>OZ024823.1:103860045-104223847 GCA_964016985.1 Anodontia alba | reverse complement strand
CTCTGCGACAAGCAAGAACCAATTATTATAATTAAGAGAAAGAAAACTTTGCTATCCATAACGAACGTCTTCGGCTCATAAACATATATTTCTTTCAATGATTGTGCTCGAATTTAATTGAGATACACCAAACAAAAAGGGCACTTCATAAATACAAGAGAAACAAACGCCCGATCAATCACATTATGGACAAGGCCTTTGCTATTCTCTGTAATGCAAAGCCTACGGATGGGGAGGGTGCAAAAAAAAAAAAAAAAAAGGAATAACCAGACAGCACTGAGGAGCTGTCTAAACATCCGTCCGCATATGTGTTAATCACCCATTTTCAATGGCAGTCGTCAAATTATATATGTGCTTCGGCACAGCATTTCCTACAAGACTGCATGTGCGTCCAGCGAAGACTCAGGTCTGATCAGAGTTTCCGCAGTCCGCTTGAGAGACGCTTTGGAATCGTCGCACCCACAGAATGCCTGCGATGACTGTAATCAGACTGTGCGTATGCGCAGGCTGTTCTGTATTCGCTGGGCGCAAACACAATCTTGTAGGAAAGCCTGTGCCCCGGCTCATATGTAATGTTCGGGGCAGCAATTATATCATTAATGATTGGGTCTCGGGGGATATTAGCCGGTAATCAACATCTACATATTCTCATAATGGCGCAGATACTGAGTACACAAAGTAGGAATCGGCGAAATCACCAATATTGCAAGGTCAGATTTTATTTGGTAATATCAAGTTAATAAATACGGACGTGGTATATGATTTATTATAACAATAAAAATATGATGTCTATGTTTACTAATTGATGGTATACGTTTTTTTTGTTTTTTTTGTAAAAAATAACACATTCCTCTGATGTGATACATGTGGCTCCAGGCTATGCGAACATATTCATTGGATGGTTGGAGAGCCATCTATTTAACCCTTAAAGCGCCAAGAAAACCTGCATCTGAAAATGTCGTCTGTTTATGTCGTCTGCTGAATATTCTTGCAAACTTTTCAAACCTTTTTTTGCATATAGGCAAACAGTGTTGACCCAGATCGGACTGCTCCTAAAGGAGCAGTCTGATCCAGGTCCACACTGTTTGCAGAAATGACTTTTAAAGTAACTGGCAGAAGACAAAGCAGACGACAATACTCGTAGTTGTGATTGGCGTATTAAGGGTTAAGTCGGTCACCTTAACCCTTTTATCCCTGAGTTTCTGAAGTGAACTCATCCATCCTTGTATGTGGACATGTCCACTGATGCAAATAGGGGTTTCAGTCTAAAATCCAAAACAGAATGGAAAACAAGTGTAGATTCTGATGAGACACCTGATCTGGATCTACACTGTTTGCTCAGAATTCTACTTTGGTCTGCCAGGCTGAAAAGGTTAAGCTCTTTTCATGGCTTAGGTTCATAGATGACGTGGACATGAGATAGTCACACAGTCGTGAAATTTCAGACACCTTCATGGTTTCATCTTACTATAGGATTCCCGGCTGACATTTCAAATGACAAACACATATTTCTGGCCACTTAGTCTGGACTCAATGTGATAGGGTAAGAGTAGCCTACGTACACCCATCAGTATCTCCTGACCATCAGTTGCCAACCCAAATACTGCTGCAAGAATAGCCTATACAGCAGAGCTCTAGAAACAAGTGCCAAAATTGTTTTGCCTCCTTTCTGAAAAGAGGTCTACTCTGATAGGAAAGAATTTTCTCCCGTTAGGGTCTATTCTGATAGAAAATAATTTGCTCCCAGAGGGAGCAATTATTTACTTTCAGATAAGACCCCTTTTCAGAAGTTTAGTGTGCAGAATGCAAATATGAATTCACAGTTGTCTCTCTAGGCGGAAATGGCGAATAATCTACCAAGTATATATCCGGTGCACTAGGTTAAGTTTTTCTTTTCACAAACAAGATGGCTTAATATTCTATTCAACTTTTCTCCTTTGGAGATGACAATTTGAATGAAACTTCATATCATAATTTCATTAAAAATAATAAAAACTTTGTTTAAATGTCACCTGATGATAATTAAATAGAACAGGTTAAAGTTTAATTGCCAATAAAACTGTCATTTTAATGGTTTACATGTTACATTGTCCTAATATTTATAAGAAACTCTGTTAATGGCAAATTGACATAATAATTAATTGATTTGTACTACAGCTTTTTCTTGCATATATTGCATGCTAGTATTTATGAGGTGCCGTTTTACTATAAATCCCCTATTTTGTGATATCACTAAATCGAATTAGTGATATCACTAATTCTATTTAGTGATATCACTAAATAGAGATGAATTTGTGATATCAATAAATCGAATTAGTGATATCACAAAATAGATTTAGTGATATCACTAAATAGAATTAGTAATATCACTTAATAAAATCTATTTTGTGATATCACAAAATCGAATTAGTGATATCACTTAATTGATTTATGATATCACTAATTCGATTTTGTGATATCACTTATTCGGTTTAGTGATATCACTAAATAGATATGATTAAGTGATATCACAAAATCGAATTAGTCATATCAAAAATTGAATTGGTGATACCACTAAATATGAACGAATTAGTTATATATTACATTTGCAAACAATTCAATGTTTACTCCCTAATAAATTTGTTCCCGCTCAGCATACTGGGTAAAAATTTCAGCAGACGTCATTTTGCAATATTTCTTTTATTTTTCCCAGAAAATAGGCTATGCAAAATTGTAGCATTTTTTTTTTGTTATTATTTTTTCGAAAAAAATAAAACTTGGCATTTCATTTGGACTCGTCAGCCAGACGAGTCACGTGAAATGTCAAGTGTAATTTACTCTAAAAATAATCAAACAAATATCAAATTTTCATCTGCTGCTGTAATGATTAGGCTTTAAGACATAGACTCGCTTTCGATTTAAACGATATTAATTACGAAAGTCAGTGGTGAAAAACATCCTGTCACTTCCGCAATATAACAGAAATTTCATTACGATAACATGCCTATTCAAATATATTGAATTTCCACCACCAAAAACTGAAAGTTTACAGACAAAAATTCTGATATTTTTCAAATTTCTGCTCAAAAAATAGCTTGCGGGTACTCGTTAGAACCGCCTTGCAGAGGCGGTTCTAACGAATACCCACAATCTATGTTTTTGAGCAGAAATAAGAAAAAAATGTATATCCCTGTAAACCCCAGTTTTACTATATAAAAGTGGGGTTTAACGGGGTCAAAATCATATAGGCATGTTTTCGTGATGTTGAGGATTGAACAAAACTAGTACGAAATTATGGTGGCATATTTCTGCCACGAGATAGCTAGGTAGCTATCACAATACTTTTAATAAATATCTAGATATTTCGAAGTTTCCTGAAAAGATTATCTTAATAGTCTAACGTTTCCTGGAAATATTATCTCGAAAGTTTACAGTATTGTCGCGATATTTCTTGCATTAGTGCCCAGAGCTGCCATTTACTTTCTATTGTCTATAAATAGATCCGATATTGGAATACCTTTGTATGGTGGCATATTTCTGCCACGAGATAGCTAGGTAGCTATCACGATACTTTCAATAATTATCGTGATATTTCGAAGTTTCCTGAAAAGATTATCTTAATAGTTTAAAGTTTCCTGGAAATATTATCGCGAAAGTTTACAGTATTATCGCGATATTTTTTGCGTTAGTGCCCAGAGCTGTCATTTATTTTCTGTTATCTATATATAGAAACCGAAATCGGAATACCTTTGTTTATACTTTTGAAATTCACCGAGGGTATTTACCAGTGACTTTTAAGATAAGAGTTTGTACTAGGTAATCGCCAGTCGGTACGTAGAAATCCCAGAATGTCATATCCGCTTGTGTTCTATTTATAGCTACCTCGCTACCATGAAAAATTTATCGCGATAGTTTTATCTAGATACTAATGTCAGTTCCGAGCAGTATCACGAAATTTTGCGTTAAAATATTTTCTGGAAATTAAAAACCATATCTAGATAATTCAAGTTATTGCGATAATGTTTTCAGGAAAACTTTTTTATTTTCTGGAAAATTAAGAATATTATCGCGATAGCTATCTAGCTACCTCGTGGCAGAAATATGCCACCATACCTTTGTTTATACAATTCACCGAGGGTATTCACAGCGACTTTTATGGGGTTTTGGGGATTACCGAAATCCAATATTTATCGGAATGTACCGAAATCTAATATTAATTACCGAAATCCAACTACATCATCAAGTTTACCATGATTTGTGTAAGTTTAGACAAGTAGATGTGTACTGTTAATTAATATATAAACAGATAATATGTCCAAGTTTGGAAGAATATTTTGGAATAACTACGATTTTATTTACGTTTCTATAATTTTCATAGATAGTTTAGCTTGTGACGGGTGCATAAAAATACATAACACAGCAGAGCATTTTTCATATTTATATTTCAGATAAAAAAAAGTTTTTTTTTTTTTTTTTGTTTTTTTTTTCTACTGAAGACGATATCAAAGCATAATTCCATCGCCGCAAGTATTTTTCCAAGACATATGTCCTGTTAGTTGTATGAGAAAACGTGTTTCATGCTAACTATGCATTTCCTTTCAAAAATGTAGAAGTAAACTTATTTAGTGCATACTTATAATAGTTAGATACGATACATCTTATGGCACTAAGAGAATTTTAATACGGTCAGAGAGAAAAGTATACAATGGATAACATCAGCACACACATTATTAGCAGTTGAAATGGATAAGAGAACCTACGTAATAAAACGATGCTGCTCTTAGTCTTCATTATTTCACGACATAACATTGTATCTTCTGTGGCTCGCCTCAATATGTGCGAGCATTTACTTTTAAAGACGTAGGCAAACAGCAACGTTACAGACCAGGCTGTACAGCAGCACACCTTGAATGTTTACTTGACCGGAGGCTTATAATTCTACTACAAACGGGGCTATCAGCTCCCTAGTAAAGGGTATACAAAATTCTGTGCGCAGGTTGCCTGTCATCTGATTGGCTTCTCACTGAGCGCTTATCAGAAATACAATCTGGTTCTATTAGAGAAACCAGACTGATAATAGCTTTCACCTCTGCATTATTTCAACAAATGTTTACAGAAATAATAATTACAAACGCCAATTGCCCAGTCAAAGAAAAAAAATCAGCAGAAGACAATTTGAAATATTTTTCTTATTTTTCCAGACAAGAGTGTTTTACAATTCATGCAAACTGTCTCCTTCTCCTTTGGAGACAGTTTGCATGAAATGTCAAACTCGCTTTTATCAACTTATGTCGTCTAAATTTGGGCAGAAAGTGGTAACGGTTAAAAGACCTCAGTAAAAATAATACAATTTCAAAAAATTTCTTAATCTTATCTTATTTTGTAAATACATTAATTCCAGTCACTGCTGGAGTCAGCTAGCCAATGATATGACACTTTTCTGTAAGTCGTTTCAAGCATCATAGCCCCGATGGTAGAATAATAAGCCTCTGAACTGACATAGTATAGGAAATTCTGGAAGCGAGCCCACACGTGCTACAATACATTTCACCACCACAGAAGACTATGACAGCATAGCGAATAGATTATCATTCGGCAACTTACTTTTGTTTTCATATCGACCGCAAACTCACACACTCTAAGGTTTCATGGGTCATCTCGAGAGAACAAGTAGTTCCTCAAAGAATCATTTTTGATATCTTGCATTGTCGTTTTCTCCCGCGGTCTGCCGTAGCGCAGATAAACCAAAAGAGTTTAGACTCTCTTAATCAGTGTCAAACCAGTTAAATAAGCAGGAAACTCTTTTATTATCCTGTGTGCTATTTTTCACCGTACCAAAAATTGTGACCTCAGTAGTGGACTGGTTCCGTCCAGCACTGATTGCAAAGATGGCTGTGAATACCCGACATCTTGGAGACTTCTTAGCTTCCGTGACAAAAAATGGATACTTGTATTGAATACCCCAGCGAAACATTTCTACATAGAATAGACATTCGTGTGAGCAGATACGGAACCCCATTTACGCATATTTTAGCTAGAATTTTGTAATTTTGACAGGCTCGATAAAACGCAACCTGTTCTTCGAACGGCAACACTAGAAGGCGGTGGAGTATTTCATATATTCATACTAGAATTGTTGAAAAAGAATCTGTTGCTGTTGCGATCACATGTAATTCACTGAAACGGCCACAGAACTCAACGTGCACCTTTAAGTATTCCTTGTTTCTGTTATCTTTTGTTACCAGCATACGTTCGTAAAGATTAGCTAACCTCTGTGGAGTCCAAATGCATGTATAACGCATTTTCCGTCATGTCAGAGAGTCGAAGTGTGACACATGGGCGAACATTCAAACATTGTGGGTTTAGAACCGGAAGAATATTATGTAATACAGGCATATGCTTATCTGCTTCAATTCAAGACACCAAAGGGAAAGAATGACGCACTTAAAGCAACGGCACCACAAACTACAAACAGAATGCCAAAAGCACAGTTTCTTTCCCTAACAAATGGCCAAACATCTATTAAAAAAAAAAAAAAAAAAAATCAGCAAGACATATATGCAAAGTGGACTGGTTCTGTCCAGCACTGATTACAAAGATGGCTGTGAATACCCGACATCTTGGAGACTTCTTAGCTTCTCTGACAAAAAATGGATACTTGTATTGAATACCCCAGCGAAACATTTCCATATGGAATAGACATTCATGTGAGCAGATACGGAACCCCATTTACGCATGGATTTTGTAATTTTGACAGACTCGATAAAATGCAACCTGTTCTTCGAACGGCAACACTAGAAGGCGGTGGAGTATATCATATATTGATATCAGAATTGTTGAAAAAGAATCTGTTGCTGTTGCGATCACATGTAGTTCACTGAAACGGCCACAGAACTCAACATGCACTTTTAAGTATTCCTTGTCAGAGAGTCGAAGCGTGATCTGCACAAACCCAGTGGGTAACCGTTTGGATGGAAATGTCACTCTGGCATAGAAACAATGGCATAGTAAAGCAATTCTTATCGCATATGCGAACATTCAAACATTGTAGGCTTAGAACCGGATAAATATTGTGTAATACATGCATATGCTTATCTGTTTCAGTTCAAGACACCAAAGAGAAAGAAGACGCACTTAAAGCAACGGCACCACAATCAAAATACTACAAACAGAATGCCAAAAGGACCGTTTCTATCCCACACAAATGGCCAAACGGCTATTAAAAATAAAAATTAAAAAAAAAAAAAAAAAAAAAAAAAAAAACATCAGCAAGACATATATGCAAAGACATACAATGACAGAAATAGTAAACCACAGCAGAAGCACCGCCTTTGAACGGTCAGTAATAACCTTACCTGGGGGCTTTAATCGATTTTACGTGGCCACAACCCCCGCCCTTAGTTCTGCCGTGATATACACAAGACGTTTGTTCAGTCCGCATGAAGGGTTTCTAACTCATCAGTGCTACATCTCCGAGAACATAAATGTAGTGTTTATGATAATACGCTAACAGGCTAACTGCCAATGTGGTGGAGCTAGAGGCGGAGCTTAGTATTCATGAGCAGCATTATTGAAATATGCACACATATGATTATTAGATAAGAAGAGCGCTAGATATATAGGACGTAATAAAGCAGTTAAAACAAACCCACAGTCTTTTCATTTAACCCTTAAAATAAGAACATTACAATGGCGACGAACATGGGATAAACATTGAAAAATAAAATTAAATAAATGCTGGGAAACAAAAGTAATGTTTGGCTTCTATAGTCAAAAACCAATGGAAAATAAACAAAACAACAAAAAACAATGGATTAAATTCTGGGAAAATAAACTCAAGTGCTGGATTTAAACAAAAAGTGAAAAAAAAAAAAAAAAAAATGGCTGCAAAGTTGGATATTACCAATCCTGGAAGGTTCAAAGTCTCGGGAGAACATACGAATCTAAACAAAAGCTGGGAACAATATCTAAAACGATTTGAATATTATATAAAAGCAGCAAATGTTACCACAGACGAACAAAAAACGTGCATTGCTATTACACATATCTGGGTATGAAGTACAAGATATCTTCGAAACGTTCGAAGACCAGGGAACAACTTACGAACACGCTGTCGACAAACTTTCGGAGTACTTCAAACCAAAGAAAAACATTTCGTACGAAAGACATGTGTTTCACAAATCAAAACAAAATGCCGACCAAACAATCGATAATTATATTGTACGACTGTCAAAATTAGCAGTATCATGCGAATGAAATGATCCGGGACCAAGTGGTCAATTCGTGCCACTCAAGTAAATTACGGAAAAAGTTGCTTGAAGAAGAGACACTAACCTTGGATGAGGTTAAGACACTATCTCGGACATATGAATTAAGTGAAACACACTCAAAACGCATGGAACCACATGCAACCGACGACAGTTCAACGACTGCTGGGCCAAACGGCAATGAAGAAATCAGCCGGGTGCGACATACGAAACAAAGTCGAATTAAACACCAGGGGGCTAGACCAAAAGCATACAATCAGGGAACCAAACCGACGGGCCAGAGGAACAGACTCGACAAACGAGCGCAAGGGGAGACAACTGCCATATGTTATCGTTGCGAAGGTGGACATTATGGGAAATCATGTGAGAAAACAAAAGACGTCACATGTTATGCGTGCGGGGGAAAACGACATTTTGCTAAAATGTGTAAATCAAACGTGAAAAAAGTGCATGTTCTTTCGGAAAATAGTAATGGAGAGAAAGAGGAAGTATTCCTCTTGAAAGGTAAGAATGACGCCACTTTACCATTAGCTTTAGAGGGGAAGTTAATGAATATTTTGATTGATAGTGGGGCTTCAATAAATGTCATTGACAAATACGTATGAACAGGTTAAAACCACAGAAAACTACCTTTTCAAAATCACATGCTAAAATATACCCATATGGTAGCAACGATCCTCTGAAATTGTTTGGCAAAACAAAATTAAAAGTACAAATTGGTAGCAATGAGCATGAAATAGATTTTCACATTATCAAGGGCACCGGCAAACCATTAATTTGCCGTAAATCAGCCATCGATCTTGGTCTATTGCATATCGGCATAATCAATGATTGCTTATCACTGGATCAAACCAGTATTGCGCAGGAAAACACAGAAACAATCATCAGGTCATTTGCGGATAGGTTTAAAGGGACCGGTCGGCTGAAAGATTTTCAGCTAGACTTGCAAATTGACAAGTCAGTAACGACTGTTGCGCAACCGTTGCGCCAGATTCCGTTCAAAATGAAGAAACAAGTTGAAGATAAGATAGATGAGTTAGAAAGAAATGACATAATAGAGAAAACAACAGGTCCAACCCCATGGGTATCAATTGTAGTTCCGGTTTTAAAACCAAACAACAAAGTTAGATTAGCGGTAGACATGCGACAAGCAAACAAGTCAATTTTGCGAGAAAGATTTCCGATGCCAAACATAGACAATACACTGCAACAAATGAACGGGGCGAGCATATTTTCGCGCTTGGACCTAACGGAAGCCTTTCATCAGATAGAACTTAATGAAACTAGTAGATATGTCACGACCTTTGTGTGTCATAAGGGTCTATACCGATATAAACGTTTGAATTATGGAATATCTTCCGCGTCAGAGTTGTACCAGCGTATCTTGCAACAAATTTTGCAGGATATACCGAACTGCAAAAACATAGTTGATGATATAATAATTTACGCAGACAACCAGGAAGACCATGACAAGGTCTTAAAAATGGTTCTGACTAGGTTGCGTGAAAAGAACTCAACACTGAACAAAAACAAATGTGAGTTCAACAAGTCGGAATTAAAATTTCTGGGACACGTTTTATCGAAATTTGGCATTCAGATCGATGAAGCCAAGGTGAAGGGCGTTCGAGATGCGACACCACCGATAAATGCGAATGAAGTGTTATCATTTCTCGGATTGGTAACGTTCTGTGCAAAATTCATACCGAACTACGCTACAATTGCTGAACCGTTGCGAAAGTTGACACGAAGTAATGTCCCTTGGGAATGGACATCAGAGCAACAACATGCATTTGAAAAACTAAAACAATGTCTGATAAGCGCTGAAGTAATGCCTTACTACAATCCATCCGCCGAAACACAGTTAATCGTAGATGGAAGTCCGTGCGGTGTAGCCGCAATATTAAACCAAAAACAGCCAAATGGAGACATACGTCCGGTTGCGTACGCGAGCAGAACACTTACGCCGACGGAAAGACGATATTCTCAAACAGAGAGAGAAAGACTAGCAGTGTTATTCGGAATTCAAAGATTCCACATTTACCTTTATGGTATGTCACATTTCACAGTGTATTCAGATCATAAAGCACTTGAAAGAATTTTTACCAGTGTTCATCAGGCACCCACGAGAATTCAAAACTTTGTTTTGAAATTACAACCATACAATTTCACAGTCAAGTACTTGAAAGGGTCTGAGAATATTTCAGATATACTGTCCAGAACTCCTATTCAAGAAACAGACAATGAAACATGTGATCTGACAGAGAAATATGTCTGTTATGTAACTGAAACAAGTCTGCCCATTGCACTGACCTTAGATGAACTGCAGCAAGAATGTGAAACCGATAAAACGCTCTGCAAAGTGCGTCAATGCATTCAAGGCAATAAATGGGGAAAATCAGACGTTTTGAAACCTTACCGTCAGATCAAAAATGAACTGGCCGTCAAGGATTCAATTATTCTTAAGGCCAATAAAAGAATTATTCCAACATCATTACAGGATCGTGTATTGAATTTAGCACACGAAAGTCATCAAGGCATTGTCAAAACAAAACAACTGCTTAGGGAAAAAGTATGGTGGCCTAACACTGACACAGATGTCACAAACAAAATCAAAACTTGTCATCCCTGCCAGGTCACGTCTGTACCGCCGAGAGAACCGCCAGTCGTAATGACAAAACTGCCAGACGGTCCGTGGAAGCAATTAGGGATGGACATTTCAGGTCCATTCGAATATAAGTACTATCTACTTTCAGTGATAGATTATTACTCGCGATTTCCGCCCCTTGAAATCATCACATCTATCACCAGTCAGACAATTATAAGCCATTTGCATAAGTGGTTTTCAATACTGGGATATCCGCGTGAAATACGTAGCGATAACGCACAAAACATGGTAAGCGCCGAAATGGAGGCTTTCTTCAAAGAAAATGGAATCAAACACTCGTACTCGATGCCATTTTTTCCTCGCCAGAACGGGGAAATTGAACGCTTTAATCGTTCGTTTAAAAAATATGTGCAAACCGCAGTTGTTGAAAAGAAAAACTGGCGCACGGAACGGCAAACGTTCTTACTACATTACTACATTCAACCACGAATGTCAGTCCGGCCGAGGCATTACTAAACAGACCCATCAAAACAAAACTACCCGAAATTCAGCAGTTTAAGGTACCCGCCAAGCTAAAGGCACGCGACAAAAGACAAAAAGAGAAAATCAAATTTCATGCCAACAAAACCAAGCCATTATCATACAGGAAGTTTTCTGTTGGGCAACCAGTTCTGATTCTTAAACAAGAAAAGGGTAAAATTCTGCAAATATGGTATAACAAATTATACAGGGTTGTTAGTCAAAAATATACTTCTTTGAAGTTACAATCAAATAGTGGCGACATTCGTTACCGTAATGTGTGTCAAGTTAGACCTTATTACACGCCAGGAAACAAACAAACAGTTTCTCACACACTGAAACCAGATAAGAGAAATCTGAGAGACAGAAAAGCCATTAAAATGCCAATGAGGTTTCGAAATGGTGATAAATTAAAACATAAACATCAGTGCAGACATGGACGTGAAGTAAAATAAATAAAACACTGTATGTCTATCAGCTTTCAGACGCCAATAGATTATAAACTCAGAGGGATTTGTTTATTTTGTCTGACATTTACATCGTTTGCCCTGAATTCCAAGCTCTGCAACTAATTATTTTGTCCGGTTTGTTGCTATATGTTGCAAGTTAATGTATGAGAATTTTCATTCAAAAGGAAGAAAGGTGTAGTGTTTATGATAATACGCTAACAGGCTAACTGCCAATGCGGTAGAGCTGGAGGCGGAGCTTAGTATTCATGAGCAGCATTATTGAAATATGCACACATATGATTATTAGATAAGAAGAGCGCTAGATATATAGGACGTAATAAAGCAGTTAAAACAAACCCACAGTCTTTTCATTTAACCCTTAAAATAAGAACATTACAATAAAGATCAAGCAAATACAGAAATAAAACAACGATGAGGACTGGACAGCAAGAAATAACTGAAATGCTGAAAGAAAACCAACAGTTGGACTCCGGTGGGCCCAACCAGAGCCAGAACATCAGGCACCAGCCGACTTATTCAAAAATCTTTAGGCCGGAGCCGTCATAGTCTGAGGCCCGACCCGCCGGCGTGCAACCAAAGTGGGAAGCAAACTCTTTGCATGCACATGGCAAAGATCCAAAACAGCATTCGCATTCAAATGCGGAGATCGAGGGAAATCAACCAGACATTAAACGGTGTGCATTGCGAAAAAAATAATATATACGAATTAGTGTTTCATAAATGACGAACCAGTTCAGTCTAGTATCTGCAGACCTAGTTCAAACCTGCATTCTGTTTCACTCGTTATTACGTTAAATAAATCAAATAATCAATTAATGTAGGGATGTGTTTCAGTTTTAATTATAACAATAATTCAGAGAGGTAATAATACGAAAAAAAAAGCACGGTAGCTTCTCATGACGGCAGTCAAATACATGTAGTAAATTTTATAAACTGCTTATTTTATAAACTTCTACATGTCTGTCTATATCGGGTGAAAACAAAAAGTTCTCGTCTTTTCAGTAATTTTAAGCAACGCCAACCCGGTTAGTACCTGGATTGGTGATCGCCTTTCACAAATGGGTGTTGTAGATGTTTCATGTATTTTTTCTTTTTCTGTGCCTGGTCTGTTTTTGTGTTCATTTTTTCCTCATCCTTTTGTCACTCAGCAATAAGTCTGTTTGCAGTTGTTCTGCAGAAGCATTTTCCTATCCTATGACATGTCTCGGATATGTCTTTGCTGAAAATGGGAAGATAATATAAAACTTTGAAAATTGTAGTGAGTCGGCGGATATGTATAGTATGGATGAATTCAGAGGTGGTTCGGGGGCTTCAGTTTAGTCCCCACCCCTGTTTCGACTCAACAGTTCAATTTCATGGTAAATTTTATGGATAAATTTGGGATACCGTATTTACCCTAAGTATCTACACCCCTTACTTTTCACCCTATACTTCTCTTCAAGAAGTCCATTTTATAACCTACAGGTATGATTGTATGTAAAATTGCTGGAAAAGTGACAAACAGTGTAGACCCTGCTGATTTGGATCTACACTGTTTGTTCAGGTGTGTACTTTCGAATACGTAGGATAAGTACGGTAATGTGATCAAATCGAACCCCTCAGAAACAATTCTGGATCCGCCCCTATACAATCCAATCATTTGTTTTTGTCCTCTTACAGAATCATCGGACACTTTACATTAAATATGTGGAAGGACAGTGAAGGTCATGATCGAACAATTTGGAATCGCTTCGGGGATGCGAAGGCAGATTTGGACTCGTTTCTGGAAAAGCCCATTCTATCACAACAAGAGACATTGCAATTTAATGCGCTTATACGTCTCCTGCTTTAGTATATTCTATTTTCAGGCATGTGTTAGCACTTTTTGAACCAATTGCACCACATTTACCTCTTTCTCAACAGCTGCGAGTACTCCTATGTTGGGGATGGAGTAGGTATTTTGCTTGGTTCTTGCGAGTCGGCAGTCGGATCATACTTTACCGCCCTCCTCTCTACCGTTTTGTCATGCTGACATGAATCTTTTATATGTATATAACATGTCAAATGGAAATCAAGAACAATTGTTTTTATACTCTACATTGCATAGTATATATGTCTGTAAACACGATAACATATATTTAAACTTGGGGCCACGATCAGCACGATCTTCTCGCACTGTCTACTCTAACATATAGACCAACTGTTTTTGATTAAAACATATTGTTTTAAAAATCCATCCACATATTCTGTAGCTGCAAGACGCTACTTACACAGACACATACTTGTTGCTAAATGTTCGTTCGCTTTGTTTAAAAACATGCGTGACTCATTTATTTATGTGTTCATTGGGAAGTGAAACTTTGACAAAGCACGGGAGAAACTCTTGCCAAGGCAAGATATACATAAACGGAAATATCAGCGTTTGCAATAATAAAATCTGCAACAAATGAATATCTGGTTAGTGTGTGCAGAGATGCGGGCTTAACTGTTACATCCTGGTAACATTGCGTTGTGCCTTATAAAAGCACTAAAAATACGAGATATCATATCGTGAAGAAACCTGCAAAGTGCGGTAATAAACTGTTGCTTTGAGTAGCAGCACGATAATAATTGACTTGTGGGTATATCAGTACATTGTGGGTTGTGCCTGTTTTAAATAAATAGGATAACAAGCACTTGAATTGGTTTCTTGAACAGTATTGTAGCGTTACTGACTTCATAATTTGTTCTGATGAAAGAAATTGGATTAGTTTAACCCATTTAAGCTTAGCATCCAATAAAATGGACATTGGTAAACAGTGTAGACCCAAATCAGACACCGCAGAATGGGACCTCTGACCAGTGTCTACATTAAGTTCAGAAATTTCTATAAAAGCCATGATAATAATAAAATGTAGCCGGACATCCCTTATATAGAAAATGGACCTTGTTCAAAGAGTTAAGGTAGAAGATATGAAATCGTTTATTGCCACCATTGCATTTCTTCTACCCCCACAAGGAGCACCCGTTACATAAAAAGAAAAAAAAAAACATGTAAAAGTCCCCCAACCGGCCAAAAAAAAAAAAAAAAAAAAAAAAAAAACTGGGTGGGAAGGGGAACTAATTTTGCGAATCCTCCCTCGGAGAAATTCGCTTGATGAACGAGAATGCAGATCCCGTTCACTGACTGTCCAGACAAGTCCGGACAGGACCAACGACACGACACGTAGTAAGTACAAAGAATAGGTCTGAGCACAATAAATATATATAAAATATTAAATTTAAACGGTGCTTCTGAAGCTCTATCAGAGTATATCAGCGTCCAGTTATCAAAGGCTTTGTTTCGCTTAAAAAGAAGTCTACTAATGGAAACGTTATTTATAAATAATAAATGATATTCAACTACAGTGGTAGAATGGAGCTTATTATTGTGCTGATGGTCTCATTTCAGTATAAACCAGCGGATTAGCTCCCTTTACAAAACAACTATTTAAACAAATAATAACGCCAAACATTAGTGGGCCAAGATAGCCGAGGGGTTATGAACGTCCGCTTGATTGAACAGTTGATCGAACTGAATGTAGTTGTGAAACATTCTCGGCTTGAGTTCAAATCCTGGTCATGGAAATTGATATAAGAATCATCGTGTTGTTTATGTTTTTACTTATTCTTTATTATTATTGTTTTGTTCATGTTTATTCTATTTATCTACTGTATCCTTTCGCTGGTATGCGTTTTTTTCAAACTCTTCGCTATATACGTATGAAATATATTAGCATACTTGAACAGACAGCAACAACCTCGTAAGACTGCTTTGATATGCTGCAGGGATGCGCAGGCTGATTTGGGTCTTCGTTGTCCGCACATACAAAAGGAACCATTTTCTCACGACATGTCTCTAAGTGAGTTATTAAAACAAAAGGCGTTCATAAGTATTGCTTTTTCACTCTTCTGCTTGGGTATTTTATGTATGCGATAGAACGCTCTGTACGGTTTGCTTCCTACATACCCTACACCAACAAAACTTTAATATATGTATGAGAAAAAGTTTGGATTTGTATCTTCGAAAATTGGCAGATTCGTTCAACTATCAATTATTTTATTAGTATTCGGGTGTTAGAGATTTAAATTTGCATGTTTATATGTATAACATCTGGCGAGCGCCCGTGTGTAAGTGACTATTGAAACGTTAACATATACAGTGAGCATAAATCCATCGCCGCAAGTATTTTTCCGAGACATATGTCCTGTCATTTGTTTGAGAAAACGTGTGTCATGCCAACTATGCATTTCCTTTCAAAAATAAAGAAGAAAACTTATTTTGTGCATACTTATAATAGTAAGATACGATACATCTTATGACACTAAGAGAATTTTAATACGGTCAGAGAGAAAAGTATACAATGTATAACATCAGCACACACATTATTAGCAGTTGAAATGGGTAAGAGAACCTACGTAATCACACGATGCTGCTCTTTGTCTTCAATATTTCCACACGACATTACATTGTATCTTCTGTGGCTCGCCTCAATATGTGCGAGCATTTACTTTTAAAGACGTAGGCAAACAGCAACGTTACAGACCAGGCTGTACAGCAGCACACCTTGAGTGTTTACTTGACCAGAGGCTTATAATTCTACCAACGGGGCTATCAGCTCCCTAGTATAGGGTATACAAAATTCTGTGCGCAGGTTGCCTGTCATCTGATTGGCTTCTCACTGAGCGCTTATCAGAAATACAATATGGTTCTATTAGAGAAACCTGTATGATAATAGCGTTCACCTCTGCATTACTTCAACAAATGTTTACAGAAATAATAATTACAAATGCCAATTGCCCAGTCAAAGAAAAAAAAATCAGCAGAAGACAATTTGAAATATTTTTCTTATTTTTCCAGACAAGAGTGTTTTACAATTCATGCAAACTGTCTCCTTCTCCTTAGGAGACAGTTTAAACCGCGGTGGTTTACTCTACTGACCGTTCTAAGGCGGTGGTCCTGGTGTTAGTCTTACTCTTTGTTGCTTTGTGGTCTATTCTACGAGGCGATTTGTTGTATGTCTTTTCATGTGTCATTTTGTTATTGTCTTTTTAGTCCTTTTAGTATTTCGATTACCTCGCTTGGGGAAGAGAAGGCTAATCGTAGTGCTTTTCGTACGTTTGTTCGATTTGTGCTTGTTTGGATTTGTCGGTTTCCTCTTCCTCTTGGGGTCTGGGAAGGGGTGCGGTTTGTGATTGTGGCACTCCCTGGACTTTTCTCTTACCTTTTTTCGCATGAAATGTCAAAATCAGTTTTATCAAATTATGTCGTCTAAATTTGGACAGAAAGTGCTAACAGTTAAAAGACCTTAGTAAAAATACAATTTCAAACAAATTCTTAATCTTATCTTATTTTGTAAACACATTAATGCCAGTCACTGCTGGAGTCAGCTAGCCAATGATATGACACTTTCCTGTAACTCGTATCAAGCATCATAGCCCCATTGGTAGAATAATAAACCTCTGAATTGACATAGTATAGGATATTATGGAAGCCAGCCCACACGTGCTAAATACATTTCACCACCACAGAAGACTATGACAACATAACGAATAGATTATCATTCCGCAACTTACTTTTGTTTTCACATCGACCACAGGCTCACTCACTCTACGGTTTCATGGGTCATCTCGAGAGAACAAGTAGTTCCTCAAAGAATCATTCGTGATATTTTGCATTGTCGTTTTCTCCCGCGGTCTGCCGTAGCGCAGATAAACCAAAAGAGTCTAGACTCTCTTAATCAGTGTCAAACCAGTCAAATCAGCAGGAAGCTCTTTAATTATCATGTGTGCTATTTTTCACCGTACCAAAAAATTGTGATCTCAGGAGTGGACTGGTTCCGTCCAACACTGATTACAAAGATGGCTGTGAATACCCGACATCTTGGAGACTTCTTAGCTTCTCTGACAAAAAAATGGATACTTATATTAAATACCCCAGCGAAACATTTCCACATGGAATAGAAATTCATGTGAGCAGATACGGAACCCCATTTACGCATGTCTTAAGGTACTGATTGGATTTTGTAATTTTGACAGACTCGATAAAATGCAACCTGTTCTTCGAACGGCAACACTAGAAGGCGGTGGAGTATTTCATATATTCATACCAGAATTGTTGAAAAAGAATCTGTTGCTGTTGCGATCACATGTAGTTCACCGGAACCGGAAGAATATTGGGTAATACATGCATATGCTTATCTGCTTCAGTTCAAGACACCAAAGAGAAAGAAGACGCACTTAAAGCAACGGCACCACAATCAAAATACTACAAACAGAATGCCAAAAGGACCGTTTCTATCCCAAACAAATGGCCAAACGGCTATTAAAAATAAAAATGAAAAAAAAAAAAAAAAAAAAAGATAATCAGCAAGACATACATGCAAAGACATACAATGACAGAAATAGTAAACCACAGCAGAAGCACCGCCTTTGAACGGTCAGTAATAACCTTACCTGGGGGGCTTTATTCGATTTTACGTGGCCACAACTCTCGCCCTTAGTTCTGCCGTGATATACACAAGACGTTTGTTCAGTCCGCGTGAAGGGTATCTAACTCATCAGTGCTACATCTCCGAGAATATAAAGATCAAACAAATACAGAAATAAAACAACGATGAGGACTGGACAGCAAGAAATAACTGAAATGCTGAAAGAAAACCAACAGTTGGACTCCGGTGGGCCCGACCAGAGCCAGAACATCAGGCACCAGCCGACTTACTCAAAAGTCTTTACGCCGGAGCCGTCATAGAGTCTGAGGCCCGACCCGCCGGCGTGCAACCAAAGGGGGAAGCAAACTCTTTGCATGCAGATGGCAAAGATCCAAAACAGCATTCGCATTCAAAGGCGGAGATCGAGGGAAATCAACCAAAGACATTAAACGGTGTGCATTGCGAAAAAATAATATATACGAATTAGTGTTTCATACATGACGAACCATTTCAGTCTAGTATCTGCAGACCTAGTTCAAACCTGCATTCTGTTTCACTCGTTAGTACGTTAAATAAATCAAATGTTCAATTGATGTAGGGATGTCTTTCAGTTTTAATTACAACAATAATTCAGAGAGGTAATAATACGAAAAAACAAGCACGGTAGCTTCTCATGATGGGAGTCAAATATATGTAGTCAATTTTATAAACTGCTGATTTTGTAAACTTCTACATGTCTGTCTATATCGGGTGAAAACAAAGAGTTCTCGTCTTTTCAGTAAATTTGAGCAACGCCAACCCGGTTAGTACCTGGATTGGAGAACGTCTTTCACTAATGGGTGTTGTAGATTTTTCGTGTATTTTTTTTCTTTTTCTGTGCCTGGTCTGTTTTTGTTTTCATTTTTTTCTCATCCTTTTGTCACTCAGCAATAAATCTGTTTGCAGTTGTTCTGCAGACGCATTTTCCTATCCTATGACATGTCTCGGATATGTCTTTGCTGTAAATGAGAAGATAATATAAAACTTTGAAAATTGTAGTGAGTCGGCGGATATGTATGGTCATGGATGAATTCAGAGGTGGTTCGGGGGCTTCAGTTTAGTCCCCACCCCTGTTTTGACTCAACAGTTCAATTTCATGGTAAATTTTGGATAGATTTGGGATACCGTATTTACCCTAAGTATCTACACCCCTTACTTTTCACCCTATACTTCTCTTCAAGAAGTCAATTTTATAACCTACAGGTATGATTGTATGTAAAATTGCAGGATAAGTGACAAACAGTGTAGACCCTGCTGATTTGGATCTACACTGTTTGTTCAGGTGTGTACTTTCGAATACGTAGGATAAGTACGGTAATGTGATCAAATCGAACCCCTCAGAAACAAATCTGGATCCGCCCCTATACAATCCAATCATGTATTTTTGTCCTCTTACAGAATCATCGGACACTTTACATAAAATATGTGGAAGGACAGTGAAGGTCATGATCAAACAATTTGGAATCGCTTCGGGGATGCGAAGGCAGATTTGGACTCTTTTCTGGAAAAGTCCATTTTATCACAACAAGGGACATTGCAATTCAATGCGCATATACGTCTCCTGCTTTAGTATATTCTATTTTCAGGCATGTGTTAGCACTTTTTGAACCAATTGCACCACATTTACCTCTTCTTCAACAGCTGCGAGTACTCCTATGTTGGGGATGGAGTAGGTATTATGCTTGGTTCTTGGGTGTCGGCAGTCGGTTCATACTTTACCGCCCTCCTCTCTACCGTTTTGTCATGCTGACATGAATTTTTTATACGTATATAACATGTCAAATGGTAATCAAGAACAATTGTTTTTATACTCTACATTGCATAGTATATATGTCTGTAAACACGACAACATATATTTAAACTTGGGGCCACGATCAGCACGATCTTCTCGCACTGTCTTCTCTAACATATAGACCAACTGTTTTTGATTAAAACATTTTGTTTTAAAAATCCATCCACATATTCTGTAGCTGCAAGGGCTACTTACGCAAACACATACTTTCGGCTAGAATATTCGTTCGCTTTGTTTAAAAACATGCGTGACTTATTTATTTATGTGTTCATTGGGAAGTGAAACTTTAACAAAGCACAGGAGAAACTCTTGCCAAGGCAAGATATACATAAACGGAAATATCAGCGTTTGCAATAATAAAATCTGCAACAAATGAATATCTGGTTAGTGTGTGCAGAGATGCGGGCTTAACTGTTACACACTGGTAACATTGCGTTGTGCCTTATAAAAGCACTAAAAAAACGAGATATCATATCGTGAAGAAACCTGCAAAGTGCGGTAATAAACTGTTGCTTTGAGTAGCAGCACGATAATAATTGACTTGTGGGTATATCAGTACATTGTGGGTTGTGCCTGTTTTAAATAAATAGGATAACAAGCACTTGAATTGGTTTCTAGAACAGTATTGTAGCGTTACTGACTTCATAATTTGTTCTGATGAAAGAAATTGGATTAGTTTAACCCATTTAAGCTTAGCATCCAATAAAATGGACATTGGTGAACAGTGTAGACCCAAATCAGACGTCGCAGAATGGGACCTCTGACCAGTGTCTACAATATTTGCATTAAGTTCAGAAATTCCTATAAAAGCCATGATAATAATAAAATGTAGCCGGACATCCCTTATATAGAAAATGGACCTTGTTCAAAGAGTTAAGGTAGAAGATATGAAATCGTTTAATGCCACCATTGCATTTCTTCTACCCCCACCAAAAACACCCGTTACATAAAAAGAAAAAAAAAAACATGTAAAAGTCCCCCAACCCGGCCAAAAAAAAAAAAAAAAAAAAAAAAAAAACTGGGTGGAAGGGGAACTAATTTTGCGAATCCTCCCTCGGAGAAATTCGCTTGATGAACGAGAATGCAGATCCCGTTCACTGACTGTCCAGACAAGTCCGGACAGGACCAAACGACACGACACGTAGTAAGTACAAAGAAAAGGTCTGAGCACAATAAATATACATAAAATATTAAATTTAAACGGTGCTTCTGAAGCTCTATCAGAGTATATCAGCGTCCAGTTATTAAAGGCTTTGTTTCGCTTAAAAAGAAGTCTACTAATGGAAACGTTATTTATAAATAATAAATGATATTCAACTACAGTGGTAGAATGGAGCTTATTATTGTGCTGATGGTCTCATTTCAGTATAAACCAGCGGATTAGCTCCCTTTACAAAACAACTATTTAAACAAATAATAACGCCAAACATTAGTGGGCCAAGATAGCCGAGGGGTTATGAACGTCCGCTTGATTGAACAGTTGATCGAACTGAATGCAGTTGTGAAACATTCTCGGCGTGAGTTCAAATCCTGGTCATGGAAATTGATATAAGAATCATCGTGTTGTTTATGTTTTTACTTATTCTTTATTATTATTATTTTGTTCATGTTTATTCTATTTATCTACTGTATCCTTTCGCTGGTATGCGTTTTTTTCAAACTCTTCGCTATATACGTATGAAATATATTAGCATACTTGAACAGACAGCAACAACCTCGTAAGACTGCTTTGATATGCTGCAGGGATGCGCAGGCTGATTTGGGTCTTCGTTGTCCGCACATACAAAAGGAACCATTTTCTCACGACATGACTCTAAGTGAGTTATTAAAACAAAAGGCGTTCATAAGTATTGCTTTTTCACTCTTCTGCTTGGGTATTTTATGTATGCGATAGAACGCTCTGTACGGTTTGCTTCCTACATACCCTACACCAACAAAACTTTAATATATGTATGAGAAAAAGTTTGGATTTGTATCTTCGAAAATTGGCAGATTCGTTCAACTATCAATTATTTTATTAGTATTCGGGTGTTAGAGATTTAAATTTGCATGTTTATATGTATAACATCTGGCGAGCGCCCGTGTGTAAGTGACTATTGAAACGTTAACATATACAGTGAGCATAAATCCATCGCCGCAAGTATTTTTCCGAGACATATGTCCTGTCATTTGTTTGAGAAAACGTGTGTCATGCCAACTATGCATTTCCTTTCAAAAATAAAGAAGAAAACCTATTTTGTGCATACTTATAATAGTAAGATACGATACATCTTATGACACTAAGAGAATTTTAATACGGTCAGAGAGAAAAGTATACAATGTATAACATCAGCACACACATTATTAGCAGTTGAAATGGGTAAGAGAACCTACGTAATCAAACGATGCTGCTCTTAGTCTTCATTATTTCCACACGACATTACATTGTATCTTCTGTGGCTCGCCTCAATATGTGCGAGCATTTACTTTTAAAGACGTAGGCAAACAGCAACGTTACAGACCAGGCTGTACAGCAGCACACCTTGAGTGTTTACTTGACCAGAGGCTTATAATTCTACCAACGGGGCTATCAGCTCCCTAGTATAGGGTATACAAAATTCTGTGCGCAGATTGCCTGTCATCTGATTGGCTTCTCACTGAGCGCTTATCAGAAATACAATCTGGTTCTATTAGAGAAACCTGTATGATAATAGCTTTCACCTGTGCATTACTTCAACAAATGTTTACAGAAATAATAATTACAAATGCCAATTGCCCAGTCAAAGAAAAAAAAAATCAGCAGAAGACAATTTGAAATATTTTTCTTATTTTTCCAGACAAGAGTGTTTTACAATTCATGCAAACTGTCTCCTTCTCCTTAGGAGACAGTTTAAACCGCGGTGGTTTACTCTACTGACCGTTCTAAGGCGGTGGTCCTGGTGTTAGTCTTACTCTTTGTTGCTTTGTGGTCTATTCTACGAGGCGATTTGTTGTATGTCTTTTCATGTGCCATTTTGTTATTGTCTTTTTAGTCCTTTTAGTATTTCGATTACCTCGCTTGGGGAAGAGAAGGCTAATCGTAGTGCTTTTCGTACGTTTGTTCGATTTGTGCTTGTTTGGATTTGTCGGTTTCCTCTTCCTCTTAGGGTGTGGGAAGGGGTGCGGTTTGTGATTGTGGCACTCCCTGGACTTTTCTCTTACCTTTTTTCGCATGAAATGTCAAAATCAGTTTTATCAAATTATGTCGTCTAAATTTGGACAGAAAGTGCTAACAGTTAAAAGACCTCAGCAAAAATACAATTTCAAACAAATTCTTAATCTTATCTTATTTTGTAAACACATTAATGCCAGTCACTGCTGGAGTCAGCTAGCCAATGATATGACACTTTCCTGTAACTCGTATCAAGCATCATAGCCCCATTGGTAGAATAATAAACCTCTGAATTGACATAGTATAGGATATTATGGAAGCCAGCCCACACGTGCTACAATACATTTCACCACCACAGAAGACTATGACAACATAACGAATAGATTATCATTCCGCAACTTACTTTTGTTTTCACATCGAACACAGGCTTACTCACTCTTCGGTTTCATTGGTCATCTCGAGAGAACAAGTAGTTCCTCAAAGAATCATTCGTGATATTTTGCTTTGTCGTTTTCTCCCGCGGTCTGCCGTAGCGCAGATAAACCAAAAGAGTTAAGACTCTCTTAATCAGTGTCAAACCAGTCAAATAAGCAGGAAACTCTTTTATTATCCTGTGTGCTATTTTTCACCGTACCAAAAAATTGTGACCTCAGTAGTGGACTGGTTCCGTCCAACACTGATTACAAAGATGGCTGTGAATACCCGACATCTTGGAGACTTCTTAGCTTCTCTGATAAAAAATGGATACTTGTATTGAATACCCCAGCGAAACATTTCCATATGGAATAGACATTCATGTGAGCAGATACGGAACCCCATTTACGCATGTCTTAAGGTACTGATTGGATTTTGTAATTTTGACAGACTCGATAAAATGCAACCTGTTCTTCGAACGGCAATACTAGAAGGCGGTGGAGTATTTCATATATTCATACCAGAATTGTTGAAAAAGAATCTGTTGCTTTTGCGATCACATGTAGTTCACTGAAACGGCCACAGAACTCAACTTGCACTTTTTTAAGTATTCCTTGTTTCTGTTATCTTCTTTTGTTACCAGCATACGTTCGTAGAGATTAGCTAACCTCTGTGGAGTCCAAATGCATGTATAACGCATTTTCCGTCATGTTAGGGAGTCGAAGCGTGATCTGCACAAACCCAGTGGGTAACCATTTGGATGGAAATGTCACTCTGGCATAGGAACAATGGCATAGTAAAGTAATTCTTATCGGATATGCGAACATTCAAACATTGTAGGCTTAGAACCGGAATAATATTGTATAATACATGCATATGCTTATCTGCTTCAGTTCAAGACACCAAAGAGAAAGAAGACGCACTTGAAGCAACGGCACGACAATCAAAATACTACATACAGAATGCCAAAAGGACCGTTTCTATCCAAAACAAATGGCCAAACCGCTATTAAAAATAAAAATTAAAAGAAAAAAAAATCAGCAAGATATACATGCAAAGACATACAATGACAGAAATAGTAAACCACACCAGAAGCACCGCCTTTGAACGGTCAGTAATAACCATACCTGGGGGCTTTAATCGAATTTAAGTGGCCACAACCCCCTTAGTTCTGCCGTAATATACACAAGACGTTCGTTCAGTCCGCGTGAATGGTTTCTAACTCATCAGTGCTACATCTCCGAGAACATAAAGATCAAACGAATACAGAAATAAAACAACGATGAGGACTGGACAGCAAGAAATAACTGAAATGCTAAAAGAAAACCAACAGTTGGACTCCGGTGGGCCCGACCAGAGCCAGAACATCAGGCACCAGCCGACTTACTCAAAAGTCTTTAGGCCGGAGCCGTCATAGAGTCTTAGGCCCGACCCGCCGGCGTGCAACGAAAGGGGGAAGCAAACTCTTTGCAGATGGAAAAGATCCAAAACAGGATTCGCATTCAAATGCGGAGATCGAGGGAAATCAACCAAAGACATTTAACGGTGTGCATTACGAAAAAATAATATATACGAATTAGTGTTTCATACATGACGAACCATTTCAGTCTAGTATCTACAGACCTAGTTCAAACCTGCATTCTGTTTCACTCGTTAGTACGTTAAATAAATCAAATGTTCAATTAATGTAGGGATGTGTTTCAGTTTTAATTACAACAATAATTCAGAGAGGTAATAATACGAAAAAAAAAACAAGCACGGTAGCTTCTCATGACGGCAGTCAAAAATATGTAGTCAATTTTATAAACTGCTTATTTTGTAAACTTCTGCTGTAAAAGTGCTTTAAACCCCCCGGTGGTTTGCTCTACCACCGTTCTAAGGCGGTGGTCCCGGTGTTAGTCTTACTCTTTGTTGCTTTGTGGTTTATTCTTCGAGGCGATTTGTTGTATGTCTTTCCGTGTGTCATTTTGTTCTTGTGTTTTTCAGTCCTTTTAGTATTGCGATTACCTCGCTTGGGGAAGAGAGAGCTAATCTTAGTGCTTTTCGTACGTTTGTTTGGTTTGTGCTTGTTTAGATTTGTCGGTTTCTTCTTCCTCTTGGGGTCTGGGAAGGGCTGCGGTTTGTGATTGTGGCACTCCCTGGACTTTTCTTTTACCGTTTTTTCTACATGTCTGTCTTTATCGGGTGAAAACAAAGAGTTCTCGTCTTTTCAGTAAATTTAAGCAACGCCAACCCGGTTAGTACCTGGATTGGTGAACGCCTTTCACTAATGGGTGTTGCAGATTTTTCGTGTATTGTTTTTCTTTTTCTGTGCCTGGTCTGTTTTTGTTTTCATTTTTTTTTCTCATCGTTTTGTCTTTCAGCAATAAGTCTGTTTCCATTTGTTCTGCAGACGGATTTTCCTATCCTATGACATCTCGGATATGTCTTTGCTGTAAATGGGAAGATAATATAAAACTTTGAAAATTGTAGTGAGTCGGCGGATATGTATAGTCATGGATGAATTCAGAGGTGGTTCGGGGGCTTCAGTTTAGCCCCCACCCCTGTTTTGACTCAACAGTTTAATTTCATGGTAAATTTTGGATAAATTTGGGATACCGTATTTACCCTAAGTATCCACACCCCTTACTTTTCACCCTATACTTCTCTTTAAGAAGTCCATTTTATAACCTACAAGTATGATTGTATGTAAAATTGCTGGATGAGTGACAAACAGTGTGGACCCTGCTGATCTTGAGCTACACTGTTTGTTCAGGTGTGTCCTTTCGAATACGTAGGATAAGTACGGTAATGTGATCAAATCGAACCCCTCAGAAACAATTCTGGATCCGCCCCTATACAATCCAGTCATGTGTGTTTGTCCTCTTACAGAATCATCGGACACTTTACATAAAATATGTGGAAGAACAGTGAAGATCATGATCGAACAATCGCTTCGGGGATGCGAAGGCAGATTTGGACTCGTTTCTGGAAAAGTCCATTTTATCACAACAAGGGACAAATAAATACATTGCAATTTAATGCGCTTATACGTCTCCTGCTTTAGTATATTCTATTTTCAGGCATGTGTTAGCACTTTTTGAACCAATTGCACCACATTTACCTCTTTCTCAACAGCTGCGAGTACTCCTATGTTGGGGATGGAGTAGGTATTATGCTTGGTTCTTGGAAGTCGGCAGTCGGTTCATACTTTACCGCCCCGCCTCTCTACCGTTTTGTCATGCTGACATGAATCTTTTATACGTATATAACATGTCAAATGGAAATCAAGAACAATTGTTTTTATACTCTACATTGCATAGTTTATATGTCTGTCAACACGGGAACATGTATTTAAACTGGGGGCTACGATCAGCACGATCTCCTCGCACTGTCTACTCTAAGATATAGACCAACTGTATTTGATTAAAACATTTTGTTTTAAAAATCCATCCACATATTCTGTAGCTGCAGGACGCTACTTACACAGATACATACTTTCTGCTAGAATGTTCGTTCGCTTTGTTTAAAAACATGCGTGACTCATTCATTTATGTATCCATTGGGAAGTGAAACTTTGGCAAAGCACGGGAGAAACTCTTGCCAAGGCAAGATATACATAAACGGAAATATCAGCGTTTGCAATAATAAAATCTGCAACAAATGAATATCTGGTAGTGTGTGCAGAGATGCGGGCTTAACTGTTACACACTCGTAACATTGCGTTGTGCCTTATAAAAGGACTTAAAAAACGAAATATCATATCGAGAAGAAACCTGCAAAGTGCGGTAATAAACTGTTGCTTTGAGTAGCAGCACGATAATAACTGACTTGTGGGTATATCAGTACACCGTGGGTTGTGCCTGTTTTAAATAAATAGGATAACAAGCACTTGAACTGGTTTCTAGAAGAGTATTGTAGCTTTACTGACTTCATAATGATTTGTTCTGATGAAAGAAATTAGATTAGTTTAACCCATTTACGCCTAGTATCCCAAAAAATGGACATTGGTTAACAGTGCAGACCCAAATCAGACGTCGCAGAATGGGACCTCTGACCAGTGTCTACAATATTTGCATTAAGTTCAGAAATTTCTATAAAAGCCATGATAATAATAAAATGTAGCCGGACATCCCGTATGTAGAAAATGGACCTTGTTCAAATAGTTAAGGCAGAAGATATGAAATCGTTAAATGCCACCATTGCATTTCTTCTACCCCCACCAAGAACACCCGTTACATAAAAAGAAAAGATAAAAACATGTAAAAGTCCCCCAACCCTGCCAAAAAAAAAAAAAAAAAAAAAAAAAAAAAAAAAAAATGGGGTGGGAAGGGGAACTAATTTTGCGAATGCTCCCTCGGAGAAATTCGCTTGATGAACGAGAATGCAGATCCCGTTCACTGACTGTCCAGACAAGTACGGACAGGGCAAAACGACACGACACGTATTAAGTACAAATATTAGGTCTGAGCACAATAAATATATATAAAATATTAAATTTAAATGGTGCTTCTGAAGCTCTATGAGATTATATCAGCGTCCAGTTATTAACGGCTTTGTTTCGCTTAAAAAGAAGTCTACTAATGAAAACGTTATTTATAAATAATAATTGACATTCAACTACAGTGGTAGAATGGAGCTTATTATTGTGCTGATGGTCTCATTTCAGTATAAACTCCCTTTACAAAACAACTATTTAAACAAATAATAACGCCAAACATTATTGGGCCAAGATAGCCGAGGGGTTATGAAGGTCCGCTTGATTGAACAGTTGATCCAACTGAATGCAGTTGTCAAACATTCTCGGCGTGAGTTCAAATCCAGGTCATGGAACATTTATATAAGAATCATCGTGTTGTTTATTTCTTTACTTATTCTTTACTTATTCTTTATTATTATTTTTATTGTTCAAGTTTTTATTCTAATTATCTACGGTATCCTTTCGCTGGTATGCGTTTTTATTTTCAAACTATTCGCCATGTACGTATTAAATATATTAGCATACATGAACAGACAACAACAACCTCGTAAGACTGTGTTGATATGCTGCAGGGATGCGCAGGCTGATCTGGGCCTTCGTTGTCCGCACATGCAAAAGGAATCATTTTCTCACGACATGTCTCTAAGTTAGTTATTAAAACAGAAGGCGTTTATAAGTATTACTTTTTCACTCTTCTGCCTTTGGTATTCCACGTATGCGATAGAACGCTCTGTACGGTTTGCTTCCTATATACCCTACACCAACAAAAGTTTAAAATATGTATGAGAAAAATTTTGGATTTGTATCTTCGAAACTTGGCAGATTCGCTCAACTATCGCTTAATTTATTAGTATTCGGGTGTTAGAGATTTTAATTCGCATGTTTATATGTATAACATCTGGCGAGCGCCCGTGTGTAAGTGACTGTTGAAACGTAAACATATACAGTGAGCATAAATCCATCGCCGCAAGTATTTTTCCGAGATATATGTCCTGTCATTTGTATGAGAAAACGTGTGTCATGCCAACTATGCTTTTCCTTTTTTGAAAATATAGAAGAAAACTTATTTTATGCATACTTATAATAGTAAGATACGATACATCTAATTATGACACTAAGAGAATTTTAATACGGTCAGAGAGAAAAGTATACAATATATAACATCAGCACACACATTATTAGCAGTTGAAATGGATAAGAGAACCTACGTAATAAAACGATGCTGCTCTTAGTCTTCATTTTTTCCACACGACATTACAGTGTATCTTCTGTGGCCCGCCTCAATATGTGCGAGCATTTACTTTTAAAGACGTAGGCAAACAGCAACGTTACAGACCAGACTGTACAGCAGCACACCTTGAGTGTTTACTTGACCAGAGGCTTATAATTCTACCAACGGGACTATCAGCTCCCTAGTATAGGGCATACAAAATTCTGTGCGCAGGTTGCCTATCATCTGATTGGCTTCTCACTGAGCGCTTATCAGAAATACAAATTGGTTCTATTAGAGAAACCTGTATGATAATAGCTTTCACCTCTGTATTACTTAAACAAATGTTTACAGAAATAATAATTACAAATGCCAATTGCCCAGTCAAAGAAAAAAATCAGCAGAAGACAATTTGAAATATTTTTCTTATTTTTCAAGAAAAGAGTGTTTTACAATTCATGCAAACTGTCTCCTTCTCCTTAGGAGACAGTATGCAAACTGTCTCCTTCTCCTTAGGAGACAGTTTGCATGAAATGTCAAACTCGATTTTATCAAATTATGTCGTCTAAATTTGCTCCAGAAAGTGCTAACAGTTAAAAGACCTCAGTAAAGATAATACAATTTCAAACAATTTCTTAATCTTATCTTATTTTGTAAACACATTAATGCCAGTCACTGTTGGAGTCAGCTAGCCAATGATATGACATTTTCCTGTAAGTCGTTTCAAGCATCATAGCCCCGTTGGTAGACTAATAAGCCTCTGAATTGACATAATATAGGATATTCTGGAAACGAGCCCACACGTGCTACAATACATTTCACCACCTCAGAAGACTATGACAACATAACGAATAGATTATCATTCGGCAACTTACTTTTGTTTTCACATCGACCGCAGGCTCACTAACTCTTCGGTTTCATTGGTCATCTCGAGAGAACAAGTAGTTCCTCAAAGAATCATTCGTGATATTTTGCATTGTCGTTTTCTCCCGCGGTCTGCCGTAGCGCAGATAAACCAAAAAAGTTAAGACTCTCTTAATCAGTGTCAAACCAGTCAAATAAGCAGGAAACTCTTTTATTATCCTGTGTGCTATTTTTCACCGTACCAAAAATTGTGACGTCAGTAGTGGACTGGTTCCGACCAGCACTGATTACAAAGATGGCTGTGAATACCCGACATCTTGGAGACTTCTTAGCTTCTCTGACAAAAAATGGATACTTGTATTGTATACCCCAGCGAAACATTTCCATATGGAATAGACATTCATGTGAGCAGATACGGAACCCCATTTACGCATGTCTTAAGGTACTGATTGGATTTTGTAATTTTGACAGACTCGATAAAATGCAACCTGTTCTTCGAATGGCAACACTAGAAGGCGATGGTATAGTAATCTATTTTCAGGCATGTGTTTGAAATTTTTGAACCATTTGCAGTACATTTACCTCTTGCCTCAACAGCTGCGAGTATTCCTATGTTAGGGATGGAGTAGGTATTATGCTTGGTTCTTGGGAGTCGGCAGACGGTTCACACTTTACCGCTCCTCCTCTGTACCGTTTTGTCATGCTAACACGAATCTTTTATACGTCTATAGCATGTCAAATGGAAATCAAGAACAACTGTTTTTTATATTCTACATTGCATAGTTTATATGTCTGTAAACGCGACAACATGTATTTAATCTGTGGACCACGATCAGCACGATCTTCTCGCACTGTCTACTCTAAGATATAGACCCGCTGTTTTTGAATAAAACATTTTGTTTTAAAAAAATCATCCACATAGCCTGTAGCTGCAAGACGCTACTTATGCAGATACATACTTTCTGCTAGAATGTTTGTTCGCTTTGTTTAAAAACATGCGTGACTCATTTATTTGTGTGTTCATTGGGAAGTGAAGCTGTTGACAAAGTACGGAAGAAACTCTCGCCAAGGCAAGCTATACATAAACGGAAATATCAGCGTTTGCAATAACAATCTGCAACAAATGAATATCTGGTTAGTGTGTGCAGATATGTGGGCTTAACTGTTACCACACTGGTAACATTGCGTTGTGCCTTATAAAAGCACTAAACAAACGAGATATCATATCGAGAAGAAACCTACAGTGCGGTAATAAACTGTTGCATAGAGTAGTAGCACGATAATAACGGACTCGTGGGTGTATCAGTACGTTGTGGGTTGTGCTTGTTTTATATAAATAGGATAACAAGCACTTGAATTGGTTTCTATTGTAGCTTTACTGACTTCATAATAATTTGCTCTGACGAAAGAAATTAGACTAGTTTAAGCCATTTAAGCTTAGCATCCCATAAAATGGGCATTGGTAAACAGTGTAGACCCAGATCACTTGACGCAGAATGGGAAATCTCACTAGTGTCTACAATGTTTGCATAAAGTTCAGAAATTTCTAAAAACCATGACAGAATTAAAATGTTACCGGACATCCCTTATATAGAAAATGGACCTTGTTCAAAGAGTTAAGGTAGAAGATATGAAATCGTTTAATGCCACCATTGCATTTCTTCTACCCCACCAAGAACACCCGTTACATAAGAAAAAAAAACATGTAAAAGTCCCCCAACCCGGCCAAATAATAAAACTAAACAAAAAAAAAAAAAAAAAAAACAACATAAAATATTAAATTCAAATGGTGCTTCTGAGGCTCTATGAGAGTATATCAGCGTCCAGTTATTAACGGCTTTGTTTCGCTAAATAAGAAGTCTACTAATGAAAACGTTATTTATTAATAATATATGACATTCAACTACAGTGTTGGAATGGAGCTTATTATTGTGCTGATGGTCTCATTTCAGTATGAACCAGCGGATTAGCTCCCTTTACAAAACCAACTATTTAAACAAATGATGACGCCGAAGATTACTGGGCCAAGATAGCCGAGGGGTTATGAACGTCCGCTCGATTGAACAGTTGATCGAACTGAATGCAGTGGTCAAATCTTCTCGGCGTTAGTTCAAATGCTGGTCATGGAATATTTATATTTTAGTTGATCGAACTGTATGCAGTAGTCAAACCCTCTCGGCGTGAGTTCAAATCCTGGTCATGGAACATTTATATAGGAATCATCGTGTTGTTTATTTCTTTACTTATTCTTGATTATTATTTTTATTGTTCACGTTTTTATTCTATTTATCTAGTGTATCATTTCGCTGTTATGCGTTTTGTTGTTTTTTTTTTTTTTTTTTTTTTTTTTTTTTTTCTTCAAACACTTCTATATACGTATTAAATACATTAGAATACAAGAACAGACAGCAACAACCTGGTTAGCCTGCATTGATATGCTTTTTTTGCAGGCTGATCTGGGCCTTCGTTGTCCGCACATGCAAAAGGAACCATTTTCTCACGACATGGCTCTAAGTTAGTAATTAAAACAGAACGCGTTCATAAGTGTTACTTTTTCACTCTTCTGCCTTGGGTATTTCATGTATGCGATAGAACGCTCTGTACGGTTTGCTTCCTACATACCCTACACCAACAAAAGTATAGTATATGTGTATGGTGGCACATTATCATTATGAAGTCAGTAAAGCTGCAATACTATTCTAGAAACCAGTTCAAGTGCTTGTTATCCTATTTATATAAAACAGACACAACCCACAATGTTCTGATATACCCACAAGTCAGTTATTATCGTGCTGCTTCTCAATAAAACAGATTATTACCGCACTTTGTAGGTTTCTTCTCGATATGATATCTCGTTTTTCAGTGCTTTTATAAGGCACAACGCAATGTTACCAGTGTGGTAACAGTTAAGCCCGCATCTCTGCACACACTAACCAGATATTCATTTGTTGCAGATTTTATTATTGCAAACGCTAATATTTCCGTTTATGTATATCTTGCCTTGGCAAGAATTTCCCCCTGCATTGTCAACAGTTTCACTTCCCAATGAACACACAAATAAATGAGTCACGCATGTTTTTAAACAAAGCGAACGGACATTCTAGCAGAAAGTATGTATCTGTATAAGTAGCGTCTTTCAGCTACAGAATATGTGGATGGATTTTTAAAACAAAATGTTTTAATCAGAAACTGTGGGTCTATATCTTAGAGTAGACAGTGCGAGGAGATCGTGCTGATCGTAGCCCCCGGTTTAAATACATGTTCCCGTGTTGACAGACATATAAACTATACAATGTAGAGTATAAAAACAATTGTTCTTGATTTCCATTTGACATGTTATAGACGTATAAAAGATTCGTGTCAGCATCACAAAATGGTACAGAGGAGGGGCGGTAAAGTATGAACCGACTGCCGACTCCCAAGAACCAAGCATATTACCTACTCCGTCCCCAACATAGGAGTACTCGCAGCTGTTGCGGAAAGAGGTTACTGTGGTGCAAATGGTTCAAAAAGTGCTAACACATGCCTGAAAATAGAAAATACAATAAAATAAAATCAGCGCCTTAAATTGCAATGACTTCATTTCTCCCTTGTCGTGATAAAATGGATTTTCAAGAAACGAGTCCAAATCTGCTTTCGCATCCCCGAAGCGATTCAAATGTGTTTGATCATGACCTGTACTGTCCTTCCACATATTTTATGTAAAGTGTCTGATGATTCAGTAAGAGGACAAAAACACATGATTTGACTGTATAGGGGCGGATCAAGAATTGTTTCTCAGGGGTTAGATTTGCCCATATTACTGTACTGATCCTACGTATTCGAAAAGACACGCCTGAACAAACAGTGTTGACCAAAATCAGCAGGGTCTACACTGTTTGTCACTTATCCAGCAATTTTACATACAATCATACTTGTAGGTTATAAAATGGACTCCTTGAAGAGAAGTATAGGGTGAAAAGTAAGGGATGTGGATACTTAGGGTAAATACGGTATCCCAAATTTATCCAAAATTTACCACGAAATTGAACTGTTGAGTCAAAACGTGGGTGGGCTTAACTGAAGCCCCCGAACCACCTCTGAATTCATCCATGACTATACATATCCGCCGACTCACTACAATTTTCAAAGTTTTATATTATCTTCCCATTTACAGCAAAGACATATCCGAGACATTTCATAAAATAGGAAAATGCGTCTGCAGAAAAAATGCAAACAGACTTATTGCTGAGTGACAAAAGGATGAGAAAAAAATCGAAAACAAAAAAAGAACAGGCACAGAAAAAGAAAAAAAAAATAAACCAAAAATCTACAACACCCAGTCGTGCAAGGCGTTCACCAATCCAGGTACTAACCGGGTTGGCGTCGCTTAACTTTACTGAATAGACGAGAACTCTTTGCTTCCACCCGATATAGACAGACATGTAGAAGTTTACAAAATAAGCAGTTTATAAAATTGACTATATGTATTTGACTGCCATCTTGAGGAGCTACCGTGCTTTTGTCGCATTATTACCTCTCTGAACTATTGTTGTAATTAAAACTGAAACACATCCCTACATTAATTAAACATTTGATTTATTTGACGTACTAACGAGTAAAACAGAATGCAGGTTTGAGGTAGGTCTGCAGATATTAGACTGAAATGGTTCCTCGTGTATGAAACACTAATTCGTACATATTATTTTTTCGCAATGCACACCGTTTAATGTCTTTGGTTAATTTCCCTCGATCTCCGCATTTGAATGCGAATGCTGTTGTGGATCTTTGCCATCTGCATGCAAAGAGTTCCGGCGGGTCGGGCCTCAGACTCTATGACGGCTCCGGCCTAAAGACTTTTAAGTAAGTCGGCTGGTGCCTAAAAGTTCTGGCTCTGGTCGGGCCCACCGGAGTCCAACTGTTGGTTTTCATTCAGCATTTCAGTTATTTCTTGCTGTCGAGTCCTCATCGTTGTTTTATTTCTGTATTCGTTTGATTTTTATGTTCTCGGAGATGTAGCAGTGATGAGTTAGAAACCCTTCACGCGGACTGAACAAATATCTTGTGTATACCACGGCAGAACTAAGGGCGAGGGTTGTGGCCAAGTAAAATCGATTAAAGCTCCCAAGTAAGGTTTTTACTGATCGTTCTAAGACGGTGCTTCTGCTGTGGTTTAGTATTTCTGTCATTGTATGTAATTGCATGTATGTCTTGCTGATTTTGTTTTTATTTTTAGTAGCCGTTTGGCCACTTGTTTGGCATAGAAACGGTCCTTTTGGCATTCTGTTTGTAGTATTTTGATTGCGGTGCCGTTGTTTTAAGTGCTTCCTTTTTTCCCTTTGGTGTCTTGAACGGAAGCAGGTAAGCATATGCATGTATTACACAATATTCTTCCGGTTCTAAGCCTACAATGTTTGAATGTTCGCATATGCGATAAGAATTACTTCATATGCCATTGTTCCTATACCGGATGGACATTTACATCCAAACGGTTACCCACTGGGTTTGTGCAGATCACGCTTCGACTCTCTCACATGACGGACAATGCGTTATACATGTATTTGCACTCTACAGAGGTTAGCTAATCTTTACGAACGTATGATGGTAACAAAAGATAACAGAAACAAGGAAGACTTGAAAGTGCACGTTGAGTTCTGTGGCCGTTTCAGTGAACTACATGTGATCGCAACAGCAACATATTCTTTTTCAACAATAATGGTATGAATATATGAAATACTCCACCGCCTTCTAGTGTTGCCGTTCGAGGAACAGGTTGCGTTTAATCGAATCTGTCAAAATTACAAAATCCTAGCATGCGTAAATGGGATTCCGTATCTGCTCACACGAATGTCTATTCCATATGGAAATGTTTCGCTGGGTTATTCAATACAAGTATCCATTTTTTGTCAGAGAAGCTAAGAAGTCTCCAAGATGTCGGGTATTCACAGCCATCTTTGTAATCAGTGCTGGACGGAGCCAGTCCACTACTGACGTCACAATTTTTTGGTACGGTGAAAAATAGCACACAGGAAAATAAAAGAGTCTCCTGCTTATTTGACTGGTTTGACACTGATTAAGAAAGTCTAAACTCTTTTGGTTTATCTGCGCTAAGATAGACCGCGGGAGAAAACGACAATGCAAAATATCACGAATGATTCTTTGAGGAACTACTTGTTCTCTCGAGATGACCAATAAATTTTTAGAGTGAGTGAGCCCTGCGGTCGATGTGAAAACAAAAGTAAGTTGCCGAGTGATAATCTATTTGCTATGTTGTCATAGTCTTCTGAGGTGGTGAAATGTATTGTAGCACGTGTGGGCTGGCTTCCAGAATATCCTATATTATGTCAATTCAGAGGCTTATTATTCTACCAACGGGGTTATGATGCGTGAAACGACTTACAGGAAAGTGTCATATCATTGGCTAGCTGACTCCAGCAGTGACTGGCATTAATGTGTTTACAAATAAGATAAGATTAAGAAATTGTTTCAAATTGTGTTATCTTTACTGAGGTCTTTTAACCGTTACCACTTTCTGTCCAAATTTAGATGACATAATTTGATAAAACCAGGTTTGACATTTCATGCAAACTGTCTCCTTACGAGAAGGAGACAGTTTGAATGAATTGTAAAACACTCTTTTCTGGAAAAATATTTCAAATTGTCTTCTGCTGATTTTTTTTCTTTGACTGGGCAATTGGCATTTGTAATTATTATTTTTGTAAACATTTGTTGAAGTAATGCAGAGGTGAAAGCTATTATCATACAGGTTTATCTAATAGAACAAGATTGTATTTCTGATAAGCGCTCAGTGAGAAGCCAGTCAGATGACAGGCAACCTGCGCACAGCATGTTGTATATCCTATACTAGGGAGCTGATAGCCCCGTTGGTAGAATTATAAAAAAGTAAGAGAACAGTCCAGGGAGTGCCACAATCACAAACCACAGCCCTTCCCAGACCCCAAGAGGAAGAGGAAACCGACAAACCCAAACAAGCACAAATCGAACAAACGTACGAGAAGCAGTAAGATTAGCTCTCTCTTCCCCAAGCGAGGTAATCGCAATACTAAAAGGACTGAAAAACACAAGAACAAAATAACACACGGAGAAACATACAACAAATCACCTCGTAGAATAAACCACAAAGCAACAAAGAGTAAGACTAACGCCGGGACCACCGCCTTAGAACGGTCAGTAGAGCAAACCACCGGGGTTTTAAAGCACTTTTACAGCTAGCTAACTTCACCCTGGGTCCCGATGCTACTCTTAATACAGAAACACATAAAAATTCGGTTCGCATAAAGGCTCCCAACTCAGTCAATGCATCAAAGCGAAAACATAAAAATCAAATTAATCACTATAATAAACAAAGACGAGTACTCATGGCTAATTCTACTGTATGCCAGAGTAAATGAAAACCAAAAGTTGAACCACCTCTGGTCAAATAAACACTCGAGGTGTGCTGCTGTGAGCTTGGTCTGTAACGTTGCTGTTTGCCTACGTCTTTAAAAGTAAATGCTCGCACATATTGAGGCGAACCACAGTAGATACAATGTTCTGTCGTGTTGAAATAATGAAGACAAGGAGCAGCATCGTTTTATTACGTAGGTTCTCTTACCCATTTCAATTGCTAATAATGTGTGTGCTGATGTTATACATTGTATACTATTCTCTCTGACCATATTTAAATTATCTTAGTGTCATAAGATGTATCGTATCTAACTATTATAATTATGCACTAAATAAGTTAACTTCTATATTTCTGAAAGGAAATGCATAGCTGACATGACACACGTTTTCTCATACAAATGACAGGACATATGTCTCGAATAAATACTTGCGCGATGGAATTATGCTCACTGTATATGTTTACGTTTCAACAGTCACTTACACACGGACGCTCGCCAGATGGTATACATATAAACATGCGAATTTAAATCTCTAAAACCCGAATACTAATAAAACATTTGATAGTTGAGCGAATCTGCCAATTTTCCAAGATGCAAATCCAAAATTTTTCTCTTACATATATTAAACTTTTGTTGGTGTAGGGTATGTAGGAAGCAAACCGTACAGAGCGTTCTATCGCATACATGAAATACCCAAGGCAGAAGAGTGAAAAAGTAATACTTATGAACGCCTTCTGTTTTAAGAACTAACTTAGAGCCATGTCGTGAGAAAATGGTTCCTTTTGCATGTGCGGACAACGAAGGCCCAGATCAGCCTGCGCATCCCTGCAGTATATCAACGCAGTCTTAACCGGGTGTTGCTGTCTGTTCATGTATTCTAATATATTTAATAAGTATATAGCGAAGAGTTTGAAAAACAAAACCCGCATACCAGCGAAATGATACAGTAGATAAATAGAATAAAAACGTGAACAATAAAAATAATTATAAAGAATAAGTAAAGAAATAAACAACACGATGATCGCCATATAAATGTTCCATGACCAGGATTTGAACTCACGCCGAGAAGGTTTGCCGAGAAGGTTTGATCACTGCATTCAGTTCGATTAACTGTTCAATCAAGTGGACATTCATAACCCCTCGGCTATCTTGGCCCATTAATCTTTGCCGTTATTATTTGTTTAAATAGTTGTTTTGTAAAGGGAGCTAATCCGCTGGTTTTTACTAAAATAAGACCATCAGCACAATAATAAGCTTCATTCTAACACTGAATGTCATTTATTATTTATAAATAACGTTTTCATTAGTAGACTTATTTTTAAGCGAAACAAAGCCGTTAATAACTGGACGCTGATATACTCTTACAGAGCTTCAGAAGCACCATTTAAATTTTATATTTTATGTATATTTATTGCGCTCAGACCTAACCATTGTATTTAATACGTGTCGTGTCGTTTGACCCTGTCCGGACTTGTCTGGACGGTCACCGAACGGGATCTGCATTCTCGTTCATCAAGCGAATTTCTCCGAGGGAGGATTCGTAAAATCAGTTCCCCCTTCCCACCACATTTTTTATTTATTTTAATTTATTGTCCGGGTTGGGGAACTTTTACATGTTTTTTTTTTCTTTTTATGTAACGGGTGTTTTTGGTGGGGGTAGAAGAAATTCATTGGTGGCATTAAACGATTTCATATCTTCTACCTTAACTCTTTGAACAAGGTCCATTTTCTATATAAGGGATGTTCGGATACATTTCATTTTTATCATGGCTTATAGAAATTTCTGAACTTAATGCAAACATTGTAGACACTGGTCAGAGGTCACATTCTGTGGCGTCTGATCTGGGTCTACACTACTTACCAATGTCCATTTTATGGGATTCTAAGCTTAAATGGGTTAAACTAATCTATTTTGTTTCGTCAGAGCAAATCATTATGAAGTCAGTAAAGCTACAATACTCCTCTAGAAACCAGTTCAAGTGCTTGTTATCCTATTTATATAAAACAGGCACAACCCACAATGTACTGATATATCCACAAGTCAGTTATTATCGTGCTGCTACTCAATACAACAGATTATTACCGCACTTTGCAGGTTTCTTCTCGATATGATATCTCATTTTTTAGTGCTTTTATAAGGCACAACGCAATGTTACCAGTGTGTAACAGTTAAGCCCGCATCTCTGCACACACTAACCAGATATTCATTTGTTGCAGGTTTTATTATTGCAAACGCTGATATTTTCGTTTATGTATATCTTGCATTGGCAAGAGTTTCCACCGTGCTTTGTCAACAGTTTCACTACCCATTGAACACACAAATAAATGAGTCACTCATGTTTTTAAACAAAGCGAACGAACATTCTAGCAGAAAGTATGTATCTGTATAAGTAGCGTCTTGCAGCTACAGACTATGTGAATGATTTTAAAACAAAATGTTTTAATAAGAAATTGTGGGTCAATATCTTAAGAGTAGACAGTGCGAGAAGATCGTGCTGATCGTGACCCCCAGTTTAAATACATGTTGCTCTGTTTACAGACATATAAACTATGCAATGTAGATTATAAAACAGTTCTTCTTCATTTCCATTTGACATGTTATAGACGTATAAAAGATTCGTGTCAGCATGACAAAACGGTACAGAGGAGGGCGGAAAAGTATGAACCGACTGCCGACTCCCAAGCATATTACCTACTCCATCCCCAACATAGGAGTACTCGCAGCTGTTGAGGAAAGAGGTTACTGTGGTGCAAATGGTTATAAAAGTGCTAACACATGCCTGAAAATAGAATATACTAAAGCAGGAGACGTATAAGCGCATTAAATTGTAATGACTTCATTTGTCCCTGTCGTGATAAAATGGACTTTTCCAGAAACGAGTGCAAATCTGCCTTCGCATTCCCGAAGCGATTCCAATTTGTTCGATCATGACCTTCACTGTCCTTCCACATATTTTATGTAATGTGTCCGATGATTCAGTAAGAGGACAAAAACACATGATTGGACTGTATAGGGGCGGATCCTGAATTTTTTCTCAGGGGTTCGATTTGATAACATTACCGTACTTATCCTACGTATTCGAAAGGACACACCTGAACAAACAGTGTAGACCAAAATCAGCAGGGTCTACACTGTTTGTCACTTATCCAGCAATTTTACATACAATCATACTTGTAGGTTATAAAATGGACTTCTTGAAGAGAAGTATAGGGTGAAAAGTAAGGGGTGTGGATACTTAGGGTAAATACGGTATCCCAAATTTATCCAAAATTTACCATGAAATTGAACTGTTGAGTCAAAACGTGGGTGGGGCTAAACTGAAGCCCCCGAACCACCTCTGAATTCATCCATGACTATACATATCCGCCGACTCACTACAATTTTCAAAGTTTTATATTATCTTCCCATTTACAGCAAAGACATATCCGAGACATTTCATATGATAGGAAAATGCGTCCGTCTGCAGAACAAATGCAAACAGACTTATTGCTGAGTGACAAAAGGATGAGAAAAAAATCGAAAACAAAAAAAGAACAGGCACAGAAAAAGAAAAAAAAAATAAACGAAAAATCTACAACACCCAGTAGTGTAAGGCGTTCACAAATCCAGGTACTAACCGGGTTGGTGTTGCTTAACTTTACTGAAAAGACGAGAACTATTTGTTTCTACCCGATATAGACAGACATGTAGAAGTTTACAAAATAAGCAGTTTATAAAACTGACTACATGTATTTGACTGCCATCATGAGGAGCTACCGTGCTTTTTTTCGCATTATTACCTATCTGAACTATTGTTGTAATTAAAACTGAAACACATCCCTACATTAATTAAACATTTGATTTATTTAACGTACTAACGAGTAAAACAGAATGCAGGTTTGAACTAGGTCTGCAGATACTAGACTGAAATGGTTCCTCGTGTATGAAACACTAATTCGTATATATTATTTTTTCGCAATGCACATCGTTTAATGTCTTTGGTTAATTTCCCTCGATCTCCGCATTTGAATGCGAATGCTGTTTTGGATCTTTGCCCTCTGCATGCAAAGAGTTTGCTTCCCTCTTTGGTTGCACGCCGGCGGGTCAGGCCTCAGACTCTATGACGGCTCCAGCCTAAAGACTTTTAAGTTAGTCGGCTGGTGCCTGAAGTTCTGGCTCTGGTCGGGCCCACCGGAGTCCAACTGTTGGTTTTCATTCAGCATTTCAGTTATTTCTTGCTGTGAGTCCTCATCGTTGTTTTATTTCTGTATTCGTTTGATTTTTATGTTCTCGGAGATGTTGCAGCGATGAGTTAGAAACCCTTCACGCGGACTGAACAAATGTCTTGTGTATACCACAGCAGAACTAAGGGCGAGGGTTGTGGCCACGTAAAATCAATTAAAGCCCCCAAGTAAAGTTTTTCTGACCGTTCTAAGGCGGTGCTTCTGCTGTGGTTTACTATTTCTGTCTTTGTATGTCTTTGTATGTATGTCTTGCTGATTTTTTTTTAATAGCTGTTTGGTCACTTGTTTGGGATAGAAACGGTCCTTTTGGCATTCTGTTTGTAGTATTTTGATTGTGGTGCCGTTGCTTAATGTTCGTCCTCCTGTTTTTCTGGAAATTAAAAAACATATCTAGATAATTCAAGTTATTGTGATAATATGTTCAGGAAAACTTCTTATTTTCTGGAAAATTGAGCATATTATCGCGATAGCTATATAGCTATCTCATGGCAGAAATATGCCACCATACGAAATAGTCCAGTTCCCTTGCGCAGCTCGATAGCAGCGTCAAGCGTTATTTTCCGGATTTATTTTCTAGTAGACTTGTTACCGGTATATCAGGTATCCGTACAATACAGGAGGGTAAACACTACAGAGAAAATACCTCATCTATAAATATTCTGCACTGCAGACAGGACTCGACTGACATCGAGTAACATATAAAATAAACAAACAGATATAATTGACGTTTGTTTAAGTATGTTGTCCTTCAAGTCATGTTTACAGAAGTACTGCAAATACATACATACTGCATTTATTGATAAATAAATTGTGAATTATATAAGGGAATATGAATATTTAGGACAATGATACAGCTTTTTTTCTGTGTCCTCTTAAATAGTTGAGAAACTCTAGAACAAATATGAATTCGAAAAAGTAATTACATTAGCATCTTTATGCATGTTAAGCAACACCGAAATAGAAAGTAGATCTAAAATATTTTTGTAGATTTTGTTAATCTGATAGCAATGTTCTGCTGTGTTTTATTTGTATAAATATCTGCCAGCGTGTTTCTGTCGTTAAAACTGAATTAAATATAGAAAGCTTTACGTCAGCCGTTGGAATTTCGATACTAACAATAGACCGCTAAGTAAATTTCACACCAGGCGTCAATTTTAGTAGTCGCCTGGCGAACGAGGCTAAGTGCGAAATTAACCACTTCTATCCCCTAGGATAATTTAGCAGACGAAAAACTGATGACTTTTTTTCTTATTTTCCCAGAAAACAAGATTTGATCTTTCATACAAATTGTCTATTTGCATGAAATATCAAAACCCTTTTTCTATAAAACAAAAAGAAAGGAAAAAGACATATTTCTTCCGTAAGAGCATGCGCAGTAGTAACGCATGCGCAGTGATCATTTCGGCAGCCCACATTATTTCAAAAGTTCAAAGGGAAAATATGATTGTGTGATATCACAAAATCAATTTAGTGATAAGACAAATTAACTCCTATTTAGTGATATCACAAAATCGAATTAGTGATATCACAAAATAGATTTTGTGATATCACTAAATAGAAATGAATTTGTGATATTACTAAATCAAATTAGTGATATCAAAAAATGGATTTAGTGATATCACTAAATAGAACTAGTGATATCACTAAATAGAATGAGTAATATCACAAAATCATGACCATTTTATGATATCATTAAATCGATTTTGTGATATCACAAATTCTATTATGTGATATCACTAAATCGATTTTGTGATATCACAAATTCAGTCTTATTTTGTAATATCAAAATCGATTGTGTGATATCACAAAATCGATTTAGTGATATCACTAAATCGATTTTGTGATATCACAAAATAATTAGTGATATTACATAATATAGTAAAACGGCACCTCATAAGTGTTTGCCTTACTGTGATTACAGTCTGTTTCAGAATCTTTGTTTACACAAGTTGTTGTCTAGGTTTGGTTCTGACATGAAAGTGATACAATTTTTGACCAACAATGCACCATTGACCTTATGCGTTTTCTTTAAAAGTATAACGTGACTAGATTTATAGTTTGTGTTGAGGTTTTACGGCCCAGACAACCCAATGGGGTCATGTCAAGCGCGGTCAGTTTACCTAATTACATTTACTGGGCAGACTTAGTCCTCTACGCGGTTGACCAGTATTGCGCACATTCTTTCGCCAGAAACTGACAACTGCCCTTCTTGAATCAGCGGGAGAGAATGGCCGTCGATAATAATTCATGCTCAAATTTCCACGAAAGAATGTTGCCGACCCGGCGGGAGTCGAACCTCGAGAGTCGAACCCGCAAGAGCCTGACAAGATATAGCACTGAATACAATAGAACAATATTTCAAGTATTGAGGATGATTCTCATTTAGGCGAGCTATCATTTAGACCTCTAAAATTCACCCTTCGCATTTTTGAATTTGGAATTTAGCCAATATTTGCATGTAAAGAACAGACCAAACTTTTTGTGAAAGCTTATACTTGTCAGGCTCTTGTCATTTTGTTTCGGGAAGATTGATAGTTGAATTTACGTTGGTACATCATCTAATATTATACAGCACATCACGAAAACACGCCTATATAGTTTTGACACCCTTTGACCCCACTTTTATATAGTAAAACTGGGGTTTACAGGGTATACATTATTTTTCTTATTTCTGCTCAGAAACCTAGATTTGGGGTAGTTGTTAGAACCGCCTCATCGAGGCGGTTCTAACGAGTACCCCCAATCTATGTTTTGAGCAGAAATATGAAAAATGTCACCCCGTCCGTCCGTCTGTACGTCCGTCCGTCCGTCCGTCCGTCCGTCCGTCAGCGCCCCCACCATTCTTCTGCCCGCAACTCCTCCTACAGTTTTAGGCCAATCCTTTTCAAACTTTACGGGCGCTTTTAGGATGGTCTGAAGATATGCATATTGTTTTTTTCAGAATCCTGAAATTATTTTTTATCACATTTTTTTTTTGCATTTTTAACTTAGACTTTTTTCGGGCCCTAATACTACAGAAATGTATAGGGAGTATGTACCTTCTGCCCGCAACTCTTACAGTTTTAGGCCAATCATTTTCAAATATTACAGGCGCTTTTAGGATGGTCTGAAGATACGCATATTGTTTTTTCAGAATCCTGAAATTATTTTTTATTACAGTTTTTGCATTTTTAACTTAGACTTTTTTCGAGCCCTAATACTACAGAAATGTATAAGGAGTATGTACCCTCTGCCCGCAACTCCCCCTACAGTTTTAAGCCAATCCTTTTCAAACTTTACAGGCGCTTTTAGGATAGTCTGAAAATATGCATATTGTTTTTTCAGAATCCTGAAATTATTTTTTATCACATTTTTTTGCATTTTTAACAGACTGTTTTCGGGCCCTAATACTACAGAAATGTATAGGGAGTATGTACCTTCTGCCCGCAACTCCTCCTACAGTTTTAAGCCAATCCTTTTCAAACTTTACAGGCGCTTTTAGGATAGTCTGAAGATATGCATATTGTTTTTTCAGAATCCTAAAATTATTTTTATTACATTTTTGCATTTTTAACTTAGACTTTTTTCGGGCCCTAATACTACAGAAATGTATAGGGTAGGGAGTATGTACCTTCTTCCCGCAACTCCTACGGTTTTAGGCCAATCCTTTTCAAACATTACAGGCGCTTTTAGGATGGTCTGAAGATTTGCATATTGTTTTTTCAGAATCCTGAAATTATTTTTTATCACATTTTTGCATTTTTAACTTAGACTTTTTTCGGGCCCTAATACTACAGAAATGTATAGGGAGTATGTACCTTCTGCCCGCAACTACTACAGTTTTAAGCCAATTCTTTTCAAACATTACAGGCGCTTTTAGGATGGTCTGAAGATTTGCATATTGTATTTTCAGAATCCTGAAATTATTTTTTATCACATTTTTTGCATTTTTAAATTAGACTTTTTTCAAGCCCTAATACTACAGAAATGTATAGGGAGTTTGTACCTTCTGCCCGCAACTCCTCCTACAGTTTTAAGCCAATCCTTTTCAAACTTTACAGGCGCTTTTAGGATGGTCTTAAGATATGCATATTGTTTTTTCAGAATCCTGAAACTATTTTTATCACATTTTTAGCATTTGTAACTTAGACTTTTTTTAGCCCTAATACTACAGAAATGTATAGGGAGTATGTACCTTCTGCCCGCAACTCCTCCTACAGTTTTAGGCCAATCCTTTTCAAACTACAGGTGCTTTTAGGATGGTCTGAAGATATGCATATTGTTTTTTTAGAATCCTGAAATTATTTTTTACTACTTTTTTTTGCATTTTTAACTTAGACTTTTTTCGAGCCCTAATACTACAGAAATCAATAGGGAGTATGTACCTTGTACACGCAACTCCTACATTTTCAGGCCGATCCTTTTGAAACTTTACACACGCTTTAAAGATGGTCTGAAGATATGCATATTGTTTTTTTTTTAGAATCTTGAAATTATTTTTTATCACTTTTTATTGCTTTTTTAACTTAGACTTTTTTGTGTGTGTTTTTTTTAAGAGTTATGAGATAACTGTTTATTGCTTCCCTTCATGTTTAACTTAGATTGTTTTCAACCCTTATACTACAGAAGTGCATAGGGAATATGTCGCTGTGGCGGGGCATGGTGCATGGCTTGCAGTTTTATTATCTGAAAATTTTCATTTTTTTGGTGGGAAAATTTTCAGTGTATTTGAATAGGCATGTTTTTGTAATGTAAACAAGTGTAGGGTCAAACATTTGCCTTGAGGGAATCATTGAATTGATTATTAGAAATAGCATTTCATGCCATTAAATATAATGCATGACAATCTTTTCTTTATGCTTGTCTACATCAACTGCATGCATACCTATTATGTCGAGTGCTATCATATCAATCAGTCAATCAGTCATCAGAGGGTCTTTATATTGGAAGAGTCTAATAAACTGTTTATTGGAAGAGTCTAATAAACTGTTTCTATATAGTTTATTGATGAGCTGAATAAATTGCAATGAAAATTTAATATAAAGTCAAAATGAAGGAATGTATTTTGTCAATTTTATTTTTTTTTTTAAATAAATGAGTTTAAGTTTTCTTTAAACGTCAAACACATGTGCGAGCTAAGTGGCCTAGTGATTTACTGATCGCGACTAGCCAGGCACCAGTATAGGTTATAGGATATGGAGGTATTTGCTGACAGACATGAAGTGTGCATGGATTATCCACAAAAATAACGCTGTACAAATGCTTTCTGTAACCCACAGCACTGGCCCAATACAACCGACTGGATGGCCTGTAAAACAAAGACCACCAGCAACACAATAACATGTTTGTTTGTTTGAGTTGAAATTTTATGTCCCAGTCTACACTGTTTAAATCATATCAAGTAAGTCAGTTAACCTAGTCACACTTTTTCTGGGCAGGCTTAAGCCATTGTTGTCTGGAGACCCCTAAAAGGGTAATTGGCAAACAGTGCAGACCCAGATCAGACGCTGTAGAACGTTGCGTCTGATCAGGATCTCCACTGTTTGCAAATAGTTCAACCATTTTTGTTTATGAATATCTAAATTGCATAACCTGACATACCTAAATTCGAAATTAGAATCCTCCAATATAAAGTGTGGAAGAGTTCATTCAGTCTACAATGGATTAATCCTCTAAGCGGTTAACCAGTACTTGAGCACACCTGTCACCAAACACGGACAGACTGTAAATCAGATTCAATTACATTGAGGGGACTGGATTGTCCACCATTTTTTGTTTTCACAAAGAAGACAACTTTTGTGACTTTTTGTTTACTTTCCTGATCAAGCCGCTTCAGAAAAGGGTATACTCTAAAAGGAAAGATTTTGCTCCACTGAAAATGATTCAGTTCTCCTTAAAACATGCAAACCATATAAACTGGAAGACATTGACTTATTTCGTGGCTGTGTAGGCTGGCCTCTGATTCCCATACGGGCAAATTTTGGTTGTTCCCACATTATGCACCAATTTATGAGGGATGGTCGGAAAATATCCGGATTTTTATGCTCCCGTCTTTCCATGTTCAGCTACCTACACATATTATGTATGAGCGAAACTACATTTTATCACCTATAAATCGGTCAGTTTATTTTCAATGATTAGTATGTCTACACAAAGGTTTGAGCATTTAAACAAGGTTGTCGTTAGGGTTACCACGGACTCCAGTGAGTTTAATACCTTTGCGTCTCTTGAGAAGAGACCCCCACCCTAACTGTTCAAGAATGCTAGTCATACTTCCAGTTTCAAAGTTGTAGTTACCAGTCGCAAACCTAGCTGCACGATTCTGAACCTTTTCCAATTCTTCCTGGACAACTATTTCATGTGGGTCCCAAACAGGGTTAGCATACTCCAGGACTGGTCGCATCAACCCCTTGTATACCATTTCCTTAACATCTTGGGGCATGACGACAGGTTCTATTTGCTTTTGTGTAAGCATTGCTTACATGTGTATTCCATTTCAGATCCTTAGAAATTGTCACACCAAGTTATTTGATATTATTCACATTTTCGAGGACTGTTCCCTCTAAGGAGTAAACTGCATTGATCGTTTTTATCCGTTTCCTAGTAGGCTGCATTTACATTTCACAAGCTGATCAATATCCTTTTGGAGTTTCGATGTGTCTTCAATGCTATCAATCTGACGATAGCAGACACAGTCTTCAGCAAACATACAAATCTCAGATTCTGTTCCAACTATGATGCCATTTATATACAAGGAAAACAACAGTGGACCAAGAACAATGCTCTGCGGCACACCAGACAAAACAGCTGCCCATTGAGATTTTGTACCATTGACTACAACCCTTTGTTGCCTATTGCACAGAAATGTTTCAATCAGGACAAGCGTGAGGGACAAGTCTAGGCTAGGGAGGCCTACTGAGGCATTGACCTCTACAATGGCGGCGAATATTGAGATTTTGTCAACAAAGATCGCAGTGACATTGCAGGGAGTAGCTAACCAATTTATAATCGGTAAAGCGTCGGCACATCAGATTTATACGCAAAAAATAGGTATGAGCAAGGCAAGTCGAAACAGATGACAGAAGACCCAAAGGCATCCAGGGTGACCATAGCAAAAGAACATTTAAGATATTTTAACCATCGATGAAAATAAGTTTTGAACTATATTGTCACTGGGGATGAAATGTGGGTTCGTTATGCTGACCTTGAAACAAAAGCTCAATCAAGGCAGTGGAAACAAGCTGGTTGCCCACCTCCCAAGAAGTTTAAGCTGTTGCCATCTGCTGGCAATATGCTAGTTGCTTTTTGGCATTTACTGGAAAATACTGGCTAATTCCATGCTAACAGGTTAAGCGGTGAATGCTTGATACTATTCAGAATTTAAAAAAAAAAAAAAAATAGGTGGGAGAAGAGGTATTTTAATTGCAAGTTACCACTCCCACCTAGGTCACACGTTCTATGTCTCTTTACAAGGCCAGACAAGAGACAGGCTCATTAAGGTCGTCTTTCCCTGCTGGTGCGCAATAGGTTCTTCTTTCCCTGCTGGTGCACAACAGGGTCGTAGTGCGTTGTCGTTTACAAATTTCCTGACAATCAAACAAAAGACACTGGTCATAAAACATACAACCTTGGTAGACAAACTTGGTAGAAAATCTTTAAATGATCACAACCGCAAAATAAGGTTCACATCACTTCACGTGTTATGAAGAAAATGCAACTTAGCCATTTTCCCATTACAAGTCTGCGGGACCTTTCACTTGTCATAGCAACCAAACAAAGGGCATATCACCATAATTTTAGCTATTTTTAAATCCCGAAACCCAAGCAACATTTCTACATGTACCTAATAAGGGGCAAATCTCTTCAGCGGATTTGGAGGAGTTGACGTTTTAAAGTATTAACAGACGGACAGACAGACAGGCGCACAGATAGACGGACGGATGTCACATAAAGAAGAGGCCCTTGGGTCACGGCTCGCTCACCTGAGTGACATAGTCACTGCAGATATGCAGATGTTATATCCCTCGACGTTAGTCGAATGGGACTAAAGTAATGGGTTCGTCCGTCCGTCCGTCCGTAGACACAATATTGCCTCCGCAACTCCTCCTTCAGTTTTCAAGGGATTTTGATGAAACTTTCCGGTTATTGTTCACATGACCTGAAGATGATCATATTTTATAGAGGTCATGCTCGACTGATTTTACCAGTTATAGCTCTTTGGCAATTTTCCGTCCGTCCGTAGACACAATCTTGTCTCCGCAACTCCTCCTACAGTTTTCAAGGGATTTTGATGAAACTTTCCAGTTCTTGTTCCCATATCATGCTCGACTGATGTTTACCAGAGTTATAGCTCTTTGGCAATTTTTCAAAAGTAAGTCTTGTCTCTGCAACTTCTCTTGCAGTTTTCAGTGGATTTTAGTGAAACCTTCCAATTATTGTTGCCATGACCTGAAGAGGATCATATTATACCGAGGTCAGGCTTGACTGCTTTTTACCAGAGTTATGGCCCTTTGTCGGTTTTAGCCATTTATCAACAGAAGTTCTGGTCTCCATAACCCCACCTACATTTCTCAAGGGATATTGATGAAACTTTCCAGTTATTGTTTCCAAGCCCTGAAGATGGTCATAGTTTATCGAGGTCATGCTCAACTGATTTTTTCTAGAGTTACGGTCCTTTGGCAAGTTTTTAATAGTAAGTCTTGTCTCTGCAAGTCTTCTTGCAGCTTTCAGTGGATTTTAGTGAAACCTTCCAGTTATTGTTGCCGTGACCTGAATAGGATCATATTATACCGAGGTCACGCTTGACTGCTTTTTACCAGACTTATGGTCCTTTGTCAGTTTTAGCCATTTATCATTAGAAGTTCTTGTCTCTGCGTCCACCTCATATTGACATTTCAAAAGTCAGGGGACACTTGGCCTGCGACCTTTTATGCAACATTTTTCCAATCCTGTCGTTGCAACTAGGGAAAGGATCATCATTTAAGCAGTTCTTAGTTTTGAAGAAGACTATATGGGCCCGACAATCAATGGAGCATGATGAGTTGAACAAACCCCCAATCACATTCCAACAGTAGGATCAATGTGGTGGAAACTGGCTAAGTGGTTTCTGAAGAGTTGTTTAACAATATGATGATTTTATACATGTAAACAGCACAGGGTCAGGGAACTAATAAACGTAAAAGTGATTGCCTTGAGAAACAAAGAACTCACTACGGATTAGAAAATGGGAGTCTCGGTTTTACTGACTCTTCATAAGCAATAATGAAGTTTTCAACACTGCTTACTGTAGTTTTGGAGGAGCTGTCATTTAAAAAAATATTTTTTTTTTTAAATTTAATGTTGCCATTGCAACCAAACACAATCGTCACTGGTCATAAAACACATAAACTGGGTAGACAATCATCCACTGATCATAACTGCCAAATATGGTTCACATCACTTCACTGGTTATGGAGAAAATGCAATTTTACCATTTTCCCATTACAAGTCTATTGGAGTTTTCTGTTTTTTATGACAACCAAACTAAGAAGCAGAGTGGCAGACTTTCAGCTATTTCAACTGCCCTTACCCATTTAACATTTGTACCAAATTAGATGTCCAACTGCTTCAGTGGTTTTGGTGGAGTAGTCATAAAAATGATTTTTTAATGTTGCCATGGAAACCAAACTAAATGGCCATGAAATGCATCAACTGGGTGAAAAATCATCAAATGATCATAACTGCCAAATATGGTTCACATCATCTCACTGGTTATGAAAATAATGCAATTTAACCATTTTCCCATTATAAGTCTGTTGTCATGGCAACCAAACCAAGAGGCAGATCACCAAAATTTTTAGCTATTTTGAAATGTCCTTATCCATGCAATATTTGTACAAAATCAGAGTCATACTGCTTCAGTGGTTTTGGGAGAGATGTCATTTAAACTTCACTGGTTATATAGAAAATGCAATTTTAACCATTTTCCCATTATAAGTCTATGGGAGCTTTCGGTTGCCATGACAACCAAACCAAAAGACAGATCATTAGCTATTTTGAATTGTCCTTACCCAAGCAACATTTGTACAAAATTAGAGTCATACTGCTTCAGTGGTTTTTGAGGAGAAGTCATTAAAAAAAATAAATTTAATGTTGCCATGGCAACCAAACAAAATGGGCATTGGTCATAAAACATATGAACTGGGTAGACAATCATCCAAAGATCATAACCGCCAAATATGGTTCACATCACTTCACTGGTTATGGGAAAAAAAGCAATTAAACCATGTTCCCATAATAAGTCTATAGGAGCTTTCTGTTGCCATGGCAACCAAACCAAAAGGCAGATCACCATAATTTTAGCTATTTTGAATTGTCCTTACCCAAGCAACATTTGTACAAAATTAGAGTCATACTGCTTCAGTGGTTTTTGAGGTGATGTCTTTAAAAAAAAATCATTTTTAAAATTTAATGTTGCCATGGCAACTAAACAAAACGGGTATTGGTCATAAAACACTGAGCTGGGTAGACAATCATCCAATGATCATACCTGCCAAATATTGTTCACGTCACTTCACTGGTTATGGAGAAAATGCAATTTAACCATTTTCCCATTAAAAGTCTATGGGAGCTTTCTGTTGCCATGGCAACCAAACCAAAAGGTAGATCACCATAATTTTAGTTATTTTTAAAGGCCCCTAGCCAAGCAACATACCAAGTTAAGGACAAGTCACTTCAATGGCTTTGGAGGAGTTGTTGTTTGAAAGTGTTAACGGATGGACAACCGGATGGACAGACGGATGGACGACAGATAAAAAGTGATCACTATAGCTCATCCTGAGCATAGCTCAAGTGTGCTAAAATGATCAGTATAGCTCATCCTGAGCATAGCTCAGGTGAGCTAAAATGTCTTTCTTTTGCCCCCTCTCATACTGCCTCATCTACAGTGGAACTTATCAACTCCTTCATGAGGCAACATGTTCCACCCTCCATACAGCCCAGATATTGACCCCCTCCCCCCCACTCTCACCCCGCCCCCCCACCCCTGCCGACACTGTGACTTATATGTTTCTAGAACTGAAAACAAAAGGCTTGCCTAGAAACAAATATGAGATCAGCTTTGATTTCAGCTTATTACGGGTTCCAATATAAAAAAAAAATTGCTACCCTTCGTACAATCGGAAAGATATACAACTTATTTTGATATAGGAAGACAGTTTGGACATGCTTATATATATATAAAAAAAAACACTATAAAGCAGATATGCATACATTGAATTTCGCAAAAACTTGCATGTTTCTACAGAGGCTCAGTTGATACTTAACAAATTCCGAGTTAATCTTGCGTAACTCAAATTAAATTCATAGAAAAGAAAGAAAATTATGTTCAAAACAGAAACTAGAATGTTTGTCATATGCATATGTAACTATGAAGCCAAAAGTGACAATGAGGCTGTTTTCTGCAATCAAGAGAGCGTACCCTGGCTTACTGCCCAAAACCAATTTTATAAGTTCACATGTAAAACTGTATTTCAAATACACCTTCTACCTTTTTTCGATGTTATGTATGAGAAGGTTCATAGAAATGGACTATCACCAACAATGTCCAATTTCTGATCCAGTATGGCCGCTACGATAATCTTGAAAAAAATAAAGCTTGTTTTTGGAAAATTTACAGTATCGTTTTGAAGGACACATTTTAAATTTTACCAGACACATTTTGGGCATTCATGCTTATGGTTTTACTATTAGATTACCTCATATACAATACTATTTATACTTATGTAAGTGTTTAAATTGCATGCTGAGGAGGTTCTCTGCACATTTTGTCATGTCCACGATTTTAAAACATTTGTTGATGGACTACACTCGGTAAGAATATATAAAGACCAAACACAATCAGTCAAGTTCTTATTTCTGCAAACAAAAAGTGTTCATCGAAATTCCATAAAGTACAAGCGGTTTAACAAACTGCTACAAGAATTTTAAACATTCAGTGATCATTTATTTTAAAACATCTACAGATTATCCCAAGTCAAATGTAATTACCTGTTAACTATACACTTAACAGAACTTACAGTTTGTAGGTAAAATTGGAAAACGGTACCTTGCAAAATGTATGCATTTCGCTGCAGTGGTTTTGCATCATGCAATATTCAGGCTTTATATATACAAAAAAATCAGCTGTATATCTTTCTGCTTGGAGGGTTGTAATTTATTTTTTGGCAAGATATAAGAAATTGGAACCCTGACTAGCTGTAAATCTGCACCTCAGCAGACCTACTTCATGGTTTGCTGAGGGAATACAAAAGCTCCAACAAAGATGACAAAAGTATATAGACATGGGTGGGGAATACTTTGAAAAAGAATGTGAAGAATTTTTGAAAAAGATATTTAACATTTTTTTTTGGAAAGAGCAAAGTCTGACTGCCCCTTGTATTGTAAATCGTTCAAATGAAAACAAACAAATAATTTTTCACTATTTTTTTGTTTTATTTATTTTTTTTTTCAAAGAAAACAAATGAGATTTTCTCCATAAATTAAGTGATTATTTGCATAGATGTCTCTGACAACAACATATTAATACTTTGTAAACACTAGAAAACATCAATGAGAGCAGTAGCAGATGGCATTCTATTGTTGTTTTTTTTTTCTTTTTTTTTTTTGGTTTACCAAGAATATAAGACTTGGCATTTCCTGTCAGTTGTCTGCCTAGCACACAATTCACACAAAATGTCAAGCCTTATTTTCTCTGAAAAAAAAAAAATGGACTGTCATCTGCTACACTTCTGAAATGGTGCTTTAAGTTTTACTAACACAAGGTACATGCTATGTACCTTCGTCATAAAATGATATCCATCTGGTAAAATGTGTTTTTAATAGCAAAGACCATTAATACCAGTACTGACACCAATGGTTGCTTCACCACAACTAGTATACCCACCTTCAGCTCTGATGGTGGACACAAATAATCTTACACTGCTATAAGCAGTGTTTTTACTTGAATTTATGATATTTTTTTTCATTTTACATTTCTTTGGCAAAACTTAAGCCAATACATGGCAAGAACTACAGGTATACAGTGTCAACTGAAAACATCCAAAGCCTTGTTTAACTTGTCGAATCAAGGCCTTCGCAGTTCTGATTCTGTATACCTTATTTACCTTAACCCTGGTCTTGCTGAACCCAGATATACCCTTCCTCTGCAAACAGTGTAGATCCAGATCAGTTGGCTTCTGAAGTCAACTGAGCCTGATCTATGCTGTTTGTCATTAAGTACGTAAATTTGTATCAAAAACCTGGATCAAGCAATCTGATTGGCTGAAAATTAGAAGTGGGTGTGATCTCTTAATTTATTCAGCATGGCAAGGGTTAAGTGTTCAGATGCCTTAATTCCTTACCATACTAACCAAAAAATTAAACGTTAACAAATTCATTGAACTATCTGATAATGTGTCTAAAAAGTAATGACAGATGGCAAACAGTGTAGATCCTGATCAAATTGCTCCTTATGAGCATTTGATCTGAGTCTACACTGTCTGCTCAGGCCTGTCTTTCGAAATGCTTAGGGTATATATGGTAAGTTTGAAAGCCATGTTTATATACAGGAAAGGCCCAATTGTTTTTATATCAAATTATGCAAGTTTTTTACTATGACTACACAAAGAGAAAATGTCCAAATTAACTCGTGTGTCTGTACAGTATGGTCAGCACATTTGCTATTCACTGATACATCCTATACCAGGTACCCAAACAATCCTACTGAGGCCTGATCAAACAGTGTAGACCCCGATCAAACTGTTCCTTAGGATAAGGGTCTACACTGTCTGCCATTCAATTAATTCTTTTTAGACACATTATCAGTAGATTAGCCTAACAAATCAGAGAAAATCACACAGAAACAAGAAAGGTCAATAAGCAGTGCTTTTTAGATACCCCTGTTAGGACCATTAGAAATCCAAAACCAGATCTCAATAATATCAATGCACAGAACAAAATTAGGCAAATTATCTGGAAATGAAAATAAGGATGGATGTACGATGGATGGACAGATGGACATCCTCATAGATGGACACTCATTGGGTACTCAATGTTAAATTTCCATAGACAAAAAAGTACCCAACAGCAGAAAAAAATACCCAACAAGACCCCTCATTTTTATAGGACGGAATAAAGCAAACTCTATGCAAAAAACCCAGTATAGGTTTACCCAGGATATGCCCAGTTGTGGGCCTGGACAAACACATGGACACCAACGTGAAACCATAATACGGTAGATGTCCTAAAAATTCGAACACTAAAGTTTCTGATAAAATGACACATGCAAACAGTGCAAACCCAGATCAGACTATTCCTGAAGGAGCGTCTGATCAGGGTCTACACTGTTTGCCATTCCACTAAGTATTTTAAGAAACAAGTGCATAAGAAGCATAATTTAGGCCAGAACAGTAGAGAATAAAGTGTTCGAAATTTTAGGACATTTACTGTACTCACCACTATCATGTGGCAGGGTAAAACAGGGGACTGTTTTAATTCTATCAAATCAACAAACCCCATTTTTAGTAGAAAAAAAATGTCACCTATTCATTATTTGTTGTGGCCTGTAGCAACTTAAATACAAATTGGCTACAAGGTGAGAAAATATATCTAATGACATGTACATTTTGTGGTGACTGGCAGGACTGTCTGCCCAGCTAGCTTAGGTGGTAAAGTACCTGACTTGCAGACAGAGGTTGCGGGTTTCAGTCCCGCATCAGACATACTTTTTTCTCCATAATTTAATTAAATGGTGCCCAAAGTGAATAACTCATGGGGCTGGTGTTGTTAAGTGCAGGTAGAAGCTAGAAACTGACAGTATGTTCATTTGACACCTTGTGCTTAAAAAGTAGAGGGAATGGGGGATGAGAGTGTGGCGAGTGGCAGAACTGTTAGCCAAGTTAGCTCAGTTGTGCACCTGCCTTGCAAGCAGGGGGTCACAGGTTCGAGTCCTGCATTGTGCATACTTTTTCCACCTTACTTTACCTTTTTTGTGACACCTTGAGCTATAAATCTGGACAGGATAAAAAAAAATGCTAATTTCAGTGTCACATTTAGAACAATTAAAAGAAATACACTTTCTGTAGCTTTCCTGATATTACAAAGTAGGGTTTTTGGATGAACTTTTTTCTGACTTCTCCACAACATATACTGAGGTGTTTCATTAAAATCCTTATAGTGAGACACCATGTTAAGTCTTTTTGCACAGAAGTCAGAAAAATATCATTTTCTTACAAAAAGCGCATCCAAAATTTTAGTGTCCCAAACCATGTGATATTCAAACTGAAATGAGTCAGGGGTACACCATTTCCAACAAGACTGCATGTGTGCCCAGACAAGACTCAGATCAGTCTGCACATCAGTCTATGCTGGATGCCTAATGGTTTAGAGCCTTGGCTACCCTCAGTCTCCTATGATGACTCTGATCAGACTGCTCAGATGTGCAGGCTGATATGAATTTTTGCTGAGCACATATGTAATCTTGCAGAAAATGCTGAGCCTCAGCTCCAATATTATTCAAGTCATTAACCCTTCTCTTGCTGAAGATGACATGCCTTGTCTTAGCAAACAGTGTAGATCCAGATCAGTTGGCTTCTGAAGAAGCCAACTGATCTGGATCTACACTGTTTGTCATTAAATATGTGAATTTCTATCAAAAACCTGGATCAAGAAATCTGATTGGCTGGAAATTAGAAGTGGGCTTGGCATCTTAATTTATTCAGCATGACAAGGGTTAAGAGTATCCCAATATTTACAGCATCTCATTGTTACAGAGTTTAAAAAATGGTCTGGTCCTAACTGAATGATCATTTATTTTGTTCTTTTAAAAAAGTCATGTAAGAAAATGTACCTTACTATGAGTAGCCCAGCAAACACATGATCCTGGCACCATAAGTGTTGGGATAATTTTGACCCCTTACACCCCACTTTTATGTGGTAAAACTGGGGTTTACAGGGGTATATATTATTTTTCTTATTTCTGCTCAAAAACATAAATTGTGGGTACTTGTTAGAACCAGCTTGTCGAGGGGGTTCTAACGAATACCCACAATCTATGCTTTGAGCAGAAATATGAAAAATATCAGAATTTTGTATAGGAAAATTTTCATTTTTTGGTGGTAAAATTTTTCAGTAAATTTGAATAGGCATGTTTTCGTAATGGAAAAAGTCCATTCTACTACCTGTTGATATGTCACGTCTGTATGTATGGCAAACAGTGTAGACCCTGAGGCATCTGACCTTGGTCTACAGTGTTTGCAAAGGCTTATCTGTCCCAATATTTAGAGTTATTAAGATAATACTCAGCTGAGGCTGATCAGAGAGATTTTTCTGTCCACCTATACAAACATTCATTCCTTAGTTATCCACAGGATGTGTGTGGATGCACAAGCAGATCCTAGTCTTTGTTGAGCACAAATCATAAGGTGCATTTTCTCAAGCTTAACCCTGGTCCTGCTGAACCCGGTACGTCCTGCCTTTGCAAATTGTGTCAATCCAGATCAGTTCTACTGATCTGGATCTGCACTGATTGACATTAAGTATGTGAATTTATATCAACAACCTACATCAAGTAATCTGATTGGCTGAAAATCAGAAGTGGGCATGGCATCTTAAATTATTCAGCATGACAAGGGTTAAAATATGAATTATGGCACTGTCAGGTTCCTGCCTGATAATGCCCTATACACTAGGGTCATGAGCAGGTTAGTAGTTTAGCACTGTCATCTTTCATTCCATACAGCAGTATACATTTACACCTGGAATAGAGAAAAATATCTGAGACAGGGCACAACAAAGCTTGTTATGGTGCACTTGTTGACAATTATTTGGAGGTTTATGTGACAAAAACTGTCTTTGGTCTTTAAACACATTCTAACTGTCTTAGTCTACACTAAAATGAGCATATTTGAAAGTGTTCCCACAGCATATACAGTCGACTTGTTATCTCGAATTCCAAGGGACTCACTGAAACACTTTGAGATATCCGTACCTCGACATATCAGAGTTGAGAGAGTGAGGAAAACAATAAATTGAACAACCACATTTAACAAATGAACATGTAATTTGACTCCTGAAGTTAGAAATATATATATAAACTGAAGTGGAAAAGAGGAGAAATTGCTTAGGAGCAATTTGGAGCAATTTCTCCTCTTTTCCACAATATTTTGTTACCTGTTCTTAGATTTCCATGTTAAAACATGGACCAGAATTTCACTTCGATATAAGCGGTTATTTGAGATAAGTGAGATCGAGATAATGAGGGTCGACTGTATTTCCATGGAGAATAAAGAAAATAAGAAGTGTTCATAAGCAGTTCTTATTAGATAACCAACAAGCAGAAACAAGAAACTAAAATGTAACAGAAGGATGGGATGGACACACGAATGGAAAACTTGAACAGTTTGCTGGGGGAAGGTAGCAGGGTGGGAGGACAGGTGTATATAAATATAAATGCATTTTTTATCTTCTGAATTATATGCTTCTAAATAGAATTACACTCAGAGGTATAAATACTTCAATATCTAACTTGTCCCATTTCAATTTCCTTGTCCTACCACAAGGACTTCATAGCTCTCGCTAGGAAGAGCATCCAGATTATGAGAAATATTTTTCTTTATTTCACATCACGAAAACATGCCTATATAATTTTGGCCCCCTTAAACCCCACTTTTATATAGTAAAACTGGGGTTTACAGGGGTATACGTTATTTTTCTTATTTCTGCTCAAAACCATAGATTGTGGGTACTCGTTAGAACTGCCTCGCTGAGGCGGTTCTAACAAGTACCCACAATCTATGTTTTGAGCAGAAATATGAAAAATATTCGAGTTTTTATCTGAAAATTTCCAGTTTTTGGAGGGGAAATTTTCTATATATTTGAATAGGCATGTTTTCGTAATGAGGAAGATGATGACATATGCTGTGGGTACTCATTAGAAGCACCTCACAGAGGCACCTCTAATAAGTACCCATAACATATGTTTCTTTGAGAAGTACGAAAAATGTCAATTTTTGGGCAAGTAAATCTTGGTTGGACAAGAGGATTTTGACCATTTATAGGTCCATAGAAACATAATGAATAATTATACAATCCTGTCTAAAGGTTGAAAAATAAAGAAAGATAAGATCAAAGATCGTTGTACTTACTTTTCTTGAAATACAAGTCTATGTATATGGTCTGTAATTTTACTGAGGTATTTTCTATAGCGCTGTTGCCTGAAAGAGTAAAGCTATATGTAACATGGACTAAGTTCCATGTGTGTTTCATAATACATGTATATAGACTAAATTGCAGACTACAGAAAATATGCTAACATTTTGTGTCAAAAAAGGCAATTCTAATGAGTACCCATGTAAGAAATGCCTGAGAAGTAGGATAAAGTTTCATGTGTATCCCTATTACTGGAGTATTTAACTCTTTCCTAGCTAGTTGTCTGCTGATAACCTTTGCAAACAGTTTGGACCCAGATCAGGCCCGACAAAACGTCGGGTCTGATCTGGATCCAATCTGTTTGACACCCTGATGGTATTTCTGAAAGAATTTTTGAAAAAGTTAATTTAAAAAAAATCTATAGACGACAAAAAGGCATGCAAAATTACCCTGCATGCAAGCATAGCAATGGCTCTTATCATAGCCTCAGATAAGAAAAGGTATCTAATTAATATTTTTCTTATTTCTCCATGAAAACACATGTTGTGGATACACACTAAAAGTGCCTCATTAAGTGCCCTCATAAATGCACTTCCAACTATAACATGTTTTCCTGAAGAAAGTAAAAATATCAATACAAAGTTCCTTATCTGAAGCTATGTCATATATAAACCATGAATACCCTGATCTGACAGGGCCTTCTCTGTTCATTGGTATATCCTACAATATCACGGTCAATAAAACTCCTGATCAAACTGCATCAATCTGCAGACCTATCTAGGCCTTTGTTGCCTGGATATGCAATAAAAGTCACATGTTTATGAACTGCTGAAACATAACACTTGCCATGCTGAATAAATTAAGATGCCATGCCCGCTTCTAATTTGCAGCCAATCAGATTACTTGATCCACGTTGCTGATACAAATTCAAATACTGAATGGCAAACAGTGCATATCCAGATCAGTTGGCTTCTTCAGAAGCCAAGTAATCTGGATCTACACTACTGTTTACAAAGGCGTGGCATATCTACTTAAAGCAGGACCAGGGTTAAATCAATTTGATTAAAGTGGATTCACTTGGCTGAGTTTTCATTTTTACAAGGGAGACCATTTGAATGAATTCCTGTTTGCTTTCCTGTGCACCAAACCCCTGTTGAAAGGGGCCTAGTCTAAATGGAGGAGAGAATTCTGCTGTTTAGACACATTTTCAGAAAGGAGGCAAAACAATTTGACAGAGTTGGCTCCCCCTGAAAATAATCCAATATCTTAAGCACAATTCTACCTGATGCAGTTTCATATGGCAATATCATGTGAGAAAATGACTTTAAACAAATGTGAATACACAAATTCAAATTATTCTGCACATCTATAGTCTCATCTAGGCCTTTTCTGTCTGTAACTACATTCTATAGAGTCAAATTAATATTATGTACACAAAGAATGAATGCCCTGATCATACTGTGTAGATGCACAAATAATTTGTACATCTTTGCAATCTGATCAGGGCCTTCACTTTGGGTTTTTTTGCAACATTAAAGACACAGATCAGTCTGACTCATCCGGGCCTTTATTGATGCAAAAGCCCCAAGACACAATTTTGCTCTTTGCTGCCCATATCATCACAAAAACATGCCTATATAATTTTGACCCCCTTGAACACCATTTTTACATAGTAAAACTGGGTTTTACAGGGGTATACATTTTTTTTCTTATTGCTGCTCAAAAAAATAGATTGTGGGTACTCGTTAGACCCGCCTCGATGAGGGGGGTCTAACAAGTACCCACAAACTATTTTTTGAGCAGTAATATGAAACATATCAGAATTTTTTATCTGAAAATTTTTCATTTTTTTGGTGTTAAAATTTTCAGTATATTTGAATAGGCATGCTTTTATAATGTATCATGAAATCAAACAGAAAGACAGCATAACAAATGAAAAGGAGTGTAATTTTGATTGCATGACAATATTAATTGCTGACAGAGGCTTCTCAGAAGCACACAAGTTGATCAAAGCACACAAGTTGATCAAGGTCTTAGCTGTCTGTATATTTCGAAAGACACACTTTTGCTTGGTGTGGTCCATATTGTGAAACGAAATTGAAAGAACTTACTTTTCTACTACAGCACCAATACTAGATTCAAATGCATTCTCTGTTGTATCAACCTGTAGAAAAAAAAACACAACAACAACACATTACCGGTATGTTAGCTTCTAATAATTCCAACTCAACAAGTTTACACTTATTTAGCACAATGTGACTGGTCGAGAGAAATTTTAAAATTGTATTTATACTTTGATAAATCCCCTGAGTAGGAATCTCGGAACTACTTTCTTTGTGCAAGTTTCTAAAACGAGCTACTGTACCTGTATTTTCAATGTAAATATAACATAATTGGCATTATAAAAAATGAACTTTATTTTTGTGGATTTGTGGCAAATCACTTACAACTTAACATAAAGACCTTTGGGCTTTATTCAGTTTGTGAGTGATTTGCCTGCATTTACACATCAATAAAAAAACCCAAACATGAAATTCATCATAAAAACAACATATCAACTGAACAGATATCTATGGATGTATATAGTAAATGCTAACACAGGTCTGCCCAGTCTTTTCAGGACCAACCATATTTACCTGTGTATTCGGACAGACTGGCCTCTATAAGCAGTGTAGACCCAGATCACATGCTGCAGATGTACAGTTTGCCTTTCATCTAGTAGTTTTTAGTACATGAACAGGCAGTAAAGTAGAGCTAAACAAATTTTAGGACCAGCATAACCAGGCCCCGAGGTTATAAAATATTTTTTAAGCTGAACTCATCTGAGCATGAAAATTGTCCTGCTAATAAATCTCAATTTACTAACAATTGCAAATTCTTTCTTGTTAAACATAGCTGAGCATGAAAATTTCTTGCTCTACTGAGCATGAAAAAAGTGTTATAACCATGGGGCCTGGGATTAAGGCATTCATATACTTAAGGTAAATACAGTAATTTGCTTTAAAGATTCTGTAAAGCCCACAAAATGTGTAAAGCATGCAGATTCTGATCAGACCATGTGGATGTCAGATGCTCTTATTCTTGCATTTGGTGAGTGTTTAACCTTTTTCAATAGCATTCTCTTTGGCCAAATTTAGGAAACGACAGATTGATGACAGCTTTCTTATTTCTGCCAGAAAATAGGTTTGATATTCAAGCAAGTTGTCTCCTTAGTAGACAATCTCTTTGGCCAAATTAAGGAAATGACAGATTGATGACAGATTTCTTATTTTTTCCAGAAAATAGGATTTGATGTCCAAGCGAGTTGTCTCTTTAATAGACAATTTGCATGAAATGTCAAACCCTATTTTCCCTATTTCTGGGAGCAATAATCAAGGAAGCAAATTCTTTCCTTCTAGAGTAGATTGCTTTAGAGCAGATGATGCTTGGCATGTAGAATACATAATGCCAAATAGGAAGTCACAAAAATTGTCTCCCTTGTAAAATATGGCAGACAATCTAGCAAGTGTATCCAGTCACATTAAGAGCTATCATCAGAGCTTCACAAATATTTTAGTGTGTTTTAGTTGCACCCTCTTTATCATAAAGCCTGAACAATATACTGTAAGTCACTTACATCTAAGTGGGCTGCTATTATTCTTAATGTTGTTATTGTCAACTCCAGAGCAACCACTTCAAGACATTTGGTTGACAACCAAGGAAAATTGGAATTTAACTTTGCAACAACCTATAAAAAGACAGAGTGTACATGTATAATGTGCAATTTTTATACATGATTGATGTACATACATTGATCTATCATAAAGTAAACATAACTTCAGTGCAGCATAATTGTCACTAATGGTCACCTTTAAACAAATGCCACTTTCCTGTAACAGCCATTTTTCTGTTTTTACGAAGTACTATTTTTCTTCATCTTTAACCTCTCTACAATAACCAGCTCTGTACAACAGCCAATTTTGTGTCTTCAAAAGGGCGGTTTTGTAGACCGGTATGTTTAGATTACAACTGTTCCCTGTCCTCTACATCAACTTACACACACACAAATTGAAAGGCTTGTGATTAAAAGATATCTCAAGGCAAGCAGAAACAGTGATGGTTCAGACCAGCCTGAACAACTCATAGCCAGTCAGAATCTTCACAATTTCGCATACAAAATACATGAACTTACCAGAATCTAAAACAAAAACAAACAAGTCTCTGGCTAGATCTGTGAATGTAGCAGATGGCAAAACCAATGATATTTTTTCTTATTTTTCCCAGAAAATAAGGTTTGAAATTTCACGCAAGTCTCTTTATCAAATCCTATTTCATCACAAAAACACACCTATATAATTTTGACCCCCTTAAACCCCATTTTAATACAGTAGAACTGGGATTTACAGGGGTATACATTATTTTTCTTATTTCTGCTCAGAAACATACATTGTGGGTACTCGTTAGAACTGCCTATGTTTTGAAAAGAAATATGAAAAATATCAGAATTTTCTTATCTGAAAATTTTCATTTTTTGGTGGTAAAATTTTCAGTCTATTTGAATAGGCATGTTTCCGAAATGTTCTGGGAAAAGTAAGAAAACAATCTTGCCTAACAGTTATAAATTATCCCTGAGACTTGTTACTCTTTGCAAGCTGATGGTTAATGTACCAGATAAAATTGATATTTTTTTTTTTATATTTTTTTCACAGAAAATTGAGTCTGACATTTAATGCAAATGTTTCAAAGGGAGAAAATTTACATGAAAAATCAGACTTTATTTTCAGAGACAAATAAGAAAATATTTGAAAAGGTAATTTGCTGCAATTCTACCCAGGATGCAGCTACTCTGCTTTCGACATCTTTCAGAAAGTCATTTTTTTGTGTGGCTCATTGTTCAGAAGAAGTAGATTAGCAAATTTCTGTCATGATTCCATGCAAAACCTTTTGTTGTAGTTTTATTCTATTCAGTGATTTAAAAAAAAATATGCAAAAATCAATAGGGTAGGTAGTTTGGATGCAGGTTTTCAACAAATTCCACTTGTCCAAAATTTCTGAAATTTGCACAATATAGTTTTGGAGCAGCGATCACTCATTTAAAATCAATAAAGAAAAGCAAAACATTTCTAATAAAACTGTACAAAAAATCCAATTTATTACAGAAATTGCATATATCCATTTTTGGCTGTAAAATTCATTCTACAGTAAATACATGCATTTGAAAACAAAGCGCAAAAACAGAGATGACAAATGGTTCCTGATAAGATATGGTCAGTCAGAACAAATCAGTTTTATTTAGAATAAAATGCCGAGCAAAAACTGTCTTCATTAAGAAAACATGCCTATTCAAATATAATGAAAATTTTACCACCAAAAACTGAAAGTTTTCAGTTTAAAATTCTGATATTTTTTCATATTTCTGATCAAAACATAGATTGTGGGAACTCGTTAGAACCACCTCCCCAAGGCAGTTCTAATGAGTACCCACAATCTATGTTTTTGAGCAGAAATAAGAAAAATAATGTATACCCCTGTAAACCCCAGTTTTACTATATAAAAGGGGGGTTTAAGTGGGTCAAAATTATATAGGTATGATTTCGTGATGTTCTAAAGGGTATCGAAAGGACAGTAGGAAAGGCGAATATCTGGAAAACACACATACCTGTGCCTCATATTTTCTCCTTGTATTTAAAGCTATTTTAGTATTATTCTCAGCCATAATGAAGGTAAAGTTCACTGACACATTTCCACCACCTTGTACTTGTGTAGAGATTATGTCTGTATGTGTCTGGGAAGTGACAGCTGTTTTACTGGTAGCTGACTGATTTACTTCAGCTTGATCCCTGTAGAATATCAGAGAACTTGTTAAGGACGAATACTGAATGATAATTCTGTGATATTTGTTCTTATTTCTCCATAAAAAACATGTTGTGGGTACCTATTAGACTGGAGATAATTATCCCAGAATTATCATCAAATACTCCTCCTTAAATCTTCTGAATATGGTACGGTAAATGTCCTAAAATTTGGAACATTTTATTCAATGTTTTGTTGGCCTAAATTTTGCTTTTTATGCAGTTGTTTCTTAAAATACCTAGTGGAATGGCAAATAGTGTAGACCCTGATCAGACTGCTCCTTCAGGAGCAGTCTGATCTGGATCTGCACTGTTTGCATATGCCATTGTGTCAGAAACTTTGATGTTCGAAATTGATGAATTAACCTTGAACATTCATTTGGGACAGTATCCCATAACCAGTGCACAACAGTGCCCCAGTACCACTTCACCACAATTATATTTGGGATTTTAATTTTCGTAGACTCAACCATGAATACCTATGTAACTGTTACAAAAATATGAATAAATCAAAAAAGAACGAACTGGTTTGAAAGTACTCTTAAAAGAAGTATAATCACTATACTTTGACATAAGACTTTGACACAGAAAAAAAAACAAACAAAAAATAAAAACCAACTTTGTACACATAAGATCTTACAGCTGATAAGGACTGGTTAGATTTCAGCACACATGCAACCCTATTACATAGTTATTTATGTTAGAAAGAAAGAACTATATACACGTACTTACATTTTATTAGAAGCTAATTTTTGTTGCAAGAATTCTACCAACATCTGAATATTAACTACTTTCTCTGTAACTTTTTCTTTTTCTATTGACCGCACCTGAATTTAAAGGAAGTACATGTAAAAAAAATGTCCCAAGTTTACCCTGCCTTCAACATCTTTCAGAAAGTCATTTTTTAAGTGCTGTTTTACTCAGAAGAAGTAAATTAGCAAATTTTTGTCATGATTTGATGCAAAACCTTTTGTTGTAACTACAGAGGCACAAAAACTTTTATTCTATTGAGTAGTTTTACAAAAATCAAAGTTTTTCATTTTCCCATAGCAAAATGGCTGCAAATTATGCAAAATCAATAGGGTAGATAGTTTGGATGTGGGTTTTCAATGAGTTCCACTTGTTTAAATTTTCTGAAATTTGCATAGTACTGTCAAGTTACATCAATAATTTAAAATCAGTGAAGAAAAGCAAAAAAAAAAATTCTAATAAAATTTTTCAAAAAATCCAGTTTACTATAGAAAGTGCACAGGTCAGACCCATTTTTGGCCATAAAATTGATTTTACAATAAATAATTTCAAAATAAAGAGCAAAAATAGAAAAGACAAAAGGTTCCTGATAAGATATGGTCAATCAGAACAAAACATTCTCATTTAAAATAAAATGCCAAGTGAAAACTGTCTTTCCAGACGATGTGGAAAGGACAGTAGTTATCACAGAATACAAGTTTGTCCTTAGTTACACTCAAGAGGGACAATATTTACCAGTATCAAATCATAACCCATTTATTACATGAGTAATATATTAATCTTTGTTTTTAACTGTTTTTAATTTTTTAAATTAATTTTATTGGAAAGATGCACAGCACTTGAAAAAACCCCCCAAAAAAAACAAACAAACAAACAAGAAATTGCCAATAAGCAGTGCTTGTTAGACAGCCCATGCTAGGACCAAAGCATAACAGACATACATACATGCTGACCAACAACACAAAAACAGTATATCACCCAACAAACTGTCACCCAACAAACACAGTTTGTTGGGGTTATAACTAGGCCATCAAAATCAACATCATATCATGGTAATATTTGGTGGCCATATTTATTATAAGTATTCGGACAGAGAGCCCTCAGCAAACAGTTCAGACCCAGATCAGATACCAAAGAACATTATGTCTGATCAGCATCTACAGTTTGCCACCTGCCCAGCTCCTTTTAGACACATGAACAGGTAGTAAAAATTGGTTTATAGTAAAATAAAACTGTTAAAATATTAGGACACATATGGTAGGAAGTAAATATGTCCAAATATTAAATATGGCAGCTATTTAATAATAAAACCTACAGATAGCAATAGCACACCAGACAACTTATGAATGCAGGATATGGCAAAGTAAGACAGATTACATTATACATTTGTATACATGTATATACAAATTGTCTAACTCTGGAACTATACCAATTTTTGTAATGCTGCAAGAATTTGCAATATGTAAACTTGATTTCACATCATTAATGTTTTCCTGCAAGCAATTTGAAATGTTTCTCATATTATGGACTGGGCTTCCTATATTTGAGTATTCCTTATGCTGAGGCATATATTTTCTTAATATTAGGGAGTAAATAGCATATATTTTGAAATTAAATCAATGTTCAATTTCATATTTCATTTGGATAAATGCCAAAGACACTTTCATTTAAGTACCAAGCTTTATTTTTGAAAATCTGGCCTGGCCTCTCTTGCATGTCTCAAAAGAAGACAACTGAAATACAAAGCTAAAGTCTCCTCTGCCAAATCATATTCTATAATATTTTGAGAACCAGTCTGTTTTTATTTCCAGTTCTACTAGGTGCATAACTTTCACTAAATACAAAGCCAAAGTCTCTTCCTATAAATCATTTTCTACAATATTTTAAGAACCAGTCTGTTTTTATTTCCTGTTCTACTAGGTGCATATCTTTCACTAACATATACATGTATATTGGGCATGTTAAGTGAAAAAGTGCCTTCAAGCATGCACACAATGTGCAGATTCAAATTATCATGCACATGTGCAAAGTATCATCTGGGCCTTTGCACTCCATTCACACACTCTGTTTTATCCAATGACCCTGTTAGTGGAGAGTGAAGGCCCTGATCAGAATGCATGGACGCGCAGTCTGATATAGGCCTTTGCTGCCCGCACATGCCGTATAACACGTTTTTGCATGGCATGGCTCATATAATGAATAAATGTATCATATACCTTGACTGTGCCTCCCTCTGTGTCTTTGAGAATCACAAGTTGTGATATACCGTGGACTCTACAGAAGTCTTGGATTTCCTCCTGCCCCTCCAGAGTCTCCAGTAGTATCTCGGCTTTCAGGCCTGCAGACCACAGGTCTCTAACCAGGGCCATCCGATCTTTCAACATCGGCTTTCGACCAATTGTACACACTAATATGTCATACGCACTTGGAGGATTAAACTGTAAGAGAAATACAATATTACTAACTGGTTTTAAGAGATGTATTTACTTCTGAAAATTTGCTATTAAAGAATGACAAACAATACATCAGTTTGTTTAATGTCAGATTAAAATTTGGTACTTTACTTCAAATATCAGGTGTTGATACTCCAAAACAGAATTTAGATACTAAAAACTGATTTAAGGGAATTGATACATATGGTAAATTTTCTGCCATTTTTTGCAAAGGAGATACTTTTTGTGACTTCCTACTTGCATTCCTGCAAACAAACACCCTTCTAAAAGGGGCTACATAAAAAGAAAGAATTTGCTCTTCCTGGGACTAAATTCTTTTAGAGTAGACCCCTTTTTGAAGGAAGCAAAACAATTCAGACACAGTTACATCCCCTGAAAGTGTATTCTGTCCTCTTAATCCACACAGCAGTCTGCACTTTTTCTGGCTCAGTTGTGATACTATATATATTTTATTCCATACCCTAAACAAAAAAGTTATAAAATACTGATAATAGAACCTTGAAATTGGGCCTGCAAAAACAAAAGACAAAACAGAATTTACTGTCAAATGTAAAGCCAAGATTAATCACTATAAATGTGCAGGCTGATTAAAGCTTTCACTGGTTGGGTGTGTAAAGATGAAATTTCAGAGGGTGTGTAAAGATGAAATTTCAGAGGGTGTGTAAAGATGAAATTTCAGAGAATTGCATACACTTGGTAGATTTTCTGTCATTCTTACAAGGGTAATAACTCTGGTGACTTTCTGTTTGCTGTTCTTTGTGTGAATCTCCTTCTTAAAAGGGATCTATTCTAAAAAGAAAGAATTTGCAAAGTGGCTTCCTGAAAGAGTATCTATTTCCCTCAAATGAAAACCAACAAATATATATAACTCTTTATGGGCAACAACATGAGAAAAATGCCATACTTTATATCCCAGTAAAGATTCAGATCACCCTGAGCCTCTAAGCAATCTGGGCCCAGTTGTTCAAAACTAATGATGTAGTTAGTTAACAATTCGTTAAAATTTTAATCAAGTGATACGCATATATGCCAAAATTTTTTGCTGAAAAAATGTGAGTAGCTTTTGCAGTGCAAAAGCTACTCACATTTTTTCAGCAAAAAATATCAGAATATTGTATATTGAATCCGCTAAAACAGTTAACAAAATTACTCTTAACGAGCTCGTTAAGCTAACGATGCTTTGAACAACTGGGCCCTGATTTTTCTTCATCATTTGCATGAAAAAGCCTAGGGTCTTTGGTCGCCCACAGGGATCCAGCGAAGACTCTAATCAGTCTACCTAAACCCCATAACTCCAGAAAAGGCACTTTTTTCAGCCCCTTGCAGATATTTTCCTTATTTCTCCATGAAAACAGATTGTGGGCACTCATTAGAAGTGCCTCATTGAGGTGCATCTAATGAGTACCTACATGTTTTTATGGAGAAATAAGAAAAATACTTTCTTAATCAACCTCTTATCTGAAGCTAGGCTGCCCTGATGCACAGGTTAATCTGAGTCTTTGCTGGGGGAATACGTCATAAGGTGCATTTTTTTCAAAGTTATGGCCCATTCTGTGCTATCAAAAAGTTCTTGAACTTACATCTTCTTGTTCCAGCATGGCCGAGACAATTTTTTCAAATGCTATACTGACTCCAACTCCAGATGGTTTCACTGAGACAGATGGATTAGAAAACAATGGAGAATAGAAGTGATTGATCTGAAAAAAATAACACAGGCATTAAGGTATACACTTGGTTAAAAGACGGCAACTTATACAGGAAGTTGACTCTTTGGCAGTACCACTTTACAAACGTAGACAACTTTACCAGACATAAAAGTGTCTCTCTGGTTTCTGAAAACTTTCAAAAATGAAGCTACTTTTTTGATTAAATTTTGAATTTAATGTTTCAAAAGGGAACAAAGTCTTCCCTTTAAGAGAAACCACAGAGAATGGAGGTAAATGTTTCCATATCAGGGTCATTTTCTCTGAAGGTGTATCCATGATTTTACATGCAGATAGAAGCAGCCAAACCAGAGAAATTGTTATGAACTTCAAACAATAGGCTCACATAGGCCTCCATCACTCTCCTAACACTTACTGATCAAAAGTTGAAAAAAAGAACATGGAGACAATTAAAGAAATGAAGCACTTGTCCCTCTAAGCATTCCAACAGTGTCAGCATAGGTACTTCCAACTTGATTTCACTTATATGAGATTTTTTCCTGTATGGGCCATGTCAAGCGAAAAAGTGCCTTTGACATTATGAAAACATGCCTATTCAAATATGTATTGAAAGTTTCACCACCAAAAACTGAAAGTTTCCAGATAAAAATTCTGATATTCTTCCTATTTCTGCTCAAAACATGGATTGTGTGTACTTGTTAGAACAGCCTCGCTGAGGGGGTTCTAACGAGTACCCACAATCTATGTTTTCGAGCTGAAATAAGAAAAATAATGTATACCCCTGTAAACCTACTATATAAAAGTGGGGTTCAAGGGGGTCAAAATTATATAGGTATGTTTTCCTGATGAGCAAAAGCTCAAATTGTGTGGATTAACAACATCCTGCACATAGGCAAAGTCTCATCCAAGCAGTTGCTTTCCATTGTAACATCTTATAGTATTCGATGGTTCTGTTTGCAGACAGGGAAGACTCTATTCAGACTCTGCAGATGCACAGAGTAATCTAGGCCTTCGCTGTTCACATATGCCCGAAGACACATTTTTGCATGACCTAATCCATATGGATATAGCCTTAAGCTAGTTCTAAATGCACCAGGCATCTTTTCTCTTAATAACCATATAAAATGTTAACATTATTCAAACCCATGTCTAAGGTTTTCCTAGGGCATTCTGTCAGCCTTGGATCAAGTAGCCCTACCTCGGCTATAAACATACCTGCCTCATCTGGGTCCTCACTGTACATTTTATAGGACGAACTGGTGTTCAAAACCTCAAGACACTAATTGTACTCAATATTATACCTTCAAAAGGAATGTTACATGAAAGTTACGAGGGTGAGTCAATAAGTAACCAGCCTAACTTATTTACGGTTGAGATCCACCTCTTCTTTTTCAATGTAATTGCCCTCTAGTGTGATGCACTTAGACCAATGGTGTTCAATTGCCATCAGCCCAGAACTGACAAAGTCAGGGTCCTTTCCATTGACCCACTCCTCAACTGCCGTCACGACTTTTTCATCAAACCGGAAATGAAGTCCACGGATATCCTTTTTCAAGTTTGGGAATAGGAAGAAGTCGCTAGGAGCTAGGCCAGGCGAATAGGCAGGATGTGGTATTAATTCATACCTGTTTCGCTCTACAGCATCCCTTGCAACTTTGCAAGTGTGGACTCTCCCGTTGTCCTGTTGCAGCAAAACACCTTTAACAAGGTGCTGCATACTGATGCTCTGGTTGCCATTTGCTCATTGCTAAGGGATTTGGGGACCCAACGAGTTGTTAGCTTGCGCATACCTAAACGATCATGTAAGATTGTTGAAACGCTACCATGTGAAATGCCTAATGCCTGCACTATTTCTTCCACCTGAATTCACTTATCAGAGTATACCAGATCCCAAACTTTCTTACACATTTCTTCGTCGGTGGCATCCAGTGGGCGTCCAGACCTGGCTTCATCTTCTAAAGACGTTCTACCGCGTTTGAATTCCCCTACCCAGAATTTAACCTGAGCACAAGATGGTGCAGAAGACCCACAAACATCGGCTAACTCACCGTGTATTTCCTTGCCTGTTTTACCTTTTAAATACAAGTACCGAATTACAGCACGGTACTCAACTTTAGATGAAAAGCATGCCTTTGCATCACTAGCCATGTTTGACATTCAATATCTTAATAAAGAATGACTCGAAATGTGTGTAATTTTGTACCCATGTATAAATCATATATTGAAACAAAGCATGAAAATCGTGACCGTCTCGGTCCATCGGAAATGGGATAGGCTGGTTATTTATTAACACCCCCTCGTAACACTGCTATTTACCCTTAAAATGGCAATCACAATTACAGCAGATAACAATTTTATTTTTTTTTATCTTTTTATAGAAAATAAGTTGACATTTTATGTGAACTGATTGCCAAGCAGACATAAAATGTCGACTTATTTTCTATGAAAAGAAAAAAATAAGGTTTTCCTTTGATTTGGCCTGGTGACCTAGTTTTTATCCCAAGTCACCCAGTTTCCAACCTGACCTAGAAACCTAGACAAACAGTTTGAGCAAGATTCATGATGATTGCTTCAAAAATGTGACCTCTAGAGTGTTAACAAGGTTTTCCTTTGACTGGCCTGGCGACCTGGTTTTTGACCCCCAAGTGACCCAGTTTCGAAGTTTGCTTAAAAAAAACATCAAGCCGAACATTCTGAGCAAGATTTATGATAACCACTTCAAAAATATGACCTCTAGAGTGTTAACAAGGATTTCCTTAGACTTGGCCAGGTGACCTAGTTTTTGACCCCAAGTGACCTAGTTTCAAACTTAACCTGGAAATCATCAAGACAAACATTTTTGAGCAAGATTCATTGTGACCTCTTCAAAAATATGACCTCTAGAGTGTTAACAAGGTTTTCCTGTGATTTGTCCTGGTGTCCTAGTTTTTTATCCCAAGTGACCCAGTTTCGAACACAACAGAAATCATCAAGACAAAAACATTTTGAGTAAGATTCATGATGATTACTTAAAAAATGTGACCTTTAGAGTGATAACAAGGTTTTCCTTTGATCTGGCCCGGTGACCTAGTTTTTAACTCCAGGTGACCCAGATTAGAACTTGACCAAGAAATCATCAAGACAAACATTTTTTAGCAATATTCATGATGATTACTTAAGCTAGAAATGTGGCCAAAGGACACTGATGACACTGCCTGAAAAACTTAAACACAAATTGCTGACTCCTGAAAAACTTAAACGCAAATTGCTAATGCCATCTCGGACATGGACAGAGACAGACGGACAGACAGGGATGATCAGGGGGTCGGACCCACAACCTCCTGATCACCAGTTGGACAGGCATCCAACTGAACCACCGAGGCTGGCAAGATTGGGTCAAAACTGCAACCTCTAGAGTGTTAACAAACTAATTGTTGATGATGCAGGATACACAATGGATGACGGACAGAGGGTGATCACAATAGCTCAACCTAAGCATTTGCTCAGATGAGGTAAAAATTAGAATGTTGTCTGCTAACATTTTGCTTGACACTTAAAGAGTTAAGTGGTATGTGGAAATCGTAAAAGGGCACACTGTACTACTTTATAGTGTAGTTAATATCCGGTTCTTTGGGATTACTGAGCCCATTTTGTGTAATGTGAAAACAGTTCTGCTTAACATGTGGCTTCAGGGTGTGAGTAATGTTGAATTTTACATTACTGTTTGTGAACAGAATCAATAAAAGCTTGTCTGCTATTTTCCAATCAATTTATTGCTTTCAAAGGTTCCCATTTACAGAACATATATGGTGTAGTATGAACTTACCAGAGCATCATATCTACCGCCAGCAGCAAATACCTCCGATACAGTCTTCTTTTTACGAGTGATGTCAATACACACTTGGAATATAATGCCGGAATATTGTTGTAGATTATATATCCACCCTAGACTCACTATCACCTGGAAAAGAATACCATATATTGTAATCCTTTCACAGCATTCCCATTCATGTACTGCAGTATGTAATTCACGTAGAGAATCTGCCATGAGTGTACAGAACTGTTGGTATCTACGTACATAAACGTACCAAAAATTTGGTGCATGTATAAATTGCAACATGCGTACGTCCTACTGAGTCAGTTTTCGCTCAATAGCATATCCTTTTAAATATTAATAAAGCATCGAAACACTGCAGTTGCTGGCGGACAATAACGAATGCATTCGACCAGTGCATTTAAACGGACAGAAATCCCGGAATATATTTATATTCTTACCGAGAGGGATAAGATTATTGTTCATTGGTTTTGTGTATGATCTTTTTTGCATTATCCAATCACTGACGACCATTTCATTGTATCGCGGTTCAATGAACACCTCTTTTTCTCCGAGTTTCGATACCCCTCGGTTCGCTCAAGCGTATACAAAAGTTGTCAATTAGATCGGTAATTACTGCATGCAAAAAAAAAATATTTAGATTAATTTAGGATAGTTGTACCGCTGCATAACTTCTTTAGCCAAGTTTTTATTGACTGTTATCAACAAAAACATGTACTTATTGCCGTAAAATCTACATGTCATAAGTTTTCGCGACTTCCTAATTTCCCAAAAAAGTTTAATTATTCAGTCAATAAACACCGTTATGAATATTAAAAGGACTCAGAACTCCCAGGAAAATGTCATACACTCTTTCATAGAATTGCCAATCTTTCATGCCATTTTGCAGTAGCGATTTTCTATAAAATCAGTATGTCCGGCTCACACTGAATGAAAGGAACAACATTCTGGACAGAACCTGTTTTACCTGTTTTCAAACATTGTATATCTAGGAAGCTTTAATAGTACTTGAACTTGGCTATTAGTATTAGGTTCTTTTGACTGAAGAATATGTTTTGGAAAAGTGACGTCTTGATATGATTGAAGCACAGTTTTCCTTTTATTTAAAATACTAAAACAAAGTACCTAAAACTGACCACAATGACATTTAAAGTATAAAGTCTTCCTAGTGCTTAACAATGCATTTAATTACCCCAAAATATGTGTACCCTCAAAAAGTGATCGTTACCCACAAATGCTAAACCCAAGGGGTACATGTACCCCTAAATCAAAATGTGAGTGGGAATGCTGCTTTCATCCCTGAGTTTCAGAAGTGAGCTCTTCTATCTATGAAACTGAATGAATCCATTATTTCAAGACGGAATATCATGTAGTCAAAAATCGAAAAAAATATGACAAATAGAGTAGTGACACAATAGAAAAAGACAGTGTAGATCCTATAGAGATGACTCATATGAACCATCTCATCTGGATGTACACTGCAAAACATTTTTTTCTGGTCTGTGGAGTTAAACTGGTTGTTCTATAATCAAACTAAACTCACTACCAGTGAAAAAAAAAAAATACACCACCATCTTTATATATGATAAATGTCCCAAAAATTTTGGATGCTAAAGTTGATGAAAAAAAATGGCATATGCAAACAGTGCAGAGCCAGACCAGACTACTCATAAAGAAGCAGTCTGATCAGGTTCTACACCGTTTGCCATTCCACTAAGTATTTTAAGAAACAACTGAAAAAAGCAAAAAATTACAGAGACAATAAATAGAATAAAGAGTTTGAAATTTTAGGACATTTACGCTAACATTATTGTTGGGTTCCACAGCAAAAAATGTGTTAGCTAACCCATTATAGACTGAATAGACTCCCATACTATATATTGGAAGAGTCCAATTTCAATTTTAGGTACATGCGGGTATGAGATGTAGATATTACTACAGAAAAATTGCTAAATCACTTGCAAACAGTGGAGGCTCTGATCAGATGCACCATTCTGCTGCTTCTGATCTGGGTCCACACTGTTTGCAAATTACCCTTTCAGGAGTCTCCAGGCTACAATGGGCTAAACAAATGTGTATTAGCCAAACAAGAATGGTTAGATCATATAGAAAAACAAAAAACAAAAAAAAAAAACACCATTAATCTACACATTTTTGTTTGGATACAACATTTTAGGTGTCCATTTTTAAACTGTGTTATATCCAAAAATGTGTTATAATGAACCATGGTATAAAGATGTTCCTGTAATCTGTAAATTATTAGCCAGAGACTTATCTTAAGGGGACTAGATGCACCAGGCAGATATTGCCACATTTTATAACTTTAGAATAGAACAGAAATAATAAAAATGAATTTTACTTATTGTTCAAATAAACCCTAACAAGTTAAATACACTATTAATTATGCAACGAGCACAAAGCAGGGACTCTGGTCAGTCTGTGTGAATGTGGATGGGAGGGCTACTTGGTGTCTCGGCTGCATTCACATTTTTGAAGGTATATTTTCTCACATTACATCTTATATGGTCTATCTTACATGCAGTTTGAGTCCTAAGCTTGTAGCACTTGAAATCACAGTTTCTAACTCATGCAGTCCTTGTCTAGCTGCACTACCAGCCTGAAAAAGTAACATCTAAGTTTGGTCAAGATCAGTACCATTTGTCATCCCCTGATCTAGCATGCATGTAAATCAACAACTGAGAGTATATTTGAACTGTTTCTACTTCAGTACAGTCAACCCTCATTATACCAACACTTGATACAATGACAAAATTCGTTATACTGACAATTTGACTAGCATGGAAACCTCTCTCAAGAAATGATAGTTAATCAGACATTATGCAGAAATATTACTATTCAATACTTCAAGCAAGATATCACTGAGGCGATTCTAGCAAATACCAAAACATACATTTTATGAAGAAGTAAAAATAAAACATGGCATTTGTTACATATCATTCTGCTCATTAAGAATTCTTTTCAACAGCAAATTCATTTTAATGACAACATCTTTGGGAACAAATGCTGTCGTTTTAACTTGGCAAGAAATTGTGATTCAACATGTACTGATAAAATTTTATTGCAGCAGAGAAACAATGTAATCAATCTTACTTTCTTTGCAGTTCTGGAGTGTTACAATTCTTATTTGGGACAGAATACTAACACACAGTCAAATGAACTTAATCTAAGAAAAGCAAAGAGTTAATGGGACTGGATAAAAATTTTATATTTTTTCACAAGGGGGACAACTTTTTTGAGTTCTCATCTGCATTCCTGTATACTAAGCTCCTTTAGAAATGAGATCTGCTCTAAAAGGGAAGAATTTGCTCCCTTTTCTACTCTAAAAGGAAAGAACTTGCTCCAAAGGGAGCAAATTCTTTCCTTTTAGAGTAGTCTCCTGTTCAGAAGGGAGGCAATACAATTTTGGCAGAAATTGCAAAAATCTACCAAGTGTCTCCAGCACCCTTAATTTGTTACTCACAGCTCCATTACTTACCAGACCATCAGTCTTTGTTATGGTTTTAAGTATACTGGCCACTTTCCCATATGGACCCTCAGTCTCGAGGAGATTCAATAAAGAAGAAGATTGTTGTTCGTTTAGAGAGAAATTTGATAAAACCTTCAGTCTTGACTTTGAGTCTCTCTGAAAATATCAAAGTTTGAAAACATGTACGATAATAAATTGTATAATCAAGTGTAGAGATAATTCTGTAAAACTAACACATTTGAATTTGTTCCTTGCCATGCAAAGCAATTTCATCCATGTAAACTGGTTAAGAATGCATAATTATGAAACAAAGCAGTTTTGCCATTTTTCAGTCAGAACTTAGCAGACCATGATTGACAGCAAATACCTAAAAAAAGTTTCACCCTTTTCTGCCTTACGCTTGGGTAGATAAAGCTTCCTTTTGTTCGTGATCACTAATATTTCGCTTACATCTATTTCTTATTGCACATGCCCTGCACAAAAACTTAAACAGTTAAAAAAATAATTACCCCAAGCAGTTAAAGAGTCTTCTATGTTCAAGCTATCCTGCTTTCTGTCATTTAGAACATTGCAAACAGAACATTTACAACTCACTTATAGTGTTACATGTAAATCATAGCACTATAGGAGATGTGTTTCAGATGTGAAACATTTCTAACTTCTTCACTAAAACACATGTTGTGTGTACTCATTAGTGTTATGGGTACACTTTTAATCATGTCCACAACATACATACCTTGGCCCAGTTGTTCAAAGCATTGTTAGCTTAAGGAGCTTGTTAGGGGTAAAAAAGTTAACTGTTCTAGTAAGTACAAAATCGTATGCACAGGTATTTTTGTTGAAAAAATGTGTGTCACTTTTGGAAACGCAAAAGTTACTCACATTTTTTCAGCAAAAATATTAGCGTATATGCCAAATTTAATGATCTAAGTTTTAACAATACGTTAACTAACAGCATCATTAGTTTTGAGCAACTGGGCCCTGAAGTACAGTATAACCTCAATGGCTCGAACAGGGATGGCTCATTTACCATGAATGATTCTAACTCTTTTTTCAGTCCCTACAAAATTCTTCCGATAGCTCAAGAAAACGAATATTTGGGGATTTTTTCTTATTTTATCATGGAATTGTGTGTGTACTTATTAGAATTGCCTCATTGAGGCAATTCTAATGAGTACACTCAACATACAATCATTGTGTAGGAAATCAAAAAGATTTCCCTAAATTATCGCTATCTGCTTCCTGAACGGGTGCCATGATTAACCCTCAGTGGCTCGAACTACCCATGTCTCGAACAAATTTCCATGGTCCCAAAGATGTTCGAGCCATTGAGGTTCGACTGTATATGTTATGGGTACACATTAGAAGTGGCCAGTGAGGCACTTCTGATGTGTAATACAACATATATTTTCATGGAGATATAAGAAAATTATCAATACTTTGTTACTATATGGAGTACTTTTCAGATTCAGATACTGAAAAAGGCAACTTCTCTGGAGTTATGTAAATGTTATAATGTGAGCAGGCTTTTAGTGGCTAAGTTATCCAGAGCTTTGACTGATTACCAGCTTCTCACTAAAAGATGTAACAGGATATGTCAGTCATGTACAAAAACCTTACTATTTACCTGCTGAACTTTTTAGCATTACGGAAACATGCCTATTCAAATATATTTAAAATTTCACCACCAAAAAAGGAAAAATTTTCAGACAAAAAATTCTGATATTTTTCATATTCCTGCTCAAAACATAGATTGTGGGTACTCGTTAGAACTGCCTCAACAAGGCAGTTCTAACAAGTACCCACAATATATGTTTTTTAGCAGAAAATAGAAAAATAGTGTATACCCCTGTAAACCCCAGTTTTATTATATAAAAGTGGGGTTTAAGGGGCTCAACATTATATAGGCAAGTTTTCGTGATGGTTTCTCTTAATACTCTGGCTTCCTTCAAAATAAAGGTGACTAGATAAATCTTAGAGACAACACTCTGACATGAAAAGATTTACCTCCCTTCTCAAAGGAGGCTTCTTTTAATGGAAAGAATTTACTCCCAGCCGGAGCACTTTCTTTTCTTTAAGAGTACCCAATTCTGAGATGTGATTCAAGGAAACAACTCCCTTCTGCTGAATAGATCTCCCTTTGAACAGGGAGCCAAAAACTTCCAAATTAGAGTGCTATCCTAATACATCCTAATAATCTTAAGCTGGCCTATCATAAGCAATTATAATTAATCATGTAGTACAAATAATTTAAAGTTCCTCCCTAGATTCCCCCTTCTGTCTTAGCCCTTAAAGTGTTAGTCCCGACAGAAGCTGAAAATATTCATGTTTTTTTTTTATTATTTTTCAGAGGGAAAAAGGCTTGATAATACTTGCACATCAATTCACATGAACTGTCAAGCTTTTACCTTTTTTTATTGTTTGGAGAAAATAAATTTTGATATTTTTTGTGAACTGATTCACATACAAATTCAAACCTTAGTTTTTTGTCTGAAAAAAATATTAGAAAATGTGCTCTGCAACCATTCTGAATGGTGCTTTCTGAGTTAATGATATAAAGATATACATCAAGGTAATACAAGAGTTTTCTAGTATGGAGATCTAAGGACTCCAAAAAAACTATTAACACGTTGGTTTGTACCTACCTTAACCTCAGCAAGAGCATTCAGTAAAGGTAAATGATTGTCCTCTGAGATGCCAGCATGTAGTAAGACAGACTTCAATAGGCTGGTATGGTTCATTCTGTAATAGTAGTTTCTTTGCTGAAAATATACATAAGAGAACAGTAATGGCGACTTCAATAATCTAGTCTTATATCATGTATTTCAATTTTCTGATGAAGGCCAAGGGCCAAAGTATCAAAACAGAATAAATTCAATTAAACTGTTTATTTCTCTTCCCTCTGGAAGACTTTTGACTCATCATACAAAAGATGCTTGATTAGTTTTAATTTGCTGCTCTGTACATCATCAGTAATAGACATGAGAGCCAGCACCAAAGAAATCAAGTTCTCATTAAACCTTGTCATGCTGAATAAATTAAGAAGCCATGCCCTCTTCTAACTGTCAGCCAATTAGATTACTTAATCCAGATTGCTGATATAAATTTACGTACTGAATGAAAAACAGTGCAGATCCAGATCAGCTGGCTTCTGAAGAAGCCAGCTGATATGGATCTACACTGTTTTGTAAAGGCAGGTATCCGTGTTCAGCAGGACAAGGGTTAATAAATGTACCATCCAATATATTGTACATTTTGACTAGGGCTCTGGAAATTTTTAAATCTGAATCGGTCCAGCCGATGACGATGACGTCATCAATGAGCCCATTTTCAAAAAATAAATATGTATACATCACCTGTCACGAAAACTAATGACAATTGGCAGTCCTATAACTCCTTTTAAATAATACACCTCAACCCCGTTATATAGCGGAAGTCTGGGTATAACGAGCATGATCAAAGCCGGCGTCATCAATAAATACAGTCAGGTATGTAAAAAGAACGAAAGAAAGATCAAAGCCGGCGTCATCAATAAATACAGTCAGGTATGTAAAAAGAACGAAAGAAAGAAAGTAAAAAAAAAACGGTTTTGTTTTAATTCCACCTCCGCAGGGTTTTCCTAAACTATTTATAAACAACTGATTCCCGTCTTGTATAAGCGCGAAGACGGCGGGAAACAGGAGAGATGGAACGAAACGACTTTGATGGACCTAATTAGGTCTAATAAAAAAGGCCTGTGCCACGGGCGGTTTTGCAGTTTTCAATGCTTCAACATTTGATCACACTGCTTAAATTTTAAGCACTGACCAATCTTGTCTAGCGCAAGTGGTGCATTATTTAATTTTACCGTGAAATCTACCTTGAATTATACTCGCGTGTTACGGCAATCAACAACAAAAAAGAAAAAAGAAGAAGCAATCAATAATACCCAGATCAGACGCCGTTGTATGCGACATCTGATCAGGACGTACACGGTTTGGTAATTCATTTATCAAATCTTGGACCGACAAACCGTGTTGATCAAAACAAAAAAGAAGAGGAAGAAAACGGGTGCGTTCAAGCGGTGGATTCTTTTATCACTCTAAGTAAAGCGACCTTTGATCTTTTGGACACGCCGACTGCACCTGGATGTTTTGCAGTCTCAGTGTATTCACACGTGTCACACAAAAGGATTAATTATCACACTACCATTACTGATGATTCGTGTTAATCGCTTGTTTACCGCACAAAGGTCAGTGAAGTGTTGATTTTTTGACAAAATTTGGATAATGACGTAATTAATTTGTGCTGCGGTAGGTTGCCGCTATTCAGCTGTCTCTCCAATATACATGTCAAATGACGGTTTAGAGCCTTTTAACTACCATAATATCGCATTTAAAAGGTGCGCGGACGTTGTCAGTTTGGGAAGACTTGACCGTTTGTGATTTTTTAGACATCATTGATTCGTGAAAATTGGTTGGTTGGGGAAAAATGGGGTTCAAGGCACAAACCTGTTGGACCGATTTATTAGCGTTTTGGGGTGTTTGAAATCGGTCCAGGATTCTTAATTTTGGTCCAGACCGGCTATTTTTCCGGTTTTCCCGAGCCCTGATTTTGACATTATGGGGACCTGATACACTTGGTAGGTTTTTGGCCATTGACTTCCTGTTTGTTTTTCTGTACACCAAGTCTCTTCTGAACAGATGTCTACACTAAAAGGAAATAATTTGCTCCCACTGGGAGCAAATTCTTTCCTTTTAGAGCAGACACCTTTTCAGAAAGAACACAATACAATTTTACAAAGTTATCTCTCTTGAAAACTTATCTGTACTCCTTAAAGCAGCCATATGGCTAATTTAGTAGACAACAAATTTGAGATATATTCCTACTTTTCTTTTAAAGGCTTGACATTTCATGCAAATCATCTCTCAAGGAGACATATCAAATGAAATTTCTGTGACAAATAAGAAAAACATTTTAGAATTTCACCTGCTGTTACTTATAGTCAGACAGGTCAAAGGTAAACACACAACTTTGGACACTATGATTTGCTCAGTTAAGATAGGCTCCATCCTTTTTCAATGGGCAGTCTTAAAGCAAACATGTTTGCTAACTTATTTCTGAAATCTTTAACACAACTATAAATAGAAGTACAGCATTTATTCAGAACAGAAGGAAATGTCCTGACTCACCACTTTATATAGTTAAAGGCTTTATTCATGTCTAATAACTTTTTTTCTGATTTCTTCAGAGGGAATTCTCTATACAGCTATGTTGTGATTGCTGGTTGTGTTGAATAAACGAAGCTTAACACACAGACTAAACATTGTTCAGCCAAGCTTGATAATTAGGTCAAGGTCAGCAACAGTCGAATCAATGGGCAGACTGCATCATGAAGGATGTTTGTATGAAGTTTCATTAGCCTAGAAACCTTGGTGTTAAACTCAAACTGTGCAGTAAAGCGGGTTGATCAGAGTATTTGCCTGGCACACACATTCAAAGGCACAGTTTCTCATACTGCTGCTCATATGTTTTGGTCCCTTTTGAACCATATATAATGGGCAACACATGAAAAGGGCCCTAATGCAATTTGCTAACTGTAGGTCCAGATTAGTATGCGCATCTGAGCAGTCTAATCTGGGCATTTTCTGTTCATCAACATATAATACAGTATCCATTGATTCTGTAACTGGATAATGAAGGTCCAGATCAGCCTGTGCTTATGTGCAGGCTGATCAGGGCCTATGTTGTCTGCAAATTACATATGGGCCCTTTTCATGTGTTGTGCGTCATATGGCTTGAATAATCCATTTTTTACCTGTAATGGTGGAAATTCATTGATGACATCTTGAACAACTACTAAAACTTCTGCATCTGGTATCAAACTGAAATGGTAAAGTTTGACCCTTAAAATGCAGTGGATGAAATTATGATTTTTTCAAGAAACAAGAAGTGTCAATAAGCAGTGCTTATTACATAGATACCTCCTGCAAGGTAATGACTGCCTTCTGATAAATTATTTAGCAAGATAAGAAGCAGAAACAAACAAGAAATCCGCGGAAGCGATGTCGCACCTGCGGGGATTAAGTCATACAAGTTCCTATTTGCATTGAAAAAAATCTATTTTGCAGTATTCAAGAAATTGATGGGTTAGTTTGTAAGAACAAGAATTCCGCGGAAGGCGTCATCGCACCTGCTGGCGCAAAAGTCACAGGAGCCTCAATCAGAATGTGGTTATTAAATAAGTTTATTTCATTCTTAGCAGTGCTTACTTGGAAAACTGGGTTGAAAAAAATGTAGACAAAGTGCCTAGTGGGGCACATATATTCCAGGCCAGTCCCATTCCCTCTAATGGCTATATCTTCAGCACTGACTTTTTGTAACATACAGCCCAATGATAATGGAACGTTGACGTAAAATGTGTAAAAGTCACAGGAGCATGAAATATAGGTCAAGGTCACGGGTCAAGGTACCTGCTAATTCAGTACATCAAGGAGAAGCACAATGCAAGGTATGGTGGTTGTAGGCCTTATAGTTGAGGAGTTATCAAACATCAACGTAAAATGTGTCAAATATAGGTCAAGGTCACTGGGTCAGGGTACCTGCCAAGCCAGGGCAATGAGGTGAAGCACTATACAAGGTTTAGTGGTTGTAGGTCTTATATTTGAGGAGATACCGAACATCAATATAAAATGTGTCAAAGTCACTGGTGTGCACAATATAGGTCAAGGTCACCAGGTCAAGGTACCTGTCGAGTCAGTACATCGAGAAGAAGTGCTATATAAGGTTTGGTGGTTGAAGGCCTTACAGTTGAGGACATATGGAAGGGTGACCTAAAAGGTGTAAAAGTCAATGGAGCGTGAAATACAGGTCAAGGTCACCCAGTCAAGGTACCTGCAGAGTCCGTACATTGAGGAGAAGCACTATGCAAGGTTTGATGGTTGTAGGCCTTATAGATGAGGAGATATTGAACGTTGACGTAAAATGTGTAAAAGGCACTGGAGCTCAAAATATAGGTCAAGGTCACTGGGTCAAGATACCTGCCATGTCAGTACATATAGGAGAAGCACTATGCAAGGTTTGGTGGCTAGAGGTCTTACACTTGAGGAGATCTGGAACGTTGATGTAAATTATGTCAAAGTCACTGCAGCCAAAATATAGGTCAAGGTCACCAGGTCAAGGTATCTGCTAAGTCAGTAGATTGAGGAGAAGCACTTTGCAAGGTTTGATGGTTGTAGGCCTTATAGTTGAGGAGATATCGAACGTCGACGCAAAATATGTCAAAGTCACTGGAGCGCAAAATATAGGTCAAGGTCACCGGGTCAAGGTACCTGCCAAGTCTGTACATCTAGAAGAAGCACTATGCAAGGTTTAGTAGTTGTATGCCTTATAGTTGAGAAGATCTGGAATGTCAACGTAAATTGTGTCAAAGTCAATGGAGCGCAAAATATAGGTCAAGGTCACTGGGTCAACATATCTGCCAAGTCAGGAGGTCAGGGAGATGTGTCATGCAAGGAATGATGGTTGTTGTAGAATTGTAGTTGATTAGAATACTAACTTTGACGTAAATGTCGAACTTCGACATAACAGAACTGTTAAGAGATAGACGGACGGACGAATGGACAGACAAATGGAAAAGCGGGCACCTATGTCGCAAAGTCAGGAGGTCAGGGAGATATTTCATACAAGGTTTGATGGTTGTTTAGTCTTGTAGTTGATTAGAATACTAACTTTGACATAAATGTCGAACTTCGACGTAACAGAACTGTTAAGAGACGGACAGACGGACAGACGAACAGACAGACGAATGGAAAAGTGGGCACCTGTGTCGCAAAGTCGGGAGGTCAGGGAGATGTTTCATGCAAGGTTTGATGGTTGTTTAGTCTTGTAGTTGATTAAAATACTAACTTTGACATAAATGTCGAACTTCGACATAAATGTTGACAGACGGACGGACGAATGGACAGACATACTGAAAAGCGGACGCCTATGTTGCAAAGTCAGGAGGCCAGAGAGATGTTTCATGCAAGGTTTGATGGTTGTTTAGTCTTGTAGTTGATTAGAATACTAACTTTGACATAAATGTCGAACGTCGACATAAATGTTGACAGACGGACGGACGGACTGACGGACGGACAGAAAATCTGACGCCTATATCGCACCCTGCTACAAGCAGGTGCGATAAAAATGGACCAAGTAGAAAATTTAAAATACTGGCTTGCAAAATTTGATCAAAACCTGTCCATTATTTCACAAGATATTGATATTGAGCGGATATCATTTTTGCCCATTAATCAAGGCCAGTAACTCAGCTAAAAATTGATGAAAAATGTCTTGTGACAATTCCAAGCCAGGTATTGTTAACAACAATATATATGCAAAATATGATTCTAATCCATCAATTCTTTCACAAGATATTGAGCGGAAACCAATTTTGAGCATAAATCAAGGGCCCCTAACTTTGCTGAAATGAATCTGAGATTTATGTGCAAACAATATGCACATCTTCAGACCATGACCTAATCATCTGTGAAGTTTTAAACTATTGGCCTAAAACTACAGGAGGAGTTGCACTCACGAAACACCCACTGACTATAAGGGTTTTAGGTAAAAACTGACTAAGTTAACAAAGCGGAAAAAGTTGAAAAAAAAAAATCTGAGATTTATGTGCAAACAACATGCAAATCTTCAGACCCTGACCTAATCATATGTGAAGTTTCAAAACTATTGGCCTAAAACTGCAGGAGGAGTTGCGCTCATGAGACATCCACTGACAATAAGGGTTTTAGGTAAAAACTGACTAAGTTAACAAAGCGGAAAAAGTTGAAAAAAAAAATCTGAGATTTATGTGCAAACAATATGCAAATCTTCAGACCCTGACCTAATCATCTGTGAAGTTTCAAAACTATTGGCCTAAAACTGCAGGAGGAGTTGTGCTCACGAGACACCCACTGACAATATGGGTTTTAGGTAAAAACTGACTAAGTTAACAAAGCGGAAAATGTTGAAAAAAAAAATGTGAGAATTATGAGCAAACAATATGCACATCTACACACCATGGCCAAAACATCTGTGAAGTTTCAAAATGATTGGCCAAAAACTGTAGGAGGAGTTGTGCTCACAAGTCAATTGTTGACGAATGGACAAACAAACGGGTCAGCATGAAAGCAGAATACACCCCCGCCACAAACACGGTTTGCAGGGGTATAATAAGACTCAACATTTCATGTGAACTGTCTGTCTAGTAGACAATTCACATGAAATGGCAAGTATCATTTTCTCTGAAAAATAACAATAATAAAAAAAATAACAACAGAATGTCGTCAGCTACAATTCTATGGTTTAAGGGTTATAAGAACAACATAACTGTAATAAGATACATATTGGGAATGACAGGCTCGAGCAATGAGTATAGACCCATATCAGACGCTGCTGAAGTTGGCATCTGATCTTGGTCTACACTGTTTGCAACTCATTCAGAAGTTGTTGTTTTTTTCAGATACATCAACAGTTATAAAATGCACTTATTTAAATTTTAGGATAAATGTTTTATGAAGACATGGTGTCCCAATATTTAGGACAAATATGGTATGTTTATTAGATCACAATTCATATTTGAAATAAGATCAGTTTTTCTTCTCCTCACTTCTAAATAAGATTGGTATCTCAATAATAATAAGATACAATTTTTTCTTCAATAAATTTTGTCCTAAAAACATGTGGGTACTCATTAGACATATATCACCAAGGCAACTCTAATAAAGTTCCACAAAATAGTCTTTTCATAAATTAGAAAAATGTCAATATTTTTTGTTGTTGAGAAAGACAACTGAGTTTTCCACAAAAAAAAAGTTGAATTAAAATTGCTGGGAATACTGTACTTTGACTTTCAAAAGTTTTATACAGTAAGAAACATAACTAACTATAAAATAATTTACAACAATGTTTTGCTTCACCTGTAAACTAAACTATACAATTTACAACTGTTTTACTTCACCCAATCACCTCCTATTTCAGTACCATAACTATTCAGTGAAAGCCCAGGTCAGCCCTTACATTTTTTTCATTTTGATCTTAGCTTCTAGCTGGCAGATGCCATGATATCCAGGTAAAAAGCAATGACCCTGCACAAACTGAACAAACACATACAATGACACAGACTTCATGGTCTCGAACTTACAAGCTTCTCAGCTTGAAGAACCAATTTGCTATACATATTAAATATACTAATGTCCACTGAAAACCATATATGTTAACACTATTCTTGTAACAAAACATCATAGAATAGTTTTCTTTACCTTCCAGGAGTACTAGTAACTATATCAAAAGCACATTCTGTGAGTTCTCTGGGATGAAAGCCAAACACTTTCTTTTCTCGATAAACCTTTTCTATACAGTATCTTTTAACATGATGAAGATTTGTTCGTGCTACATATCTAGCAAATGGTACCTAAAAGAAAAACACAATCCATGTACTTGCTAATAAATGGGGATAAGGTAATAATTTGCAACATATGAAAAGTGCAGAGTAAACAGAATCATATAAGCATGTTGCTTTCTTTCTAACCCCTTAAAGCTTACAAGAGTTGCCTTTCTTGCATGTGAACTCCAACTTGACCTGATATATGTCTCTATAAAATATCAAATTATCTCAAACAGTATGAGAGTTATGGCCTGCACAAGATTTCGTCTTCAAAGGAGATAAGTACATAACGAAGAAAATGAGAGTTGTCTCTCCTGCACGTGACACACCTACTGGTCCTCCTCTTCATCCCTACCTAATATGAAAGCAATTGACTGAAGAATATAGGTAACATATAACTTTGAAAACAGTTTCACCAAAAGGTAAACCTTTGATGATGCCCAATGCCTGACGCCCCCTGCCCACCCGCCCGCCTGGACATCGCTATATTATAGGACAAATTTTTTATAAACCCATCCAAAAATTGATCTGACCTATTCAATTTCTACAGACTGAGTGTAAAATGGTTTTTGTGAATTTTTGTCTAAGAAAATAGTTTTTACTTGTCTTTGCTGAACTTGATTTACTGTGAAAATTTCAGAAAAATTGAACAAGTTGAAAATCTGCCTCCAAGTTACCTACCCTACAGATTTCTGCATAATTTGTATTCAGTTTACTAAGGGAAAAAGTGAAAATATTTAATTTTTTAGAAGTCAATGACTAGAATAAAACTTTTTGTGCATAAGTAGTTACGACAAATGGTTTTGCATTAAATCAGGACAAAAGTTTGCATATTTACTTCTTCTGTGTAAAATGCCTCGCAAAAAATGACTTTCTGAAAGATGTCGAAAGCACAGTTGGTAAGATTTTCATAGAATCACTCACCCTGAGATCAAAAGGTAGACCAATCAATCTACCACTATGGTCCATTAAACATGCATACTGGTCCACATTTTCAAACATCTTTGGTCTAGGGATAAGAAGGGGAGTATTCAGTTTTATTGCACCGTGTCTTTCAAATATTCTGACTAGATTTTCTTGTACCAGAGAATGGGTAAGAGCAGTATTCACTGACAAGATTCCCTGCAAAGTAAAACACATCAGTTTTTACAATATACAGTACTGCATGCTCGGTAAAAATTCAGCTGACAGCATTCTGAATTATTTTCTTATTTTTCCCAGAAACTAGAAGCTGACATTTCAAATAAACTTCCTAGAAAAAATGGAATTTGTGACATTTTATGCATATTCTCCTGAGGAGACACTTTGCATGAAATGTGAAAATCCTATTTTCTTGGAAAAATAGGAAAAACAACATGAAACTGTCATCTGCTGACTTTGCACAAACAAAAGTACAGGGCACAGTTGTTCAAAACTAACGATGTCATTAGTTAACATATCGTTAAAACTTTGATCATCAAATTCGGCTTATACGTTAATATTTTTGCTGAAAAAATGTGAGTAGCTATTGCAAAAGCTACTCACATTTTTCAGCAAAAATACCTGTGAATTAGATATTGTACTTACTAGAACAGTTAACATTTTGACCACTAACAAGCTCGTTAAGCTAACAATGCTTTGAACAACTGGGCCCAGGTTAAATATTCAGACTGATATGACAGTGTAGACCCACATCAAAATGCTCTTTAGCAGCAGCCTGGCCAGGGTCTGCACTGTTTACAATTCTATGTTCAATAAACAGTACAGATCAACAAAATACCAAGTCTGGTTAAATAGATCAGAATAAGATTTTGAATCAATATATAAACAAATTCATACCAAATCTGGAAAACAATCTAATTTGGTCAGCCATATGCTTTTTGGAGAGAACAGATAATTAATTCATATATTATTTCAAATTTTTTTCTGTTTGAATTTTTAAATCATTTACCTGCATTTTAATATTGTGGTAATAATTTTCATACCTTTTGTAGGTCACTATCATAGATATGATCATCAGCAAGACTAACAGACTGTGAGAACATTGCGCTGATCATTCTCCTGTAAGATTTACTGTGTGGGTCGGAGATTGTTGAACGTAAAATTTCATTAAGCTCTGCCTCCTCCATCTGGGGTGGGGGTATATATTCACACTGCAACAATTCTTTGGAGGTTGGCCGCTCATTAGGATCATGGTTCAATAGCCAGCGTAATATGTGATGCTAAAAATAATAACAAAAATATGGATTTATTCAAATACAAGGGCTCTTCTTTAAAAGGACTGCATATACATGATAGATTTTCTGCCATGTTTTCACAAGAGAGATAATAAGGATCCTTCTGTAAAGGGATCTACTCTAAAATGAAAGAATTTGATCCCTTTTAGAGAAGAATATTGTCAGAAGGGGAATAAAGGAATTTTAATGTAGTTCCTTCCCTGGAATCGTATCAATTTTCCTTAAGCTATCAATTATGCTCCTTTTCACATTTTAACTACAGGTGCATTGTTCCTGTTAATACAGTCACAGAAAGAAATTTCTTGAAGTTTTGATCAACATAATCCAAATTAACCTCTTTGCAACCTGAACTCGACAATACATCATAAGTATGATATTCAATTTATGTCAGTTTAAAATAATGCAGTCATATACAAACAATACAATCCATAAAAATAAAATCTATAAAGGTTGTCCCTGGAAACAAATAATAAAGTCTCAGTTTCATTGGGACTATATATGATGGTAATATGACTTGCAGGGCTGCAAAGGACTCTAGTACTAGCTTATTTTAGCGGGACCCAAATTTCCAAGAAACCAGAATGAGAGGAATACTATCTATTACGTTCTACTAAAAATAGTAAGAAGTTGCTTAGTAATGCCATCTGATATTTCTTGTGACTTTCAAATGACAGCAGACGTCTCACATGCACAGATATCAGACTGCACATGCATCAATATCAGACTGAGCATGCACTGATATCTGCCTGTTCATTGAAAAGCATAAAGGTGGTGGAACATATCAAGAAGATCACACATACCAAATGAATAATGAAATTTAAGCTGTGTAAAGCATACTGGGTCGATCTTAATGTAAAACTGAAACAAATTGCTGACCAAACAAACTGAGAAAAGAGATTCTTTTTAACTTCATGAAGGGAAGGTGAAAACCCATTGCTCAAACATATGAAAAAAAAAAAGTCTTCTCTTCAAAATTGGCTCCGACAGCTGCATCTGGATTGGTTTTAAAAACACTTTGGTTCGTCAATACACATTTCTCTGTTTCTGGTTTCACTTTGAAAAATGATATAATTAAACTAACATCATCATTTCAGGTACTGAATCCTGGCATAAGAAAGGTAAAACCCACCACATCTGTACAAACAGACATGAAGATATATTAACACATTTCAATGAAAACAAACATGTAATAAAACGGTTACAACATGGCCACTGTCCCTATGCCAGGCATACTGGCGTACAGGCATTCAGGCCAATATGGAGCTACCATTCCAGTATGCCTGGCAATGTGACAAGTGGTCATGTAATAACCTCTAGGTATCATACAGTCATTCAGAACAACAGAAAATGCTATTAGAAAAAGATGAGAAGACTTCCTCTTTCTGCAATGCTATAACTTCATTTCTAAGAATCTAAATGCAGATTTACCTGATTTTGTAGCTGTATTTGATCAAAATCGTCTGGAAAATTGATTTCTTTTAATCTCAGCTGTCCCAGCATTTTGACCCTCTCCATGCCAGTGGGCAGAGGTTTGTAACACATTTCAAAGAATATGATCCCTAGGCTATAGATATCTACTTTCTGAAAGAAACATGATACAAGCTACATATACCCTCCAAGTTACAACTGACCCTGATACAGTCAACCCTCTATATACCGACACTCGATACAACAACAAAATTCGTTATAATGACAATTTGAATGTAATGAAACCTTCACTGAAGAGGTGACAGTTAATGAGAAATTATGCAAGAATATTGCATTAAAACCTCAAGTAACATATGTTTTGGATATTTGTTAGAATTGCCTCATTTAGGCAATTCTAACAAATATCCAAAACATGTTCTATGAGAAAATAAGAATAAAACAGGGTCTTTCTTAAATATTATTCTGTCCATTAAGGATTCTTTACAACAGCAAATTCATTTTAATGGCAACATCTTTGGCAGCAAATGCTGTCGTTGTAACGAGGGTTCACTGTAGATATAACAGTATACATAGCTCTAGATAAGGCACTATTCTCATCTAAAAAGTAGTGATATTGTTCTTATTTCCCAACAAAAGTATACTTTGTGGGTACTCATTTGAAGCGCTTCCTCGCCCCCTACCACCGTACCTCCCCACCCACAATACACACATGCACATACACTATCATCAGTGATTTACAGACCAGCAGCCTAACTCTAGGTAAGAGAAGTTTACATATAAATAGTTCCCTTATTTCTCTACAAAAATATAAACTGTGGGTACTCATTAAAAGTGGCCTAGTTTCTATGGAGAAATAAATCAGCCATGCCATGTCTTTGGGCATATGCAGACAAAGGAGGCCCAGATCAGCCTATGCATCTATGTTATCTGATCAGCGACTTCACTGTCTGCAAACAGAATCATTGCTGACTACAGAATGTATGAATGGAGAGCAAAGGCCAAGATAATACTTTGAACATGCACAGAATGATCTGAATCTACAAATTTTGCACATGTTTAAAGGCACTTTTTGCTTAACATGGCCCAAGTATCAATAATTTTTTATAACAAAATAAAAAACATTTTATCTTAAGCAATGAGAAGTCTACTTTGATAAACAATTCGTAGATATTCTCACCTGGCTATAAGTAACTTTATTTCCACCACCCATCATTTCAGGACTGACATACAGGGCAGTTCCCACCATTCCTGTCAAATTACCATCACCAAGGCTACCAGATCTAGAGGAGATTGATCCATGGATATCACAAGCACTTGTCAGCAACAATGTTTGATCTTTTAGGGTATTCTGTTAATACACAATGGATAACATCATTCTTACAACAATGCCAATTAATGGCTGTACATTTACGTATAATGCATGTTTGACTTACTACCACCACTGTTATTGGAACAAGCAACCAGGGCCCAGTTGTTCAAAGCATTGTGAGCTTAGCAAGCTTGTTAATTACAAACTTGTTAACTGTTGTAGCTAAGGTATTTTAAAATACATTGCTACGAGGGTGAGTCAATAAGTAACCAGCCTATCCCATTTCCGATGGACCGAGACAATCATGATTTTCATGCTTTGTTTCAATATATATTTTATACATAGGTACAAAATTGCACACGTAACGAGTCATTCTTTAATAAAATATTGAATGTCAAACATGGCTAGTGATGCAAAGGCATGCTTTTCATCTAAAGTTGAGTACTGTGCTGTAATTCGGTACTTGTATTTAAAAGGTAAAACAGGCAAGGAAATACACAGCGAGTTAGCCGATGTTTATGGGTCTTTTGCATCATCTAAAGCTCATGTTAAATTCTGGGTAGGGGAATTCAAACGCGGGAGAAAGTCTTTGGAAGATGAAGCCAGGTCTGGACGCCCACTGGATGCCACCGACGAAGAAATGTGTAAGAAAGTTCGGGATCTGGTATACTCTGATAGGCGAATTTAGGTGGAAGAAATAGCGCAGGCATTTGGCATTTCACATGGTAGCATTTCAATAATCTTACATGATCATTTAGGTATGCGCAAGCTAACAACCCGTTGGGTCCCCAAATCCCTTAGCGATGAGCAAATGGCAACCAGAGCATCAGTATGCAGTGCCTTGTTGAAGCGTTTTAGGTCAAAAGATGATTTTCTTTTGCGTCTGGTGACTGTAGATGAGACTTGGGTTCATTATTATGAGCCAGAGAATAAAGCTCAGAGTCGTCAGTGGGTAGGGCCTGGGTCCCCGAGGCCAAAGAAGTTCAAGACGCAACCATCTGTTGGTGATGGCCATAGTATTTTTGGACACAAAAGGCGTTATTATGTTGGACGTTTTACCCAAGAGAAGTACAATAACTGGAGTGTACTATGCAAACTTGTTAGACCAACTGAGAACCGCCATCATGAAAAACGCCGAGGTAAACTCTCTAAAGGTGTTTTGCTGCAACAGGACAACGCGAGAGTCCCAACTTGCAAAGTTGCAATGGATGCTGTAGAGCGAAACGGGTATGAATTAAACATTTTGACCATGTTTGAAGGCACTTTTCACTTAACATGGCCCAAGTATCAATAATTTTTTATAACAAAAAAAAAAATTACATCTGATATAACAAAAAAAAAATAACATCGAGATAATACTTTGAACATGCACAGAATGATCTGAATCTGCAAATTTTGACCATGTTTGAAGGCACTTTTCACTTAACATGGCCCTGTCTATTCCTGCCTATTCGCCTGACCTGGCTCCTAGCGACTTCTATCTATTCCCAAACTTGGAAAAGGATATCCGTGGACTTCATTTCTGATCTGATGAAGAAGTTGTGATGGCAGTTGAGGAGTGGGTCAATGGAAAGGACCCTGACTTTTTCAGTTCTGGGCTGATGACACTTGAACACCATTGGTCTAAGTGCATCACACTAGAGGGCAATTACATCGAAAAAAAAAAGAGGTGGATCTCAACCGGAAATAAGTTAGGCTGGTTACTTATTGACTCAACCTCGTACTTTTGCTGCAAAAATGTGAGTAGCTTTTGCAATGCAAAAGCTACTCACATTTTTTCAGCAAAAAATATCTATGTATTTGCCATATTTCAAGATAGAAATTTTAACGTCACGTCAGCTAACAACTTCATTAAGGTTTGAACAACAAGGCCCAGCACATCAAATGAAATTTCCTCAAACTATAAGTTATTATTGCAACATAAAAACAGTATAATACTGTATTTACCCTGAGCATTTGCCATTAATCCAGCAGCTTTTACACACATCAACATGTAGTTGAATGGACCTGTTAAAATTTTGGGACGTTTGGTAAGGAGTTAAGGTGTCTGAATATTTTAGGGTACTTATAGTATAATTGTGTGTACCTTTGAGAGAACATCTGAAGTTGCCAGCCCAAAGTCACCAATTTTCACATGGTCATTGGAGTCCAAGAAAATATTCACTGGTTTCAGGTCTCTGTGAATCATACCCTGTAAAAAACAAACATACCAGTAGGAATGTGCATAATTGGCTCTGGTCATGTAAACAATGTGTATATGAACAATGTAGACCAGAGCTCCAGATAAAAAATACTAAATAATTATCATTCTTATTTCTCCATGAAAACATATGTTATTGGTACTCATTAGAAGTGCCTCATTGAAAAAATAAAATAGCAATACTTTTTTGTAAAAAAAAAAACAACCTTATCTGGAGCTTTGGAAGACACTACCAGGCTCAAAGGTTATAAGCTTTTTTATGCTCAACTCAGCTTAGCATGAAATTTTCTCTGCTAATAAATATGACAATGCCAACAATAATTAACCTCACTGTGAATTAGCAATCCAGACACAAGAGTGATACACTATCCTGATACTGAAATAACCAATCTCAGCACTATTTCAGAATGTTAATAGTTCGAGTTGGAGTTTTACAGCCCAGTCAACACTGTTAGTGTCCTGTTTGGCTGATCAGTTAACCTACTCTTACTTTTTCTGGGCAAGTTTAGTCCTCTAAGCAGTTAACCAGTACTTGTGCACATACTTTCGCCAGTAACTGACAACTGCCCTTCTTGAACTAGGAGAATGACCGCAGAAATTATTTCAAGATCAATCTCTAAGAAAGTTATGTGGCCGAGCTGGGATTGAACATGTGACCCCTGGATCTGCAGTCAGATGCACAATCAACTGCTCTAAGGAGCCTGGCAAATGCTGATAATCAAATGAAAGAGCAGCTATTACCATTTTTAACATCTCTGTGGTGACTCAGCAGGGCCAAGTTGTTCAAAACTAATGATGTCGTTGGTTAACATATCATTAAAATTTTGATCATTAAATATAGCATATAGGCTAATATTTTTTCAGCAAAAATACCTGTAAATCAACTTACTAGAACAGTTGATATTTTGACCACTAATGAGCTCAAGCTAACAATGCTTTGAACGACTGGGCCCAGGTGATTAAACCCATATCCTGGAAAAACATAAATTATGGAGACACCTAGAAAATGCTGCAACCATGGAACAGCATCCCAAGACAGTGGTTAAGGGTTGAACAACATGATATTACAAAGGAGTTGGGTAATGGAGGGGTAATTTGGTAAAAAAAAAATAAATCCAAAACAAATGCTATTCCTGATTCTAAATATTGTAAATCTTTTTGATAGTGATTTTGTAAATGTTATAGAACTGATCTGTAATAGTCATTTTGTATATGTTACAGATTTGTTTCAACTGTCACATAAGATCTCTATTCTCATGAAGAAGCAAACTATCCAAATATCTGGACCTAAACTTACTTAAGGAGACCAACCTTTGGTTGAAACCTCCATACTGACTGATAGATTATTTTGTTTACCTGTTCATGTATATGTAGTAAACCCTCAACTATCTCCCTGAAGAGCCTCCACACCCTGTCTATGTCCTGGTATAATCCAGCATCAATACAGTTCCGTAAGGTACTCTTCTCACAATACTCCATCTGTAATGACATCAAATATATCAAACCTGGTGATGGGTAGATAAAAGCATGAGGAAACAAGGCTGTCAGAAAAAAATGTTGTTTTTTCTTTTTCTTTTGTTTTGTTTCATTGGGTATATTGTTTACAATCGAACCATAGTGTACAAATGCCAAAATTTCCTGTAGTTGTCCTTGTGATTATTACTGACCAATGAAATTAAACTGTACATTTGTACGAAATCCAGGTAACAGTTGTTTATAGCCAAGGGTTAAATGAAACAGTCTTAAGTCCCCATTCAGGACCATTTTCTCAGCCTACACTCAGAGACAATCAACCCACCAGTGCTGTCAGTGCTTTATTTTGTTTTGATAAAAAGTTGTGTTTCTAAGAACTACTTTGCCAATTCTAATGAGCACCGCCCCCATGTGAATTTTCAGTTTTTCTACTGCTGTGACCTTGAAAATTAGGTCAAGGTCACCAAACTCTAATCAGTTCTTTGTTACTTCCCTACAACCCAACGCTCATCAACAACTCAGAAAACTAACATTTTCTCCAAATACGAGAAGCTAAAATTCTGACTATCTTATAAGACAACTTAAGGAAAATGACGACATCACATTGATATATTTGCATGCAACTGAGCAGATCATGATTTTTTTTTTTTTTTTTTTAAATGTGTTTTACGGCCCTTTCAAGAATATTTCACTTATATTGAACCGATCATTCATCAAAGGTGGGCAAAAACTGGAGAACCCGGTGAAAAACCACCTGACCATACGTAAGCAGAACTTGGCTTTCCCACATGTGACCCGAGCAAGGCTCGAAACACAGCGGTGAGAAACCTAATGGATTAAGAGTCAACTCTCCTATCCACTGGGCTACCGAGGCCCACTAGCAGATCATGAGAAGAGGATGCTTATCATACATGCTAACAGTCAATAAAACTTAGACCAGCTTGCATGCATGGTACTCTGATCAGGGCTTTTATTGTCAACTTACAGAATCATGTAATACTGTAGAATATATTTATGAATAGAGAATGCACTGAGCAGACGTTGTGGATGTGCAGGATGATTAGGGTTTCACTGTTTATATACCAGACATTAAAACTGTCTTTTTCAGAAGTCCCTATTCAGACCTTGAGATTAGTGCATTGGTCTCAGTAGACAAAGGTTCACTGTTTGACAGGCCATATAGGTTAAAGACCTTTCTGTTAGGGTAGAAATTCTTGTTAGAGGAATATTCTTTAACCCACCCCTAAAAGGGTAATTGGTAAACAGTGCAGACCCAGATCAGATGCTGCAGAATGTGGCATCTGATCGGGTCTCCACTGTTTGCAAATAGTTTAGCCATTTTTCTCTAGGAAATAAAGCATATAGCCTGACATACCTAAAATCATAATATGAACCTTCCAATATATAGTGTGGGGGAGTTTATTCAGTCTACAATGGATTAAGACTTGACCCACTGATCATAATACTAATAAGAGCTGGACAGCATAGTTCGCCTGAATCATGCTATGCCTCTAAAAACTTTAACCAAAAACTTAAACACAAATTAAAATAAAGGCTGTGAGCATGTGGGTCGCTATAGTACAGCATAGAACTTCTGGCCAGTATCTACCATCAGGGCAAGTATGAATTACTCCCATCCAGAACTTCAGGGGATACAGCCCTTGAAAAAACTTTAACTTGAATCAACGCCGACACTGTGGTGACTGCTATAGCTCTACCTGTACTTTCATATAGGTGAGCTAAAAAGATACGTAACATATATTAGAAAGAGTCAAATAACCTTCTTTTGCAAAGCTTGTCTACCAGAGGACTTGTTAAGGTGGACTATTTGATGGGATAATTTTCTCAATTTCATCATAAAAACATACATTGTGGGTATTCATTAGAAGTGCCTCACCAAGGGGCTTCTGATGAGGACCATAACCTAAGTTTCTACGAAGAGATACGAAAAATTATTCCTGAGTTCTCACTCAATACGCATTATCCCAGAGTTCTCACTGAATACTCCTAACAAGTCCTCTGTTGACTTTGATGATAGAGTTAGATTATTAATTCATGCATCCTTTTACTTTTTACTAGTTAAATATTTAGGTTATTTATAGCATGCATATTTACCTGTATGTAGAGATACTGTAGTTTTGGCACAACCTCATTTTGTTCTGTAACATCCCCTTTCTTTTCTTTATCATCAGTCTGAAACTTCAAATACAAAAATATGCTTTAATAAGAAAACAAGAGGCCGACAGGCCATGACTTGCTCACTTGAATGAAATTGCTATCACAGCTACAACATTTTTCTAATAATGCCACAACAACTATAAATGAAATAGTGGAAAGATCCAAGGCCAACCAAGGATCATCATTTGAACAAATATGGTAGCCCTCACCTCTCCCACCAATAGTCAGCCATCAAGCTTACTTTGTCCTGGAGAAGAAGATTTTTAAATGGTTTTTACCACTATGGTGACCAACTTTGCCATAGGAGCATGACCATTTCAAAAAACATGATCAATCCTCCTTTGACAGAATTGTGTATGGAATTTGGTAAAAATTGGCCAGCTATTTCAGAACAGTAACATAACCATATGGAAATTTCGTACATGTATACAGTTTAGGGCAGGACAGATTGCACCCTGTGGATCAATTTTTTATTGTTACTGAAGGGTTTTGTTACTTTGATCATATATTGTCAGTTTCAGTTCGTCTTTAATACATTTTGAGAAATTGAATTTTCAACATTTTTCCTACATAAATGTATGGATAAGTAAATTTGACCTTGCTGTAAAAAGATCCAGGATTATCACTTGAATAAACTTGATAGGAACTCCATTCCCTACATAATAAACCAATACTCAGCAAAATTTAGATTTTGCCACTTTAATCCTTCTATCTGATGTAAAAATATTAATTCCTGTATCATCAGCCAATTTGGTTTCCTACAGTACGACTTTCTTCAAATTGAAGATTGAGAGTTGATTATTTTCCATATGATTTTAGAATAGCACATAAAATTAAATACAATGGGAAACATTACAAGGACAAAATAGTATTTATCGTTGGTTACTAGTTATTCAATTTAAATTTCAACATCATACCTGACAGACAGACAAGTCATTCTCATCAAAGTTATGTTCAAATACCACACTGTCAGCGGAGTCATCAGACCCTAACCTGAAAATCAATGTGAACTTGAGTTAACTTTAGCACTCTGAGTAAAATTTTAAGCAGAATCTTGAAATATTTTTTTTATTTTTCTTACAGGATTTGACATTTCATGCAAATTGTCTCCAATGGAGACCATATGCATGAAATGTCAAATTCTGTTTTTTTGGGAAAAATATCAATTTGTCATCAGCTAAATTTGCGCATAGAATGGTAAAGGTTAAAGTTTATATAGCTCCAGAGGCATTTTTTTTTCATCCAAAAATTGTTGATATTTTTTTTATTTCTCCACAAAAGCATATGTTGTGGTACTCATTAAAAGTGCCTCACTGAGGCACTTCTAATGAGTACCCACAACATATGTTTTCACGGAGAAATAAGAAAAGTATTATGTGGATATCCCACGTATCTGGAGCTATGGTTTAGCCTGCAGTAGATGACACAAGTGACTTCAATCTTTCTGAAAATAGGGCTTTGCATTTCAGATCAACCTCTGCTCTGTTTTTTCAAAAGAATGAATATGGTATTTACCCTAAGTATTTGGACACCTTAAATCCTTCTCCATGGTCCTAAAATTTGAACGTTCATTGGACTACCTCTTGATGTGTCTAAAAACTTGAGTGGCAAACAGTGCAGATTCTGATCAGATGCTGCACCTTGTTGCCTGCAGTAGGGAAAGATTACCCTTCATTTTCTTTCAGATTCTCCTTCAAATGCCACTTCTAACCTTTGTTAGCTTATTCCTTTGTTTAAGTTATCTGCTTTTAAACTATTATTATTATAAAATATTTCAACTCAAAGTCTGAAAATATGTCTGCCAAATCTCACATAAGGCCTTCTTGTGAATATCTGCATTACATGTAACAAAATTCAAATGGCAACATTGCATGTGCCTAGCAAGACAATTACTCTTATCTAGAGCAAGAGATGTCTTGCCATACTTGAAGGGGATCGCAATATAAGTTGTAAGTATATCTTGGGGTAAAGTGCTTAACAAGCCATTTATTTTGATGCAAGCCTTTTCAAAATCAGTTTAGAAATAAGGAAGTTATGGTGGTTTGAATATATTTAAAATGGCAGTCATGGATGCGGCCATACTATAGGCTTTGTGATGTCACACAGCCCAAATTAAATATGCAAAACCCAATTATAAAGGGTTTTTAAGAATAATTTTGCTATAGATTTTTATAATCTTTTAATTCTAGTGACAAGCAATCATTTCCCCCAAAATAAACCAACTTTATGAGAATAACTACCTTTATGAAACGAATTTTAATTTTTATAAAACCGCATTAAATATTCAAAATGGTGGCGCCCATACCACATAATTATGTTAAAATATTCAATTGTCTATCTTACTTAATTTTCCACCCATTTTGATCAAACTTGTGTCAAAATTCATTGTTTGTAAAGTTCTTTACTTTAAAGCACAATACCATTTAAGGTTGCGTTCCCCTTTAACAGGTTTTAATGTTGCTGTAAGTTAATCCAGCCTCATGCATAGCTCCAGTAAATTTCACACTAGGTGACAAAAACGTCTGGATGAATATTTTGCTTATTTTTCAGCCTCAGCAAAGCACTTCTAGTGGGTACCCATAACAAATCTTTTTGTGGCGAAATAAGAAAAATATCAATACATTTTGTTGAAGAAAGGAGTGAATGCCTTATCTTGAGCTATGAATTAGTCTAAAACCTGGGCCCAGTTGTTTAAAGCGTTGTTAGCCTAATGAGCTTGTTTAGGGTCATTTCGTTAACTGTTTTAGCAGATACAATATATAATATTCTGATATTTTTTGCTGAAAAAATGTGAGTAGCTACTCACATTTTTTCAGCAAAAACTTTCAGTATATTTGCGTATCACTCGATGTAAATTTTAACGAATCGTTAACTAATGACATCGTTAGTTTTGAACAACTGGGCCCTGAAAATAAGAGTTAACAGATAACACATATACTTACATGAAAGACAAACCAAACACATTATCTTCAACCTCTGATTCTGAGTCTGAGCTATCAGAACTGTCATCTGCTCTGTGTGATCTTGACCTTGAAGCCTACAAAACCGCCAAACCATTAAAATGTCGCAAAGAAAAGAGATAAATTACAGACATTTAGAAACATGCTACACAGTCCACACTTTCTAAAGATTTTATAGGAAACTGCTCTTTTATAAAGACTGTCAAGAAACCCACATGTGTTATAAAAAAAACAGTAGCACATCACCAATTTATCAAGAAATTTTTTTTTTTTTTTTATTTCTCAACAAAAACATGTACTCATTGGAACTGCATTGTGAAGATAATTGCATGTATTACATGTTTTGGACAGAAATGTTTTTGTGAAAAACAAATGACACAAGACCTACCTCATATGATATACTGAAGTCAACAGAGGCTTCAGCAACTTGTGGAGCAAATTTCTCTATATCATCTGTGAAATCTAGACTGTTCTTCCTAAAATGCTTTGGTAGGCTGACTTTCTTCTCAGATTCAGATGTTTTAGGAGTACTACTGAAGGATGAGGATGTGTCACTGGGTGCTGCATCATCACTTGTTTCTATCCAGGAGTTATAATACCTGCCACAGATATTACAATGGTTAGTACCTTACAATTTCAGTTATGCTTATATAGGAGCTGTAATGAGCTTTGATTGCTTTCTTCTACCAGCTAAAGATACACCTCAGGGCCCAGTTGTTCAAAGCGTTGTTAGCTTAACGCGCTCGTTAAGGATCATTTCGTTAATTGTTTTAACTGATTCAATATACAATATTCTGATAATTTTTGCTGAAAAAATGTGAGTAGCTTTTGCACTGCAAAAGCTACTCACATTTTTTCAGCACAAAATTTCGACATATTTGCGTATCACTCAATCCAAATTTTAACGAATGGTTAACTAAAGACGTCGTTAGCTTTGAACAACTGGGCCCTGATTGTAAAGGTTCTAACAATGGAATTTATTTATTATGTAGCTTTTATATGGGATAGTCAAAAAAAGACACACACACACAATAATTAAGAGAATGGACGTCTTTATAAGCTGAGTCACCTTGTATATACTTAACCTTTGTCTTGCTGAATAAATTAAGATGCCACTCCCTCTTCTAATTTTCAGCCAATCAGATTACTTGATCGGGATTGTTGCTATAAATTCAAATGCTTAATGGCAAACAGTGCAGATCCAGATCAGTTGGCTTCTGAAGAAGCCAACTGATCTGGATCTACACTGTTTGCAACGGCAGGGTATATCCGGGTTCAGCAGGACAAGGGTTAATTAATATCCATTTTAGCACTTTATAGATCTACTGCGGTCATACTGTAAAAGTACAGTATTGTGTCTCTTAAGGAGACAATTTGAATGAATGTCAAAACCCTTTTTTTTTTCTGGGAAAAAATTACATAAACTATTTCAAAATGCTGTCAGCTAAACTATTTACTAAGCATGCTAAGTGTTAACAGAATGCACAGTCTCTTTCTCACCTGACAACATTTTCATGGTTCAGTCTTGATAGCAACTTCACTTCTCTTGTAATCTTCTTGTTGAAATGTTGACTTTTAGGATTCAGAGGAATTCTTTTTATTGCATAAACCTGACCATCTAGTTTGTTCTTTACCTGTAAAATAAATTGGATGGTGTTTCAAGAAAATATCCACAATGATATACTAGGGCAGTAATACGGTCGAGTCAAACCCATTCATCCAGCTAATTTGAAAAGATCATTTCATATGTATATTTTACATCACATGTTTGTCAAAATTATCAGCATTTGAAAGCTTGGAATATATTTTATAATTTGAAATTATGCTCTGAATGCTACTTGGCTTATTTCACTTTCTATGCCACTAGTTTACAATTACTTTGATTCCCCTCAATTCACAGCCATAGCTACAGATAAAAGGGCAGATCCACCTAATACTGTCGAATCTCAATAACTTGGAACATCTTTGGGATCATGTAAATTTGTTCTAGACATGGGTAGTTTGAGCCTCTGAGGTTTAATAATAAGGTCAGGGGACAAATGGATATTTAGATTTGGCTTTTTGATTTCGATGTATGTTGTGTGTACTCATTAGAATCATCTCGATGAGGCAATTCTAATAACTACACATCTCATACATTTCATGATAAAATACAAAAAAATACCTAAAATATCAATAAATATTTGTTTTCTTGGGTTATCAAGAGAATTTCCTAGGAGCTCAAAAATGAATTCAAATTAGCCATAATAAACGAGCCATCAGTGTTTGAGTTGTTGAGGTTTTACTGCAACTGTCTTATATCTCCTAAAAACATATGTTGGTGAGGCATTTTTAATGAGTACCCACAACATATATTTTTGGAGAGAAATAAGAAAAAAACATCAGTGCCTTATCTGGAGCTATGAGCATTACCTTTATGACATCTCCAAATCCTCCTTTACCCAGAGATTTGAGGACATCAAACTCTTTGGTCAATCTGGACTGGCCACTGGCTTCCCAGGCCGTTATCAGGGGGAGTAACTCTTCTTCATTATCTTCAGAAACATTATTATCTAAAAAAGATGGAATTTCAGTTACAACAATTCTATCTGAACACTAGACCTTTACTATTATGCAGGTAAAAATTAAGAACAAAACAAAAACAGAGCATATGTTAAATATATATTTCTTATTTTTCCTTGTAAAAAGAGCATGCATTTCATATGAAATGTTTTAATGAGATCATGAAAATGATATGACAAACAACACTTTCCAAGAAAATATAAAATGACAATATCACTCAAATATCATTTGCAAATTGTCATCTACAGGTAAAAGTTTAACCAGATAATTACAATAACACTAAGGACTGAAGTATTTGGAGATAATCCTAGGAAATTTTCTCCAATTCTTCATCAAGTTGTGGGTACCGATTAGAACCAAACTTGCTAAGGGGGAATTCATTTCCTCAATTTCAATTTGTTTCGTATTTGACTATAAGATGTCAGAATGACATAATTACATATCCCAACTTGGAAAACATGTATATCAAGTGCCATAAATCTGGAATTTTTGCATTACACACACCAGTTTTTTATGTGACATATCATCATCTTATTTTGTTATATCCAGTAAAACTTAGAGATGCTCCATTGATGGAGCTAGAAGATATGGCCTGGGCACTGACTTTGAACCAAGGATGGTAAGTTTGGAAGTATAATCCACCTGTTTTTCCACCTGACACATCATCATCCAAAACATGTTCATCCAACTTCAGCTGGTTCAGAAGATGTAATGTGGAAATGTACTTTTAACTGAAGATCATAACACTGGAAATATTGCCCTTGATGATGCAACATTTACATGCAAAATATCATCATCCTACAATGTATAATCCAGCTAAATTTTGTGATACACTCACAATCAAATTAACACAAATTTTGAACCTAGAGCAATAACTCTGAAAGTACTGTGTTATACGGCCCAAAATATTTGTGTCACACATAATCATTTGAAGTATAACCCCTCAAAGTTTAATGAATATCATTTCCCTGATCAAGAAGATACAGTCCGGAGAGTTTTTGTACCAAAGGCCATAACTCTGGAAAGACTGCATCACATGACTCTAGTTATGAACATGGCATAATGTCATCCTTAAATGTATGTCAACCAAATTTGGTGTGCTTCCTCAGTTTAAAACATGGTCTGGACAAGGACTTGTACCAAGGGTCATAACACTGGAAGTACTGTTCATAAATAGAGCTGTGTGATGCAGTATTTCCTTGGGAAATACTGCATCATACAACTATATTTATGTACATGGCAACAATGTCATCCTAAAATGTATAATTAAATTAAATTTGGTGTGCTTCCTCAGTTTAAAACATGGTCTAGATAAAGATTTTGTACCGAAGGTCATAACAATGGAAGTACTGCTTGACATGACCCAAAATAATTTCATTAGACAAATCAATATCATATAAGATGCACAAACCCATCAAATCTGATGAAATGCCTTTTATTGGATTAAAAGATATGGTACACCAGACAAAACTCAGATCAAAAGACAGAGGCCAACACCCACTTATTCACAGGTCTACAACAAACAGATACAGAGGAAATCTCATCACACCCTGTTTAAAATTTAGAGAATATGTAAGCAAATCTACCAGCATTAATCATATCAGTAAAACAAAAGAAAACCAATACAAAAATTCTGGATAGTTTGTATATGATGGCTAAGAAGAAACTCACTGCCGTTCTTCTGTTCTGGTTCCCCATTATCAGGTGGTGGGAGAAGAGCTGGTACCGGTTCTTTCAAGAAGGAATGATCTAACAGTTGGCAACAAGACCATCGTAATCTATCATCCTTCATCAGACATCTATCCAAGGAAACAAAATTTAGCTTATAACAATATTCTTGTTACTGGCAGTGAGGGCACTAAAAACTTCTGGATTTTTTTTTTTCTGTTTCATATCTCCAGACAATGAAATTATTCTAAAGGTAATTTTAGGTATCTTTGCACTAAATCATATCTTGTGGGTAATCAAGACAATTCCAGTGAGTACCTACAAAATATGTTTTGATGCAGAAATAACAAACAACTACCATATTTGACCTTATTACTGCAACAAGTGCTTAGATTTTTCAAAATTACTGGGAAAACTTGTGGTAAAATATGTATCCCCTAAAACAAAGGGTACACTTGAAAAAAAAAGATCAGCAAAGGACATCTAATGATGCTTATGCAATGTTTTTGTGTGTGTTTTTTTTTTCTGATTTTTTTTTTATAAAAGCATATGTTGTGGGTAGTCATTTGAATTGCATCAACAACTTGATACAATTCAAATATGTACCCACAACATATGCCGTAAAGTCAAAGCAATTCAAATGGGTACCCACAACATATGCCTTTATAAAGAAGTAGATAAAAACTACCCTGCTGTGATCTGAAGACTATGGATTGCTTGACTGTGTGGTTATAAGGGTATGTGCAGTAATTAGGTTGACTATGGTATCCTAAGTTATTGCCACAAGTACCTGCTACCATTTAATTCCTCAGGATTTGGTCACAGTGTTGCATATAAACTGCACATGGTACTGGATAAAATTCTCTTATCCTAGGAATCAGACTTTATCCACTGTACCGTATTTACCATAAGTATTTGGACACCTCAACCCCTTACCATACTTATTCTAAAATTTGAACAAGTACAAATTACTCGCCAATGTTCTGTGTAAAAATTGCTGGATAAATGACAGTGTAGACACTGATGAGACGCCTCATTCTGCGGTGTCTCATCTGGGGGTCTACTGTTTGCTCAGACATGTCTGTCTGAATACATACAGTAAATATGGTATTTACCCCAAATATTTGGACACTTTAACTCTTTACCATCCCTATATATATTCTAAAATAAGAACAACTCAATTTCACTAGCTGCTGATGTATCTAAAAAGTGATGGTTGAATGGCAAACATTCTAACAAAGCTGATCTGGGTTTACACAGTTTGTTCAGGCCACTACCATATTTACTCTATTTATTCCAACATGTTAACTTCTACCCATACCTGTCCCAAAATTTGAACAAGGTTATTAAATATTACCCATTGGTGAGTCTGAAAACTGCTTGATATATCACAAATAGTGTAAACCCTATTCAGATGCTGCCTCCTGTGGGGGCTGATCTGGGTTTACACTGGGTTGCTCAGGCCTGTCTATCTGAATACTTAGGGTAAATATGTATATTGTGAGGACCTAAACTTATATGAGCCAGGGCACGATAAAAACCTACAAGAATACTTGTGTGACTGGCAAAGACTCATTGTGCATCTGCGCAATCTGATTAGAGTCTAGCTGATCGCATGTGCCTTCTACAGCCTAAGGGCTATCCTAAGGGGGATAAATTAGGACTCTTGCATACTGGGTGGATGTACAGACTCATATAAGAAATGTGAGAAAGCGTACCTTCTGACAGGTGCACCCTACAAAGACTCAGATCAGCCTGCACATCCATAGTCTGGTCAGTCTTTGTTGTCTGCATGAAGAAACTTTCCATTCTTTGCCCAGTGAAGATTCTGATCAGACTGTGCAAATGTGCAGGCTGATCTGAATATTCTGCTGGGCGCACATTTTTGAAGGCAAGTTTTCTGATGTTGTGGCTCAAATGTAATAACAGTGGTACCTTGTGATATGTTCAAAAAACTTAACCCTTGTAATTTTGAATAAATTAAGATACCACACCCATTTCTAATTGTCAGCCAATCAGATTCCTTAAATCCAAATTGCTGATAAAATTCACATGCTGAATGACAAACAGTGCAGATCCAGATCAGTTGGCTTCTGAAGAAGCCAACTGATCTGGATCTATACTGTTTGCAAAGGTAGGGCATATCCGAGTTCAGCAGGACAAGAGTTGATCTGGATCTATACTGTTTGCAAAGGTAGGGCATATCCGAGTTCAGCAGGACAAGAGTTAAAAGGATTCTTACTTGGCAAGAAAGTCTTGGAACACAGAGGGTAGTGATGTAGGTATGGTTGGAATCAAATCTTGTATCTGACTACCTTGAGACAAGGACAATAACAGCAAACCCTACAAAGACAAGAAATCAACACCAGCTATGTTATGTTAATGCCTGCACTGAAAAGTCTGGGCAGTCTATCTACTCACACAATCTTACTAAATTTTGTTTTTGTCCACACAGAGAACACTACATTTATATGAATGTGCAAAAATTGTTAGAAAATATGCCTTAAATATAATGTGTGCTTAGCAAAAAGATTAAGATCAGCCTGCATATCTGAGCAATCTGTTCAAAGTCTTCTATGTCCTTTTTATTAACACTTTGGTGCCATATAAGTAAATACAAACTTTGGAGTCATATAAATATTTAATATCCTTGACTATCTAAAATAGTGCCCAATGAAGACTGATACAACCAGGAATATGCATGTTATTGAATATATTTCCTCATATTGCAACTCAAAACATATTTCATGAATTTTTGTAGATTTTTTTGTCAAAAGGTGCAAAATTAAATACCTGTGACACACCAAAGAAAATAACTGATATCATAATATTTATTTTTCATCTCCAAAAACTGAAAACTTTCAGATTAAAAACACTGATATTTCTCATACTTCTCAAAACATAGATTGTGTGTACTTGTTAGAACTGCCTTGGAAAGGCAGTTGTAATGAGTACCCACATTCTATGTTTTCGAGCAAAAAAAAAAAAAAAAAGAAAAGAAAAGAAAAATAATGTATACCCCTGTAAACACAAATTTTACTATCTAAAAGTGGGGTTTAAGGGGGTCAAAATTATATAGGCATGTTTTCGTGATATGAGATAATTTCAATTAGACTCAACAAAAAATTTAACTTTATAGAGAAATAAGAAATGTTAGAACTATTTTATCATAAAGAAGACCTCTAGAATGTGGATTGTTAAGATGCTGCTCATTTGGTGTATAATTAGCACTAAAACATATAGTACATACAAGCTGATATATATCCCCTTTCTTCCCACTTCTTCCAAGGATAGGTGGAGCATTGTCAGTAAATTTCACCCCTGGTTTAGCCTTCTCAACTGTCTGATACAGATCACACAATCTGAAACAATATTTTTGAGCTTATGCACAGTAACTGTAACTAATGAATGCAGTTAAACTGACTGTATTAGCAGCATGTTTTCAAGATGAATCTACACTGTATTCACAAGTCTTTTTCTCTGTCGCAGAACTGTTTTTCTTTGTTCGTGCATCTGTGGTTTCATATGTGATGTTTGTATTGTCATTATTTGTTCCTCATCTCTCCTTCTTTAGGTGCCTTGGGAGGGCTGTGCTTTGTGACTGTGGCAATTCCTGGTTATCTTTACTTATATTTCTAAGTACACCGCAACATCTTTATAACACTATTGTTTGGATCCAAAGCATAAACAGTGTTAGTTAAGCAACCATGTTATATCCAAACAAAAATGTAAAGATTATATAGAAAAATGACCATTTATGGTCATTTTTCTATATAACCTATACATTTTTGGGATCCATCTTTGGACCGTGCAATATCCAAAACCGTGTTCTAATGAACCGTGTTATAAAGAGGTTGATGTGTACATGTATTCCACCTCAATTTATGGGGAAAACAGACTTGACAAAGGTATACATTATTTGATAATGTATTGTTTTGAAACCCAGCATCTCATTCAGACAACATTAATAAGATGCCCCAACATAAAATTTTGTTGACAAATAAAAGAATATCATCTTGATACAATAACTTAACTTGCCATGCTGTCATTTTTTTTGTAATAAGAAAACCCTCTTGAACCCATTTCGATTTATAATTTTCTTTATATCCATAGTACATCTGATAATTCTTAATCTTTGAAAACAATTATTAATCTTTAGAGGAACAAGTATATCAAGATGTAAATTCATGTTCAAAGACTTAAACAAATCTTATGAGTTACATGAACAAAAATATTACCATATTAAACCTAAGTATTGGGACAACTTAACTCGTTACCACTCTTGTCCTAAAATGTGAACAAGTCCCTTTCACGTTCAACTTCCTATTGATGTGTCAAAAAAATTGCTGGATAAGTTGCAAACAGTGTAAACCCTGATCAGTTTGTGCCGAGGTTTTACGGCGCAGTCAACCTATGGGATCATGTCGAGTGCGGTCAGTTTACCTAATCACACTTTTACTGGGCAGGATTAGTCCTCTAAGTGGTTAACCAGTATTGTGCAAATTCTTTTGCCAAAAACTGACAACTGCCCTTCTTGAATCAGAGGAAGTGAGAGAATGACTGTAGAAAGTAGTTCATGATCAATCTCCATGGAAGAATGTTGCCGACCTGGTGGGGGTCGAACCGGCAACCTTCTGATCTTCAGTCGGACGCGCATCCAACTAAGCCACTAAGGCATGCAGACCCTGATCAGATGCCACATTCTGAGGTGTCTGATCTGGGTCTACATTGTTTGCTCAGGCCTGTCTGTCCCAGAATTTAGGGTTATTATGGTACATAGAATAAAAGAGAAAAGGAAGGATAATAGCTCACAGCTCTTTTCATATTTTCAACTACCTAAACCTTACCTTTTATCAATACTGTAATCAGCCAGTCTGACTCTACCATAGGTATCAACAAACACACTTGATGCCTGAAAACAGCATACATACTATTCAAAAACCCTAAGGGGACTGGACACGCCTTCTAGATTTTCTCTGATTTATTACAAGAGGGACAACTTCTGAGACTTCCTGTTTACCTTCCTGCATACTAAATCACTTCTGAAAAGGATCTTCTCTTAAAGGAAAGAATTTGCTCCCAGTGGAAGCAAATTCTTTACTTTAAGAGAAGATCCTTTTTCAGAAGGGAGGCAAAACAATTCAGACAATATTGTCTCCAATGAAAGTATAGCCTTTGCCCTTAAATCAAACTGCTATTAAAGTCCTCGGTTCAAAAGGATACAATTTAAGGTTTCCTTAGAGTTAACCACTATTGGCACCTACCTCTTATTGTCAGTCATTATTAACCAATTGTAGTCAGGAGACCTGTAAAAGGGTACTTGGCAAACAGTGCAGACCCAGATCAGATGCCGCAGAATGCGGCATCTGATCTGGGTCTCCACTGTTTTCAAACAGTTTAGCCATTTTTTTTCTCTAGGAATATGTAAATCTCATAGCTGAATGTGCCTAAAATTGAAATTGGACTCTTCCATTATATAGTGTGGGAGAGTCTATTCAGTCTACAATGGGTTAACTGATTTGTCTGTTCCTCACTTTATTTTTCCTCCCACTAAGAGTCATCTCTGTATTCTAGTCACTCATTCCAAAAACCAATAAAAATGTCAAAACTACTTCTCAAACTGATGGTAATAAAAAACATCTAAAATTTGGTCTCTAAAGACCTAAAGTATGCCCCATATATAATGTTCACTGTTGCACACTCTTTTGAGTCATTTTATAAAACTTCTTACCCAACTAATTTTTGTAATTCTTTCACAAGACAAAATAATTCTAGACAAGGCTGAGTACTTCAATTACATGTATTACTTTCAAGTTTCTTCAATAACGTTTTGTAAGTAGTGATCAGAAATACTTTTTTAAGGAGAATCCAATACATCAATACATATGCACTTCTTAAGAGAAATACAGTGAATCAAAAGGAGTAACCACAATATATATATATTTTTGTGGAGAAGGAAGAAAAATGTCAAGAGCTTTAATTTAAGAGAGCTAATCTAAGAGCTATGGAAGCACAGATCCAATGCGTCATTATTCATGAATGCTCCAAGACCCATTGTTTTGCTTTAGCATTATGAAAACACGCCTATTCAAATATATAGAAAATTTTTCCTCCAAAAATTTTAAAATTTTCAGATAAAAAACTGTGATATTTTTTTATATTTCTGCTCAAAACATAAATTGTGGGTACTCATTAGAACTGCCTCGTTGAGGCGGTTCTAACGAGTACCAACAATCCATGTTTTGAGCAGAAATAAGAAAAATAACTTGTACCCCTGCAAACCCCAGTTTTACTATATAAAAGTGGGGTTTAAGAGGGTCAAAATTATATAGGCATGTTTTCGTGATAGTGTAGCTGGTATTCCAACTCACCCTGAGATTTTTATGGACCACAGCTTTATTGTGAAGAAATTCTAGAGCTTCAAGTAATTCTTCTGTGTATGACCTTAAAACATCCAGTGACAATGTTTTCCTTGTAAGATATATATCAAGATTCTGACCTCCGGCATACTCCATCAAAACCTACAAGTACAACAAATATATGTGAGGCAGGTTGTGAGAAATGTTTCCCATTTAAGAACAACAAAGACTGAGGACAGCTGTGCATCAACACATCTTTGATTTTGACTCCATAGAATTAGATTCAATGCAAACTATTGCTGTATTGTTACTTTTACTACTCTTTTGAAAATGACATTTTCTTACTTTTCTTAAAAAGTAGGTTCAGACATTGCTTGCAAATTGTCACTTAACGATGCTATTAAAGTGTTAATGGCAACTTATGAAGGCTTAATACTCTGACCAGACTGTAAAAAAGCCAACTGGCCTGGACTTTTACAATTCATAAATGAAAATGCTTTGGTTTTCTCAAAACAAAGGGACACTTAAAATGAGTAGCACTGTTGAAAAACTGCCTTATTCTATTTAAAACAAAATCTGGCTGAGGCTTTGCTGTTCATAGGCTTAGATCCAGTAAAGATTAACTCTTGTGTATGCATTCAGAAAAAGTCCTGACCAAACTATAAAGATGCTCTCTTCTATGCCTTTTTTGATTGCCGGTTTTCAGATGGTTTGGTAATAAACAAACAAGTGATTCAAATCACTTTTGCTTTTATTGTAGACCAAGGCCAAGTTCACCTATGTTTTACAGCCAACAAAAAAAAAAAACAAAAAAAAAAAAAAAAGGATGTTAAAAGGTAGTAAAAGTTATTAAGTCCTTATACCGCTAAAAGTGAGAACATATGAGGCTCAATGATAGCATATATCTTTGAACATGTGCACCCAGTAAAGATTCAGATCATCCTGCACATTCACAAAGCCTGATCAGAATCTTCACTGGGCATATTTTGGATAGCCAAGGATGCAAAGCTTCTTCTTGCGGACAACAAAGACTCTGATCAGACTGCGTGGATGTGCAGGCTGACTTGAGTCTTCTTTGGGCAAACATTCAAAAGTATGTTTTCTCATATTGCAGCCCACATGTACAATATGTTAACCCTTGTCATGCTGAATGAATCAAGATGCCTCATTCCCTTCTAATTTTCAGCCAGTCAGAATACTTGATCCAAGTTGTTCATACAAATTCAATACTTAATGACAAACAGTGCAGATCCAGATCAGTTGGTTTCTTCAGAAGCCAACTGATCTGGATCTACACTGTTTGCAAAGGCAGGGTATATCCCGGTTCAGCAGGACAAGGGTTAATGGTAATTATTGGACACCACATTCTGCAGCATCTGATCTGGGTCTGCACTGTTTGCTTTTAGGGGTCTCCAGACTACAATGGGTCAAAAACACCATGCAAAATTTGTAGAAGATGGCATTTTTATTTATTTATTATTTTTTTTTTTATATAGTTTTCACAGAAAAAAATGAGTCTTGAAATTTCATTTGAATCACTAGGCAGACGATTCACATGAAATGTCAAGTCTCATTTTCTTTGAAAAATAAAACAAAAAATAATTGAAAATGTTGTCTGCTGCAGTTGTGATTGGCGCATTAATGATTTAAATAACACATAGAAATAAGAGTATCCTAATGAAAACTGATTCTTGTACATAAACCACTATTTTTCCTGCTTCTTCTTGATACTTCATGGCAAGGTAGTGGATCAAATTACGATGGTGTAGCCGCATTAATGTGAACAGTTCTTGCTCTATACTTATTATCTGAAAGAAAGAAATTTCATACAAATCCTTCCAAATGACAACCTGCTTCATGTCATGTACATCATACCATATCTATCCTAAATAGTCAAACCTTCTAAAAGGCCATCTGTATTAAACAATCACCTCTATAAAAATGGCCATATTTTAGGACCCTTTAAAAGTTAAATACTGTTGACTCTCTACTTTGCTTATCTCGAATAATCCCTTATCTGAGAAAGAAAATCTGGTCCCTGTTTTAACATGGAATCTAAGGACAGGTAACAAAAAAATATTGTGGAAAAGAAGAGAAATTGCTCCTCTTTTCCACAAGATTTTCAATTATATATCTCTAACTTCAGGAGTCAAATTATATATTCATTTGTGAAATGTGGTTGTTCAAATTATTTTTTTCCTCAATTCTGCAAATCTGATATGTCAAGGTATGGCGAAGTATTTCAGAGATCCTTGGACTTCGAGATAAAGAGTCAACTGTAAGTGTACATTTACCTGTATTAAGCAAGCATCTCTTTTAAGCAACTACTTTTTTGTCTTCCTTTAGGTGCTTGTTTAAGATAGATTTGACAGTCAGCCTTGAGCAAATAGTGTAAACCCAGATCAAACTGCTCATAAATTCTCTGTTTGATCAGGGTTTTTTATTGTTTATCATTCCATGACAACATTTTAGATGTGTCACCAAGTATCCAAATGGACTTGTTTAAATTTTAGCCTATGCGTTGAAGGCATTACGGTGTCTGAATATTTGGGTATACAGGACAAAATTTAGATCTGCTTAGACCAGACTGAAGACTGGTCTGACAAGAGTTCTTGATAAGAGGTAGATAATTTTTTTCTTGTTTCTCTAATAAAACATATCCTTCGGTTACTCACTAGAGGTGCTATGCCAAGGCACTTCTAATGAATATCTACAACATGATTCCATGAAGAAATAAAAAAATAACTACTTTTTTTGTGTATGCATAAAAATTCTTTTTCTTTTTTCTTTTATATGGATAGTCTCATGGAAACAGGAACAACAACAAAACAATTTCAAGATGTCAGCTAATTTTGGCCAGAGAATAAAGCTTGACGACAACATTTGTTATATATACTGGTCCTATTTACCTGTTTTTGATATGTTTCAGCTTCTTTATCTACATCTAATCTTGTCTCAACCAGTTTCTTCCGAGCTACATGTCGCCACTTCAGTACCCATTCTGCAATGGCCACAAGGTCTCCTGTTTTTGTGTCCAAACCAGCATATACAGTACTTCCATTACTACCATGACCTAAAACACAAAAATGTAGAACAACAAGAGACTGCTGTTTCAAACCTTAACTAACACCCTCAGAGAAAACTCAGGAGATGACAAACTGAAAATGTTTTCATCTTTTTCTCAGAAAATATGGTGTGTCTTTATCCTAAAAAGGTAAGAGAAAAGTTCAGGGAGTGCCACAATCACAAGCCGCAGCCCTTCCCAGACACCAAGAGGAAGAAGAAACAGACAAGACCAAACAAGCGCAAATCCAACAAACGTACGAAAAGCACTAAGATTAGCTCTCTCTTCTCCAGGCAAGGTAATCGCAGTGCTAAAAGGCCTGAAAAATACAAGAACAAAATAACACAAGGCAAGACTTAAAACAAATTGCCTCGTAGAATAAACCACAAAGCAACAAAGAGTAAAACTAACACCACGAAGTTACAGCCTTAGAATACTCACAGTACAGGACAGTCTCTATTTGCACATTTTAATGTATTTGATAAGGTAGCTGTTTGCTTGTATATCAACATTTTATACCTACCAAGACATGTTCCACGGTGAACTATTCTCTCTGTCTTAGTATTGAATGCCAGCACGGAAATACCACCGTTGTGGTCCTTACATGTGGACTGATCATCCTCTTCACTTCGTGGAGTGCTTGTACGTCTATAGAGAGAACACAATGTGAGATTAAAAACTGAAATGTTTCTTATCATATTTACCCCCGGTATTTGGTCAGACAGGCCTGAGAAAACAGTGCAGACCCAGATCAGATGCCACAATTTGTGGCATCTGATCAAGATCTACACTGTTTGCCACACTTTCAGCCATGTGGACACATCAACAGGTAGTAAAATGGACTTTCTTCAAATTTTAACCCTAGTCCTACTGAATCCGGATATACCATGCCTCGGCAAACAGTGTAGATCCAGATCAGTTGGCTTCTTCAGAAGCCAACTGATCTGGATCTGCACTGTTTCCCATTAAGTATGTGAATTTATATCAACAATATAGATCAAGTAATCTGATTGGCTGAAAATTATAAATGGGAGGGGCAACTTAATTTATTCAGCAGGACAAGAGTTAAGGCAAGTATGGTAAGGAGTTTAGGTGTCCAAATATTTCGGGTAAATAATGGGATATATGAGATGCAATGAAAGTGATCCAACATTTTCCAGGTATCGATGAGAAGTACCATATTAATCCTAAATACTGGTAGACCGTAAATCCTTACCATACTTGCCCTTATATTTAAACAAGTCCAATTTACCACCTGTTGAGTTATGTAAAAACTGTTAGATTAAGAAGCAAACACTATAGACCCTGATCAGATGCTGCATTCTGCAGTGTCTGATCTGAGTCTGCACTGTTTGCTCAGGTCTGCCTGTCCCAATACTTAGGTTTATTACAAAATCCAGATAGGGTAAATGTTCTAAAAATTCGAACACCAAAGTTTCTGAAAAAATGACATATGCAAACAGTGCAGACCCAGATCAGACTGCTCCTGAAGGAGCAGTCTGATCAGGGTCTACACTGTTTGCCATTCCAGTAAATATTTTAAGAAACAAGTGCATAAAAAGCAAAATTTAGGCCAGAATAGTAGAAAATAAAGTGTTCGAAATTTTAGGACATTTACCGTAAATAGTTTTCTTATTTCTAGATGTACATGCTTTGGCTTTTGATGGCTACATATGGCTGTGCTGAGGGCTCTTTAGTGTGACACAACTTTATGTCATGGTGGTTTTTGATCTCAGTTCATATACTACAACCTCTTTATAACACGGTTTGTTATAACATGGTTTTGGATATAACACGGATCAAAGATGGATCCCAAAAATGTATAGATTATATTGAAAAATGACCATAAATGGTCATTTTTCAATATAATCTATGCATTTTTGTTTGGATATAACACGGTTAGTTAAAACACATTTAATGAGTACCAACATAATACAATTCAGCTTCTTCATAACTCAGTTCGTTATAACATGGTTTTGGATATAACACGGTTCAAAGACGGAACTCAAAAATGTATAGACTATATTGAAAAATGACCATAAATGGTACATACACAGTTGTTTCACTAGCACGGTTTATGCTATGGACCCCAACAATAGTGTTATGAAGAGGTTGTGGTGTATATTGTGATAGGAAGAGAAAAATCTGTATAGAAATAGCCAGTTGGTTGTGCCAACCCAGGATTGAACCCAGGATCCTGGATTACAAAGCAAGCACACAAATGCAAGGCTAAACAGTCTGGATAATTTTTAATTTAATTTTGCTTTTATATCTAAATTACACAACAAGTCATATTTAACCATTTAAGCACTATAAAATGGTGATATACATGAAGCAGATGATCATTTTACAGCGCTTAAATGGTAGTATAGCAACCTTAATACCTTCCAAAAAAATTATTGTTCTAGATAAGTTTCACTGAATTGTCGTTTAATATGATACACACTTGATATACCCACGTCAAATTGGTCAGCATTTGCTACAGAATATTTTTGCCTGTAATATAGGTCCAGGTCAACATATAGGTCACAGTAACCTTCTTATGGTATGTGATATACTGCATACATTAGATGTACCCACACATTGAATTTGATCAACCTACGCCGTACAGTACTGGAGATATAGCCTGGATAAATTTGTTTTTGGCAGTATAGGGCAAACGTCAGCATATAGCTCACAGTGACCTAACTGTTTGCCACATACCAACTTCACTTAATGCACCAACGCATAAATTTTGGTGAACCTATGCCAAACAGTACAGGAGATTTGTCCTGGAGAAGTGGTTTTCTTTAATGTACAGGTAGATCTATATTACTGTGAATGGACAGGTGGATGCCCACACAGAAATTACTATTAGAGACATGCAAATTGAAGCCCCCTGTGAAACCATAGTTTCCTTGAAACATATAAATTAAGGAAAAGAATTGCTCAGTTTTCATCACTAAATTCACATCTCCAGCATGCAGAGTTACAGCATATACATACTGTTAGTTTGTAGCCCAGGTCTTAATTAAGCTTAATCATTTGATATTTGATATTTACAGTATACGATCGAATTTTAATTCACCGAATTGCGTGTAGAAAAAGAGTTGCAAAAGAGCAAAAAGTGAAAGTGGTTCTAATGCGGAATGTTAACCCTTGTCCTGCTGAATAAATTAAGATGCCACACCCACTTCTAATTGTCAGCCAATTAGATTCCTTGATCTAGAATATTGATATAAATTCACATACTAAATGACAAACAATGCAGATCCAGATCAGTTGGCTTCTTCAGAAGCCAACTGATCTGGACCTACACTGTTTGCAATGGCAGGATATATATGGTTTAAGCAGGACAAGGGTTAACCTCTTTACATAATTTCAGACAAATATACTACGTCTTAAACCTTTTGGCAATGTATTTGACCCAGAATTTGTAAGGAATTCAATTTAAGAAAAAAAAAAGTACATGTAGTTCCAAACAGTGAATATTCAAAAGTCGTATTTTCATTGTTTGAACCACTGAAAATATTGAATTCAATTTCACTGAGAAATCTCTATATTTCATTGAAAAGCATAAAAAGAAAATAGATGGTCTAAATGCTGTCATTCTTTGCTTTAATAAATGGGTCATTCTTTGCTTAAATAAATGGGTCACATTGTAAGAAAAAGTTACCGTCTAATCGATTTAGAACATTCAATCGCTAGAGTCTAGTGTAGTAAAAGCACTGAATGTGTGGATTGTCAGGTTGGTCTGTGCCTTCCAGAGCTCTAAATAAGGCATTTCTTTATTTTTCTTAACTGAAGAAGTATTCTTATTTCTCAACAGAAACATATATTGTCCATCATATATATCCTCTTGGAGAATAAGAGAAATATTTATCTGGCTATTTCTCATATCTAAAGTTATTGCCTTCTCAGTTCAATGGAACTTTTACTCATGATTAAACCTACTAAATTCATATAAATATATTCACTAACATATCATTTTACGAATGGTTTCATAAAGCAGAATGGCCTTTCACCTGCCATTTGTGTGTTTTATCAGTCAAGTACATGTATACAAGAGTTGTTTTAACCCTTATAGCACTTAGCAAGTTGTAACAGACAGCATTCAAATTTTTTTTTTTATTTATTTTTTTTTTCAGGGAAAATAAGACTTGGCATTTCATGTAAATTGCCCACTACTGTCCTTTCGACATCACTCGGAAAGATGTTTTTGCTTGGCGTTTTATTCTAAATGGAAAAATTTTGTTTTGATTGACCATATCTTATCAGAAACAATTTGTCTTTTCTGTTTTTGTGTTTTGGTCTCAAATATGTACCTAAAATAAATTTACGGCCAAAAATTGGTCTGACCTATGCAATTTTTATAGTAAAGTGATTTTTTTTAGAATTTTTGTCTAAAAAATATGTTTTTACTTTTCTTTGCTGAATTAAAATTATTGATGTTTCACAACAATATTGTGAAAATTTGTGAAAATTTCAGAAAAATTGAACAAGCGGAACTTGTTGAAAATCTACAAGTTACTTACCCTACAGATATCTGCATAATTTGCATTCATTTTTACTATGGGAAGAAGTGAAAATATTTGATTTTTTTTTAAAAAAAAAAAAAACAATGACTAGAATAAAACTTTTTGTGCATAATGACTAGAATAAAACTTTTTGTGCATAAGTAGTTACGACAAACGGTTTTGGATTAAATCATGACAAAAGTTGGCAAATTTACTTCTTCTGTGTACAGGGCCAAGCAAAAACAACTTTCTGAAAGATGTCAAAAGCCCAGTAGGCAGATGTTGAAAAAAAAGTAAAAAAAAATCCAAAAAAATTCAAAAAAAAAAAAAAAAAAAAAAAAATCAAAATGTCATCTGTTTCAGTTGTAATTACATGTAGTGCTTAAGGGTCAAAAAGTATACTTTTTTTCTCATTTCAAATGTATTAAAAGTATTAATGTATGTTTTTTTCTATTCATAAAAATAATAAACATTACTGATGAAAAATACAGTTCCACTTGGTACCCAAAGAAACCCTTGTTATGTTTGTGGTGTAAAGCTCTTCCCATATTGATTCAAATCACTTTGGGAATCCATATTTTAATAAACCAAAGTTTCAGCAGCGAATAGCATGTGCTTACATCCTGATAAATACTGAGTAAATGAAAGACATGCTCAGCTGTGTGCTGCTTAAAAAAATAAAGATGTAGCCCTAACACCATTTCACTACCATTTAATGTGTCTAGACTCCACTGGATGAGTAGCAATAGTTGTAGACCCTAAACAGATGTAGCATTTAACATCAGGGCCCAGTTGCTCAAAGCATTGTTAGCTTAACAAGCTCATAAGTGGTCAAAATGTTAGCTGTCCTAGTAAGTACAATATCTAATTTACAGATATTTTTGCTGAAAAAAATGTGAGTAGCTTTTGCAAAAGCTACTCACATTTTTTTCAGCAAAAATATTAGCAAATTATGCCATATTTAATAATCAAAGTTTTAACAATAAATTAACTAATGACATTGTAAGTTTTGAACAACTGGGCCTTGATCTGGGTCTACATTACTTGCTCAGACCAGTGTGTCTAAGGGTAAATATGGTATGCATATTTACTAAGGGTAAATATGGTATACAATTTCACATTAGCATTTTCATGCTCAAAATAACCGAAGCATGGAACAATTCAAAAAGGAATCAAAACAAAAACTTGAAACTGGGTATAATAAAGCCAACTTTAACCCATAAAATGCCAAGAAAACCTGCATCTGAAAATGTTGTCTGTTTATGTCGTCTGGTGAATATTCTTGCAAACTTTTCAAACCTATTTTTGCATACATGCAAACAGTGTGGACCCTGATCAGACTGCTCCTAGAGGACTGGGTCCACACTGTTTGAAAAAAAAATGACTTTTAAAATCACAAGCAGACAACAAAGCAGACGAGAATTGTTGTGATTGGCAGTTTAAGGGTTAAGATAACCAAATTTGAGTCATGCCACGAGAAATGGGTCATAAGGTATCTGCTGTCGGATAGGTCCCATATCTGCGTGAGGGTCCCTCCAGTCTCATCAAGGTCTCAGATGTTTTTTTTGGTGCACTTTAAAGCGTGCATTGGCTGTATGGAGACAGCTAATGAGAATGTGAATGTTAACCCTTGTCCTGCTGAATAAATTAAGATGCCACGTCCACTTCAAATTTACAGCCAATCAGATTGCTTGATCCAGATTGTTGCTATAAAGTCACATACTTAATGTCAAACAGTGCAGATCCAGATCAGTTGGCTTCTTCAGAAGCCAACTGATCTGGATCTACACTTTTTGCAAAGGCAGGGTATATCTGGGTTCAGCAGGACAAGGGTTAAATGATACAACTTGGTATAGCTTATTGACATATATTCTTTACAGTTCTACCCATATACTGACTGGTCAAGGTCTAATTCTTGCTTAATAAGCTGAACAGGGTGTGCAAAACCTATTCATAAGCAACAAAGATCCTAACCGGAGTGTGCCAAAATGCAAATTGGCTTGGATCTTAGCTGTTTGTCAAAGACTAGTTCTTTCTGCATGCATATACTGACATGTCCTGTTCAGACTGCAAACGCACACATTGACATGGATCTTTGCTGCTCAAAAAAAGTCAAGTTGTACCTTTCTGCATGCACCTGCTCATTTGTCCCGATCAGCGTGGATTTGCAGGCAGGATAGGGTCTACATGTATATTGCCTGCATATGCCGTAAGAACATTTTCATGACATGGTTCCAATATTATTCTGTTTTAAGCAGTGAAGCTCAGGGGCATACTGCGTCAGTGCTACCATCCAGTTTCTTCACTATTTTGTCAGTGCTTTCTACAGTGTCTCTATACTGTGCTGTGAGGAAAATAAACCCACACAAGACTGTAAAGATGTGAGGCCTTATCTTCCCTGTTTCTGGAAAACACTGGTTTTCCGATAGTGGACATAAGTAATGTAGCATTACTGAGTTCTACTTACATATATAAAAACTCTGGTTAAACACTTTATAGCTTAGCATGCTGGGTAAAATTTCAGATTACATTTGATGTTTTTAGTTGTTATTTTTTTCTACAAAAGATGGGGTTTGATATTTCATGCAAACTTTTTCGTTATGTGGAAGTTTGCATAACATATTAAAACCTATTTTCTAGGAAAAAAATCATCAATTTGTTATCCGCTGGAATTGCCCAGAGCACTATAGGAAAAGCCAAGCAAACAATAACTTGCATTTTCTGCACTTACATATCAGTGTCACCCATATCAGGCAACATGAAGATGCTGTATGAAAGACATATTTTGCACAAAATTCTTAATGTTTAATTCTTATATGGTCATTCAAAATATTAACCCTTGTCATGCTGAACCCGGATATACCATTCCTTTGCAAACAGTGTAGATCCAGATCAGTTGGCTTCTGAAGAAGCCAACTGATTTGGATCTGCACTGTTTGCCATTAAGTATGTGAATTTAAAGCAACAATTCGGATCAAGCAATCTGATTGGCTGAAAATTTAGAAGAAGGCGTGGCATCTTAATTTATTCAGCATGACAAGGGTTAAGGAAACTGGATACACTTTCAGGGGAGACACTCTTTCAAAATGGTTTTTACTCCTCCTGAAAAGGCACTTACTCTAAAAGGAAAGAAACTGCTCCCCTTAGATAGACCTTCCTCAGAAAGGGACTGATGTTAGACCTTTCTCAGAAGGGGTATGATGTGCAGGAAAGCAAACAGGCAGTAACAAAAGTTGTCTCCCCTTTACATAATAGTAGAAAAAATCACCACAGTGTATCTAGTTCCCTTAAGTATTAAATGAGTAAATGGTGTAAATTGTGAACTACCACCTAAGAAAAGTGAGCCAGGGCATGACAAAACCTACAATAAGACCTGTGTAACCAGCAAAAACTGAGATTATCGTGTACATCCACCCAGTATGGCATTAGTTCTTGTTTATCTCTCTGTGGATAGCCTGGAGGCTGTAGAATGCATATGCCATCAGTGATCCGACTGATGCACAGGCTGATCTGAGTCTTCGCTGGTCCCACAAGTCTTATTAGAGGCTTTGTTGTGCACTGACTCAGCTATCTTGGTACTTATTGAAAATATATTCGACCTTGCATTCAAGCTGATTCAAGATGAAGAAGCTTTCAATGAAATATCAAATCCTATTTCCTGGGAATCTTATTTGTTGTCAATTAATTTCAAAATGTATAAAAGCAGGAGTATACATGTAACTATTAAAATCTATAGTTAACTTCCTGCAAAGGTGAATGCAATGAGCACTGACCTCCAGTTGGGAACATTCGACTATAAATGTTAATATTACAGTTTCCTATAAGTAATTTCCTGCCCAAGAATAAAGAAAGCCACATACAAGATATGCTAGCAAAGAAGTTCAGAAAACTTTAGGGGAACGGATACACTTTCAGGGGAGACAACACTATCAAAATTTTTATATCCCCTCCTGACAAGGGGTCTACTCTATAAGGAAAGAATTTGCTTCCGAAGGAAGCAAATTCTTTCCTTATAGCGTAGACCTCTTTTCAGAATTGGCTTGGTGTGCATGAAAGCAAACAGGACGTCTCAAAAGTTGTCTCCCTTATAAAATATGGTAGAAAATCCACCAAATGTATCAAGCCTCACTAAATCTCATCAGATATATCCAGATCAAATAGTGAATCCAACATAGTTTTGTCACTTTTGCTTATCAACACATCAGAACATTGCAGTGTGTACTGGCTGCACTGAATTCAAGCACAGGCAGGCATGTAAATTGTATATAGGGCTTCTAAATGTCATGACATACAGAATCTTTCCAGGGTTTTCCCTCTGGGTTTTAAAGTGAGGGTCTATGTGACTCCCTTATGTAAAGTTAAGGGATCCTTTGATAAGATTTAGGAGTTTATTGTCGTAAAGAGGTTATTCCTTTAAGCACTAATTGCTACTGCACCAGACAACACTTTGAAATACTTTTTTTGAGAAAAAATAAGGCTTGACATTTCATGTGAATTGTCTGCCTAACAGACAATTCACATGAAATGAGAAGTCTTATTTTCTCTAAAGAATAAAATCAATTTTAGAATGTCATCTGCTACAATTGTCCTTTATGGGTGAACTACTGCCCAAATATTTATAATTCTTAACCTTTAGACCACAAAACGATTAAAACACAAAGTAATTGATAAACAACATTAATTTTGGATTTGATTGTGTATGCATCACACAGGACCCTCGCCCTTAATTTTTAAGGGTCCCAAACAAGGTTTTGGGGGCAAAAACTGCCAAAAGGCGAGTCGGGGAAAACCCTCATTTATCTTTTTTTTTTCTTTTCAGGTAGTCATTACCTTATTACTAAGTTACATTATTTTAGTCAGTCTGTTTATAAGTGTTTTTCTGTGTGCTCTGTTATCTATCACCCCTATGGCCACCAGGCAATGGAATACCTCTATCTTTGATAATATTGAAAATTTATATTGCATTTCAAGCGAATATATTGACATGTTCTTTGACACTGTTAAGATAATAACATATACATGTACTGATAGATTATCAATATAAGTGAGTTCAGCATACAAAATTTAAATACAAAGGTTAGTCAGCTACACCATTAGCCAGTTTATAATCATATAAAGCAGTATATTGATACCTGATTTGAGAATCTGTGGCCTTTAACCGATCACTTCAAAATTTAACACATATCAGATTATGGCTAATGTATTTTTTTTTTTTTTTTTTTTTTTTTTTTTTTTGATTTGGGTTTTACGGCCCCGTTCATGAATATTTCACTTACATCGAGCTGACTGTTCATCAAAGGTGGGCGAAAACCCGGGGGTAAAACCACCTGACCATCCATAAGCAGAACTTGGCTTTACCCACGTGACCTGAGCGAGGCTTGAACCACTATGGCAAATGTATACACCTCAGACAACAGTCTATGCTGAAAATATCTGACTTCCTTTTCAAAGAAAGACAAGTCTCAGAGAAGAGAATTTGCTTCCCTGGTAAATGAATCTCTTCATTTCAACATGGCCTACTTTTAATGGAAAGACTTTACTCCCAAATTCTACTCTCAGCTGAGTATGTTGACAAATACTTTAATGTCAAAGTGATCTCCCTTTGAGGTGTATCTGTTTACAAAGGAGTTGTTTAGAAGTACATGTATTTGGTGATAATTCCTAGATAATATTCTCCAGTTCTCCCTAAAATGTATGTTGTGGGTACACATTAGAAGTGCCTCAGTGAGGCACTTCTAATGAGTACCCACAACATATATTTTTATGAGAAACCCCTTAATACATTGATATGTTTGCTGCAAAAATGTCAGTAGCTTTTGCAATGCAAAAGTTACTCATATTTTTTTAGCAAAAAGAAAATCAAAGTATTTGCCATATTCCAAGATAGAAATTTTCACATCACATTAGCTAATAACTTTGTAAAGTTTTGAACAACTGGGCCCAGGTCACTATCTTTGTTGTTATATAGCCCCAGATAAGTGGGGTACCCAGATAAATGTCTTTTCTTATTTCTCCACAAAAATACATTGTAGGTACTCATTAGAAGTGCCGCCATTATTCTAATGAGTATACACACATATTTTAGTGAATAAAAAAAAATAAATCATATATAGTAGAACTTCAATGGCTCGAACCCCGATGGCTTGTTTACCATGGATGTCGAGCACGTTCTTGAGTCCGCAGGGATTTCCTCCAAATACGATATACGGATAATTTAGGGAGATTTTCTTCTTTTATCTTGTAAATGTATGCTGTGTGCACCCATTAGAATTATCTCTATGAGGCAATTCTAATGAGTACACACAACATACATTTAAAATATAGAACACCGAAAAGATATCCCACAATTATCGCCATTATGCCTCCTGGTATGGCACCAATAGTAACCTTCCTTGGCTCGAACAACCGCTGTCTCAAACAAATTTTCATAGTCCCAAAGAGGTTTGAGTCATCAAAGTTCGACTATATAACACTTTTTGTATGAAAAAATACCTAATCTAGAGCTTTGTGTTAGTCAAGGTCAGATACAAGAACAACAAACACCTTGGTCACATGAACAACTAGCCTATGTTATTCAATGTTTGACTTGGGGAAATGGTTTCCCAGCCCTGATCTGCACACAGTCAGCAAAAACATTTGCTATCACCTTTGTCTAAAATGGAAACATTAATGGAATGTTACTGCTGTACTAAAAGAAGTCCAGTTAAATTTCATACACATGCATTAATATTTACTTTTACTATCAACCAGGAACATACCTCAGTTATGAATATATATATGCTCAAGTTGGATACTTAATCATCTTGAACCTGCAATCACTGATACCTTGGTCAACATCAGACAAAAGCATTAATAATGAAATGAAAATCAAGCACAGTAACTCAGAATTGGTCACTGTTTTTTTTTTGACAACAAAATTCATTTGGATAATATACAACTTCAAAAAGCAAGAAAAAATATTTTGTTACCTATATTTACCAATAAATTTTAGCAGACAAACAAGCCATATGAAATTTGTAAGCCTAAAATTGAAATATTTCCTCCCTACCTTCTTCTAGTGGACTTTGTGTCTATTTCACTGGTGTGTCTCTGTATTATGGCTGGAGAAGGGGAAACAGAGCCTCTAGTCCTGGTTGTCTTTGGTGTGTCTTTCAGTGCAGAGGAGTCTTTCTTGATAGGAGAGTATGTTGACAGGATAGTTTCCCCTGTTGGAGTGACTGGGACAGACAAGCTTGTATTCAAATTAGCCTGGAACATTAACCAGTACATAATTTGCTTTAATACAAGTTTTTATATTCTTCTATGACCACTAACAACAGTACTTCCTTATTAATGTCAAATATATGGACAGAGGTGTCTGACCATACAGTGCAGATTTTAACTAAACTGCTCCTAGGAAGCAGTTTGATCAGTCAGACACTGTGTTCCTGTAAGTCCCAATACTCTGGGTAAATATGGTAAGATTTTTTTACATTGTTTTTTTATTGTCAGAATTACTAGAGAACTTGCCACTAACCTATTTATGTCGAGTGGACTCTGCTACCGCAATTCTTTGGACCAGTCTATTTCTAATAGCAGGGAGTCTGGTTAATTTTTATTACTGCTAGGTTTTATGGAAATTTCTGTATTTAATGCAAACAATGTAGACCAAGATCACAGCTGCATTCTTCAGGATCTGACCTGAGTCTGCACTATTTGCCAATTACCCATTTGGGGGTTTATCCACATATACATTTTATTTATTTAAAACTTTTGTTCCTAAAGGTGTGCTACTGAAAGCTCTTAACTCTTTCACTGCCACAGGCGATAATATTAGACTTTTGAAAACAGCATAGATCCAGATGAGACGGCTCAATGAGCCTGAGCCGTCTCATCTGGATCTACACTGTTTGACATTAAGTCTTTCAACTTTACATATAAACATCTTTTCAAGCGATGGTTTGTTAAAATAAAAAAGCAGACGACATTCGAAAAATGTCGTCTGAAATTTGGCACCGAAAGAGTTACGGGGAATGGATAAACTTTCAGGGGAGGAAACTCCATTAAAACTGTTTCTGCTACCCTTCTGAATGGGTATCTACGCTAAAAGAAAAGAATCTGTTGCCCTCTGGGACAAATTATTTTCTTTTAGAGTAGCCCTCTTTTCAAGAAGTCACAGTTGTCTCCCATGTGGAAAGTCTACTGAGTGCATCAAGTCCCCTTAACAGTATTACATTCCATATCCTTTTTGTGGTGATTATTTTCAATCCATCCATAGAATACATACACCAAAATTTCCTTAAGGTTGTTGTCCTCGTGATTATAATTGACCAACAAAATCAAACTGTGAATTTATTTGAAATCCAGGTAACGGTTATTTATATAGCCGCACTATTCTTGACACTGTAATGTCAGAGCGCCGTGTTAAGAGGGTTATATGTAAAAACCTGGATTGAGACATTGGCAATCAGTACAGACCCATATCAGATACCATAGAAAGTGGCATCTTATCAGGGGCTGCACTGCTTGCTTAAATTACAGGAGATTAAGGGTTAAGTGAAACAGTCAAGTCCTCATTCAAGACCATTTTCCCAGCCTTCACTTTAGAGACAATCAACCCACCAGTGCTGTCAGTGCTTTGATTTTTAAACAGAAAAGCTGACTCTAATCATGACAAATATGACAAAGAGGGCTGGTGTACCTGTCTGGTCTCCTCTTTTCTTTTTCTTGTTTCTTCTTTTAGTGCTTCCTGTCTCTTCTGAATTTCGTCCTCAATAAATTGTATCTGAAAGTAAAATGTTTACACTGAAGAAGGTGACAATTAGAAACTAAGGTAAGTTACCACATTACGAAAACACGCCTATTCAAATATATGGAAAAGTTAACCTCCAAAAACTGAAACTTTTCAGATAAAAAAAAAATGTGATATTTTTTCATATTTCTGCTCAAAACATAGAGTGTGAGTACTAGTTAGAATTGCCTCAGCGAGGCAGTTCTAATGTGTACCCACAATCTATGTTTTTGAGCAGAAATAAGAAAAATAATTTATACCCCTGTAAACCCCAGTTTTACTATATAAGAGTGGGGTTTAAGGGGGGTCAAAATTATATAGGCATGTTTTCGTGATAAAATAAACCATAGACTTCTATGTACTTGTACCATTGCTAGAAAATTCTACTATTCAAAGAGCAATATACATGTATTTAGTATTGCTAGTATGGAGAATAGTCGAATCTTTAGTATGATTAGAAAGGAGAATGGCTATATGACTAGAAAGGATAAAAGATGATGCAATGTACATAAACTCTAAATTGTAAAATAAACTGTTTTTTGTTTACCATAATACACTTCAACCTCTTTATAACACGGTTCATTATAACATGGTTTTGGATATAACACGATTCAAAGATGGATCCCAAAAATGTATAGATTATATTGAAAAATGACCCAATGGTCATTTTTCAATATAATCTATACATTTTTGTTTGGATATAACACGGTTGTTTAACTAACACGGCTTATGCTATGGACCCCAACAATAGTGTTATAAAGAGGTTGTGGTGTATATGTCTTTGCTGAGAAATAAGAAACATATTTGTCTAGATACTTGTCTTGTATGGAGTGACGTGTATGTAGTTTTTTTTGTTTTTTTTTTCCAGTCACAACATATTGTAAGAAATGCAAGCAGTTGGGTATTTTTCAAACACTGGAACTCCAATGTCTAATAGAGATAACAACACTTAAACCAAACATAAGTATAAAAATTCACGCATAAATAAGTAACAAGAGGCCCACGGGCCACGATTCGCTCACCTGTGTGACATTGCCACTGCAGACATGCAGATGTTATGCAACATTTTTCCAATCCTATCATCGCAACTAATGAAAATATCAATCTATCAATCACATTTCAACAGAAGGATCAATGTGAAATTTGGTGGAAAGTGGTTTCTGAAGAATCATGATTTTATACATGTAAACAGCACAGTGGCAGGGAAATATTATAAATATAAATCAGATGATGGCCGTCTTAGATTTCCAATCAGAACAATTTTAACTACTGTTGATCTACAAATCACTTCGATACTTTCAATATAAATGTATATGGCCCATACAAATGGGGAAGCAAATTTGACCTTGGAGGTAAAAAGCTCAAATGTCGACATAGAATCATCATTTTAGCAACTTTGGTAGATCTCCTGTCCCCCATAATTTGTGCAAAGATTAGGACCCAGGGCTTATTTGGTTATGGAGAAGAAGATTTTTAAAGGTTTTTACCATATATGGGCATGGCAGCCATTTTGATCAATGGACCATACCCATTTTAGCAATCTTTCATTCTCCTGCCCACAGAGGCAATTTTGCAATTTTGGTAGCCCTCCTGTTCCCGAAGATATATGCAGAGATTCAGCCATAAGGCATGCTCGGTTTTGGAGAAGAAGATTATTAAAGGTTTTTCCCATACAAATGCATAGGGAAGCAAACTTGACCTTGCCATAAAAAGGTCAAACGTCAACTTACGATAATTCATTTAGCAATTTTGGTAGACCTCCCGTCCCCGATGATTCCTGCAAAGGTTCAGCCCCAAGGCATTCTCGGTTCTGGAGGAGATGATTTTTAAAGGTTTTTACCATATATGGGTGTGGCGGCCATCTTGGTCAATGGACCGCGACCATTTTAGCAATTTTTCGTTCCCCCATCCTAAGGAGGCTCCATATGAAATTTGAGCAAAATTGGCTCAGCGGCTTCAGAGGAGAAGTCGTTTGAAAATGTTAACGGACGGACGGACGACGGACAAAAAGTGATCACAATAGCTCATCCTGAGCAGAGCTCAGGTGAGCTAAAAATAACAACCAAGGCATGGACAAACTGGGTAAGATGATATAAGTCTGGTTCTGAGAAAAAAAAAATAACAAAAAATATGCCAGCAGACTGGCTAACCAAGCTCTTGGCTGTCTAATGAAGAGAACAATATGTACATATATGTGTTATCAGGACCTTTTTTTTCAGAATACTTAAATCTGTCCTAGAAGAAATTAATCTGTATCTTTTTCTCTGTTTCAGCAGAAAGGGTATCAAATGTTAGGGTAACATTTATTAAGCTGATCAAAATAAAATGTTCCTTTATACGAAAGCTCACTTGGCAAAAATATCATTTTGGATGAGACATTGTTTTAAAATGTCTTGCATTTCTCTTATATACAGATACCTTCATATTTAGCCTGACATTGTCTGAATTGTACATATACTGAAATGGCATTTTATGAACAATTATATAAATATTTGTATGCTGAATAAACAATGTGCCTGCTGAGAATATTTTCAGGAGACAACATTTTGAAATATTTTTCTTTATTTATTCTAGATCACAATGTTTGGAATTTCATCCAAATTGTCAACTATTTGCATGAAATATCAAACCCTACTTGCTGAAGAAAATAAAAAAAAATAGCAGCAGTTTGTCATCTGCTGAATTTGCCTAGAAAATGTTCCGATGTTACACAGTTACAAAACAATGTTTAAAATATAAAGACATGACACTTTCTATGAAAACAAGGAATATAAAGTTGACTATTTATTTAAATGAAGTATTTAAAACTTATTTTCAGGGAACAGTAATTAACATATCACTTGGTTGTTGTCAACTAAATTTTATCTAGATAGTGCTGAGTGCCCAGTTATCAATGTAATACTGGTACACTGAAGCTCCAGATAAAAGGGGGTATTCACATAATATTTTTTTCTCATTTCTTCATGAAAATATATGTTGTGGTTACTCATGTGGCACTTCAAATGAGCCACAACATGTGTTTTTGTGAAGAAATAAGAAAAATAACATTACTTTTCAGTTGAAAAAAGTGCTGTATCTGAAGCTATGCCAGTACCTCTTTCTCCTCTTTCTTCCTCAAGAATTCTAATCTTTTCTGTTGTTCTTCTTTCTGTTTTTCTTCCTGTCTTCTCTTATTGGACATCATTTCCTCATAGAATGACTTGGGAGGTGGTTTATTGTTGGTATACAGAAAACCCTGAACAATCTGAGATAACTCCAATAACATCTCCTGTAATCAAAAGAAGAGAATGTAGTCCTATTCAATGGTTAAAAGGAGGTACATGTAAATAAAATCATTGCTAGCTTTCTTCATACTTAGCACTCTGGGAAAAATTTTCAGCAGGCGACATATTGAAATAGTTTTCTAATTTTTCCAAGGAAACAGGATTTGGTATTTCATGCAAATTGTCTCCATTGGAGACAATTTGCATGAAATGACAAATCCTGTTTTCTTAGAAAAATAAGAAAAATAGCATACATTTGTCATCTGCTGAATTAGCTCAGAGAATGGTAAAGGTTTATTCAAAATGTTTTACAATTAGTCCAGATAAGAAGGTAAATCAGTCGATAATTTGGCAGCACTCTTTATCATTTATAAATTTGGACTCCTGAACTCCTACACACAATGTATTTTGTTGGATGGGATCGGCTCATTTTTTTTTTCAGGGAAATTTAGTAAAATTACATAGCGAGACTATTATTTCGAGCAGAACATGACTTTAGAACTCCTATTATCAAAATCCTAGTGAGAACCCTTCAGACTGATTTAGGATATCTTTTTGTTATTTTTGAACCATTATATATCCTGTGGGTACTCAGTGGAATTGCCATGTAGAGGATGTCCAAAGATGAGTAACCATAAGATTTATTTTTGTGATCAACCAGAACTGTCAGAAGATCTGACTACATCCCCGCTGCAGCTCTATCAGAGGAGAAATACATAGTGTTGAAATATTTTGAATTCATCCTTAACAGATACCGTAACACCACTGTAGGACATGGTACCATGGCATTGTAAAACCTATCAAGGGATTTTCATCCATGAGTTATGGGCCCTTGGCCCTGATTCCTGAATACATGATACATCAACTCACTAGTCCATGTGTGTACCACTTTTTCAAAGCCCCCAAGTGTGGTATAAGTTTTATCGAAGTAAATATAGGACCACAAACATAAAAGTTATTGAGCAAAATGCATTTTATTTTTTTGAAAAGCTACCAAGGGACATAACTCAAAAGTTCTGGACCCATGGACCCTATTCAGGTATACACAATACATCCAGTCGTTGTCCATGTTTATACGAAATTTCAGCTTTCTAGCTTTCATAGTTCCCCGAGAAATCTGTTGCGAAAATTTTCAAGAATGGCAAAATTTGAAAACCTATGAAGGGACATAACTCCAAGAGTTATTAGCCCTTGGCCCCCATTCTGCCACTATACCTTTCTTACCTTAGAGACCAAGTGTGGTATAAGTTTCATTGAAGTAGGACCACAAATATGAAAGTTATTGAGCAAAATGCATTTTAATTTTTTGAAAACCTGCTAAGGGACATAACTCCAAGAGTTATAGACCTTTGGCCCCTATTCCGGTACACAAGATACATCCAGTCATTGTCCATGTTTATACAAACTTTCAGCTTTCTAGCTTTCATAGTTCCTGAGAATTCTGTCATGAAAATTTTCAAGAATGGCAAAATTTGGAAACCTATGAAGTGACATAACTCCAAGAGTTATTAGCCCTTGGCCCCCATTCTGCCATTACAACTTTTTTACCTTAGAGACCAAGTGTGGTATAAGTTTCATCGATGTAGGACCACAAACATAACAGTTATTGGGCAAAATGCATTTTAATTTTTTGAAAACCTACCAAGGGACATAACTCCAAGAGTTATGGACTCTTGGCACCTATTCCGGTACACACAATACATCCAGTAATTGTCCATGTTTATACAACTTTTCAGCTTTCTAGCTTTTAAAGTTCTTGAGAAATCTGTTACGAAAATTTTCAAGAAAGGCAAAATTTGAAAACCTATCAAGGGACACAACTAAAGAGTGATGGGCCCTTGCCCACCATTCTGCCACTACACCTTCCTTACCTCAGACACCAAATATGGTATAAGGTTCATTGAAGTAGGGCCACAAACATAAAAGTTATTAAACAAAATGCATTTTAAATTTGGAAAAACTACCAAGGGACATAACTCTAAGAGTTATGAGCACATGGCCATTATTTTGCGATTACACCTTACTTACCTTAGAGACCAAGTGTAGTATAAGTTTCATTGAAGTAGAATCATAAATATAAAAGTTATTAAGCAAAATGCATTTTAATTTTAAAGTCACAGAATCACGGAATGATGTAAGGGCATGTCAAATCCAGTACAGCCCCCCTTTTTCAAAGTGGGGCTATAAATACCGGTAAGACAAATGATCCTTTGATAATCCCTCAATCAGCAGCTATCAATAGTCCTGGAATTGCATTTTTATCTGCTTAAAAAGATGGCTCATCAGATCACAGACTTTTTTTATGCAGAAATTAAATTTAAAAAATACTGACATTGCTGAGATGGGGAAGTTATTTGCCACTTTAAAATAGATTTTATTCACATATTCTAATAATTATAGTCACTTTCTTAAAAATTTGTGGAGTAAAAATGGAAATGAAATATAAAGCATCATTTTCTCTGAAAAATAATATAAAAAAATCTTTCAAAATGACATCAGCTGCACCTGTGAGTGGAGTGCTAACATTTATCATACCTGACCACAGAGTCTCTTTGCTTCTTTTTCTAAATCTTCTTTCAGAGTAGCAAGCTGCTGATTGGATAAACCCTTGTGATTCTCAAAACGCACTTCTGGCACCCTATAACAGATATGAGCTGTGTTACGTAAACAGTTGCCTTCTGGCAAACAGCAACTTTACTGATAAGGGCTTAATAAAATTCACCATAATCTGATTTGTCATGAAGACATAATGTCATTTATATGTTTATCTTTCTGGAGGACCAATTTATGTTTAAACACATATAGCAGAGAATAAAGTGTTTGAAATTTTAGGACATTTACTGTAAATGTAGAGGAATGGCAAACAGTGTAGATCCAGATCAGACTGCCTCTTCAGGAGCAGTCTGATCTGGGCCTGCACTGTTTGCATATGCCATTTTGTCAGAAACTTTGGTGTATGAAACTTACGGACATTTACCGTATATAGCTTTATCATACTGAAGTTACAAGTTTCAATTGCCCTGATGTTTGGGGTATGTACATGTATATAGTACATGAATGATTTGTGAAGAACATAAAAGGATACTGTAGTGCAGCATTGTTTAAATCTGTGTATGCCAGGTTTGGTGACTATAGGTCTTACAGTTATTCAGAAATGGAGAAAGATTAAGACACTATAGCTAAGTAAAAATAAAAATGTAAAATGATAATACCTGACCATTATCATGTCACAGGCAGATAACTCTGTCTAAAATTTGACAAAATTTGTCAATGAGCAATCTCAAACCAGATCTCAACAATATCAATGCACATATCAAATTTAGTGAAAATCCATTGAGATTTACTCAAGTTATTGTCCTGAAACTAAAATATGGATGTGTTGTGGGCAGGTAACTCTGTCAAAAAGTGACAAAATTTTCCCATTAGCGACCCCAAACCAGATCTCCACAATATCAATGCACATACAATGTACCAAGTTTAGTGAAAATCCATTGACATTTACTAAAGTTATCATCCAGAAATGAAAATTTGGACATGTGCTGGGCAGATAACTGTATCAAAAATTGATGAATTTACCCAATAGCAATCCCAAACTAGATCTCCCTAATATCAATGCACACACCAAGTTTGGTGAAAATCAATTGATATTTACTCAAGTTATCATCCAGAACAAAAATATGGATGGACATACAACAGACAGACAGATACACTGACACTCAACATGATACCATTATACCCCACCATTATCATGTGGTGGGGTATAATGAGAGTCCAAAGACCTTGAAATGTAGGTCAAGGTTATAAAATACCACACTTTTATTCCATGTTGGGGACATATTTTGCAGTTCATTATGTTAAGAAAATGTAATTAGTTTTTTTTTCTACAAAACATTAACAAGCATAATGCTGGATACAGGTAAGTTTAAACAGACTTTTGGGTAAAGCAGACATATCTCTTAATAATGTGAAACCTTTGATGATAATTCCAGATACATGTACTTCTTTGTTATGTTTTGATCCACATCAAATAAAAATTAGCTGTGGGCTATTAGGCAAGTCAAATACATAAAAAGCATGTTTGTGGTAAGGAAAAAAAAATAGAAATGTGTTTGTAAAACACTATGCCCCCAATTTCGTGTTTGTAAAATACTATGACCCCAGGTTCCCAAATATACCCTTGTCCAAACAAAATACCAAAATTAGAAAGGGGCATAATTCCAACAAAATTAATCCTATCTCTTTTTCATAAATTAATCAGGTGATCTACTCCTCAGCCTCAATAAGCTCATCAAACTTCAAGGCTCTAGCTCATATATCTTAATCATAAGAAAAGCATGATGAACAGACAGATGGAGGAACAACCTAAAAGCAATATGCCCCTCCAACTTCTTCAGAGCTGGGAGCATAAAAACTTTTACACAAGAAAATACTGAAGGACAACTTTTCTGAATAATATGTTCACAATTTTATATACATGTAGGAGGAGGATACAGAATATTTTTTCTTATTTCTCCATGAAAATGTATATGCTGTGGGTATTTAGTGGAATTACCTCACTGCTTTCATGGAGATACAATGATTATCATTACAGATTTGCTAATAATTGATCCTTTGATTTTTGTGTCTGTTAATTTACCATATTAACCCTTAGTATTCAGACACTTCAACTCCTTACCATATTTTATCTAAAATTTGAGCAAGTACAATTAACTACCCAATGTTGTGTCTAAAAATAGCTGGATGAGTACCAAACAGTGCTGACCCTGATGAGATGCCGCGTTCTGCGGCATCTCATCTGGGTCTACACTGTTTGCTCAGGTCTGTATGACCAAATACATACAGTAAAGTATAACATATGGTAAGAGTCATGCTCAGACAGACAGGTATTACGACCAAATCTTAAATGATTACTAATCGATTATTGATCACAATATACTGATAATCAATTATCTTTTCAGCTCTGATTAGTCAGCCTTAGCTAAGGCAGATGGTAAAGGAACAAAGCATACTCTTCTGGATACATTGCTGGACATGTAATGATGAGATCAACTTTAACATAAACTTCTCCACCCTGGTTGCCACAACTTTCCTGGGGCTTCAGTGTAAGCTTCACTTCTGGTGGACGATGAACCTGCAAGAAAAAAGGCAAAGTGTCAAATAACAGGAATATTCAACTTAACATTTTTCTTATATCTCCATGAAAAAACACAATGTGGGTACCCACTAGAAGTACCTTGCTAAGTACCCATAACATATGATTTTGTGGAGAATATTAAAAGCATCTTATCTGGAAAGTAACAAAATGTCTTGTGCGACAAGCGAATACTTGGGTGAGTCTGCGCAACTGCACATTCTGATCAAAGCATTCGCTGATCGTATTTACCTTCGATAGCTGGGCTGTCCAAAGCAGGATCAACAGTGCAACTGCAATAGCACATTCTGATCAGACCCTTCGATGATCATACAGTATGCACCTTCGGGCTATCCAAGAAGCTGCTTTGTATAGTGGGTTGATGCACAGACTGACCCGAGTCTTTGCTGGTCGTACATACATCGTAGTATTGTAGGTTTTGTCCGGCGCGGGCTCATATTCAATGTACATACATTGTAAATTATAGTTCAGGCATGATGACCTTGTACCGACGTATATTTGTGTTAGCTCTGTAATTTGAAAACAATTCAAGATATGAAACTTTATTAATTTATTAACAGAGTTATGACACTTGCTTGATGTTAGTGCAGTGGCAGGGCATGGTGCGATGCCTGCGAACCATTTATTAGATATTTAACAGTATGACATATTAGGAAAGGGTGCCTCGGTGGTGTGGTGGTAAAGCTGCTCGCCTTGTAACCCATGCAAGGGTCATGAGTTTGATCCTAGGCTTCTTCAGTCTTTCATATGAGACTTTAATAAACCAAGGCCCCCATCTCTCCATGACCTAACTGTTAGCTGGACGTAAAACACTCATTTGAATTGTCATTAGCTTCTCCCCCTGCTCTCCCCTGTGCGTAAAGTGTGTTTTTATGTGACAGACACCCTTTTCATAAGGGCTGTCTTATTGATTGCATCAGTGCCTCTTTGATAGCAGAAGCGCCCCTTTAAGTAAATTTATATTGACACCTGCGGTTGCTGCACCTAAGAATTTCCCGGTCTTTTACCACGGTACATCATTTATATTGAGTGCCTGCGGTTATTGTACGAGAAAAGGTAATTACAGGAATACCAAACACAAATACGTAATCCGTCGATTGGGGGCAGATCTTTGATTCTCTTTGTGATTTTTGTGTGCTCGTTTTGTTTTCTATGGCACAATAAGTAAAAATGACGATGCCGGACACTTGTGTGGCCGGACCAGACTGGGCCACAGAATCCGGTAATTTTGCATATGGAGTTTTATTTTAATGATATTGCAGAGTTCTCACTAGGATTTTGAAAGCAGGAGTTTAAGAATCCATCTCTGAGAAAAGTTGGAGTTAAAATTGAAAAATAGGAGTTTGATCTAGAAAACTTGGAGTTTTCAGCTAAATAGGAAAACTTAATATTTAAGGACATTGTCTGGACAACTTCATTTTTCAACATAGTTAACCTTGACCACTGAGTGTCTGGTAAGGATCTTAAAGCTTTTGGGGCTTAGGAAATAGTGACAGGACTTCCATTAACTTCCAGACTCAGGAAGTCCCAGACTTCCTACCCCTCAAATTTGGAAGTCCCACAGGATTGATTGTGTTGGGGTTTAACGGCACGACAACCCTTGAGGGTCATTTTGTGTCGTCTCCCAGAGAAAGGGAGAAAAGAGATAGAAGAGAGAGTAGAGGAGATGAAAGAGAGGGACAGGGAAGAAAGAGGAACAGGAAAGAAAGTGAAGAAACAAAAGAAATAAAAACATTCCCCCTCTACCCTTACCTACTACAAGGATAGCAGGCCTTGCCCAACTGTAAGCCAATATCAGTTGGACGCCCCAGTGATGTAAGATACACAGCACCTTCGCACCACCCGACCACCCCCAAGTCCAACAGGAAAATCTAGAGAGTCCCACTTTTTTCCCTGCTGCGACGGTCTGCCCTTTCTTGTTAGCAGAACAGAGGTTCTTAATTCAGTGTCACACAGAATCATCATGATATACATTTCTCTTAGATGTGTTTTAAACATAGCCTTATCGCTTATTAAAATTCGATCGCATCTTTTTGGAAAGCCTGTACTTGTATGTCGGACATTAGAGAAAGCATCAACATTGGTCCAACTTCGCGTTCGTTTCAAAGCCCAGAGAAAGAAAAAAAGAAAAGAAAATACATGAGAGAAAACACCCAAAACATGTTTTCTTAAAAACAAACTATGCTGAAATTATTTTGCAGTAATGTATTTGCTCGGATTGAAGCTGATCAACAGGAGCGAGCGAGTTGCTTACTTCACAAAAATTGCGGGAAAACGGCACCGACTCATGCAACAACAAACAAATAAAAGGCAGCTCTCGATGAGTTACCAACAGCAATACGTTCGTTCGCGGAGAATAGCAAGCAAAACCATCGCAGTTCGCCTATATTTAGACTTACTTTGCGTCTTTTCCGCGCTGGTAAACAGCGCAGCCGGAACAAGGCTACGAATTTAGAAATGGGTTTTCCGAAAAATTTGACGAAAAATATATTTTCTTCTCATTTGAAAAATTTTTTTTGTTGTCATGACAAACATAAGCTTCTAAATTCGAATAGATTTAAATTGGCGTTCTGTGCATAATTGTTATTTATTTATTTAATTTCACTCGGTAACGCCCGGAAGTGTTGAGGTGTTTTCAGACGACATACGTTCTTAGCAAAATAATAATTTAAGATTTTAAGATGTGAATATTTAAAAATAATAATGACTTCATATAATTTCACCGAATATTTTCGGGTGTCGCAGAAGAAAGTTTAATTATACAAACATCAATTAATCAACTCAGCACGCGTGACAAATACACACAGTGATCACGCAGCCGTCAAAAGGGTGCCGCGACGCTTGACACCGATGTCAATAAAACTCCCGCAAGCGGAAAGTGGGGCGTCCTTAAAGCTCAGTCAACACAGGTAGCGAATTTCCAATAAGTAGGCGGGGCAAACATCATACAACTCGTTAAAAGTGGGCGGGCTTTTTGACATTTTTTGGACATCTCGTGTATCGATTTCGACGGACAAAAGAATTTTGGAAGTCCGCGGTACATCTTTGAAGTTCAGTTTGGACGTCCGGTGGCAATAGAGCGTAAATGAGAATCCTCGGAAGGAAATTTTACGCGTTCAAAAGCAAAAACAGGCGTAAAAATACGCCGGATTCGGCGTTTCCGAGAACTCTGATATTGTAAGCTTCTAAACATTATAAAAGAGAAATTAAAATTGAACCTTCCAAGCATCTTTCTGTCTCAAGTCCGTGTAATCGTCCATGAAAACGGCTTGCAACACTTGCAGCTCATCTTCCTGTCGCTCTCTTAAAGCGTCAGTCATTTTTGAAACGATACAGCATCACTCTGGGCAAAATGCACATTAATTCCACCGTTATTAGTAAATTCGAAGTAGAACTATATCCTAACTTTCACTTTGGACTCCATATTGAAACTTTGCGGAATATATGTGCTTCTCAACAGCTGATTGGTTGAAAATCAATATCAGCCGCTTAGAACGTGAAAAACATAAATAATCATTTCTCTGATGATGCAATTACTGAAACTGTTGATGCAATAAACCTGCTACCTGTGAATATTTTTTCTTCCTTTTCTTTACATATATATGAATAAAACCAAAGGAAAAGAGCTCAAACCTTGTCTACGCTAGTAGGACTACTGGTCAGTAATCCCGCATTCGGGTCACTCTTATCACCGCAGGACACAACAGGACACCGCAGGACACCTTTATTTTCTATATATCTAATACATTTTGACCTGAAAAATGTGTAAAAGTGTATTTTATATCTTTTATAGTACTTTGAATAGACATTGCTGAAAAACAGTTGGTCAATATGGTATGGTTTTGCCTTGTATGAATATCAATGATTATCACAGTGTTAAACATTGGAAATTGTTTCTATATATGGTTTGTTGTTATAAAATTATTTTCATTTTACATTATATGCGCCCTGTCACGTTAGCCCAAGGATAAAATATTATCTAACTATAAAATTTTATCCTTAGTTTCCAGCTGGCACCGCGCAAGTGTAATTGCGTAGCAGCAAATGCCTAGAGTTCAATTTGCGACTCGTGGAGGTGTGACTAGGACTTGCTATCACCAAAATTGTCAAACATTTTGATGATAGCCATTTACCAGCCTCTTATTTTTTTTTTTTTTTTTTTTTCTTTTTTGTTTTTTATTGTTGTTTATTTGTCTTTTTTTTTTTATTTATTTATTTTTTTTTTCTTGTATTTTGTCTTGATTTTGTTTTCTTTCTTTTTTTTTTTTCTATTTCTATTCTTTTATTGTCAATTAAATTTTATACATGTATAGATCTAATTGACTTTAAAAACATATATGGAAGCTGAAGAAAAGCTTTAATTAGGATTGAGGTTCCAGCATGTATCTGCATTTGAAAAAAATATCTGTTATGGCTCATTGATATTGAAATGTTCGCTTGTCCCACCAGAATTAAATCCCCTTTATATTTGTAGCCTGAATGCTTAATTAAGGCTTTTCTTCTAACAAGTCAACAATAACATGCTAATTAAAATATAACATAACATAACATAACATAAATTTTATTTTGACTTGAGCATGGTACAGCTCATCGCCATACAAACACATTTACAATCTGCATGAAATAATACATACAAGAGAGTGTCTTATAAATAAACAAGTATGACAACCTATAAGTTAAAGCCCTGAAGCTTTATTAGTAGTATTAGTAGTAGAGGTAGTATAGACAGTAGTAGTAGTTGAAGTAGTAGCAGTAGTAGTAGTAGTAGTCGTAGTAATAGTAGTAGTATGCTAGTGCAGTTGTTGGAAGAAGGAAGCAGCACTTCACTTCGCAGTAGTAATGGTAGTAGTAACTCAAACAGGAGTAACTTCTCACGCTCAGCGAGGTTTACTCATTCACAAAATTCCAGGTCAGACTTGCGCAAGAAAATCGTGCAGCTGTAAATTCCGACAGCCAGTCACAAAAAAAGGCAACGGCCTGTGAACAAAACTTGTCCAATCACCACTCCAGGTGTGATCTCGATTACCTTATGTGACCGTCTGACGTGTCAAGCTGTGAATATTGTGAATGGGAATATTTATTGATAATAATCTATACTAGTTTAAGGATTCTCAACTGGCATGTGAATGAATCTAAACAATATAAAAAAGGTAGGGTAGTTACTTAATTATATCTGCATGTTAAAGAGGTAACACAGAACAAACATTATAGAACAGAAATTTTTTATTCAGAACAGAAATTTTATTCAAAATTCCATAAGGCTATAAAGCCCGCACGGATACAAACATCTACAATACGTGATGGCATATGGCAGTGTGAATATTCCTATATACATAACAATGCAGATTTATATCTGGACTATTTGTGACAATAAAGCCTTTCTACTTTTTAAAGCAAACAAAGTTATGTCATACATATTACCATATGGAGAAGGTGTTTTGTACCCTTACAAGAAATGATATATCTTAGATAAAAAATATAAGGCATGCAAGATGCCTAGAGGTCATATAGGTAAAAATATACTAAGGATGAAAGGAATTTTACATCCAAACATGAAAACATGTAAAAAATACGCCGCGCCGTGAGAATAACTTAATGCCATTACATAAAAAGTCCATCTGATTGAAACCCCGGCAAACCCCACTTTATATAGTAAAAAGTGGGGTTTGCAGAGGTATGGGTTACTGTTTTCTTAAATTGTCCACACATAAACCCTCGGTACTCATTGGAAACGCCTCACTGAGGCGGCCCAACGAGTCCCAGTGATCCATGCCCGGATCAAAAACACGAAAAATATTATCTTTTTCTTTCGAAAAAAATGCAGTGTCCGACATCATGACACATAGCACTATACTGTATAGGTATGTTAACGTAATGAAATATCTTATGAATAAGGTATTTTACATCATATTCATGAACAGATAATATCCCATTGAATAATTCATGACAAGCATATATCATGACAATACATATGAATATCTTATACATTATACTTTATGGAGAAGGTATTCAGTGCTTAAACATGGAATAAATAATATCTTGAAAGACAAGTGATTAGCACAAAGCCGTAACGACAGAGGCATGGAAATATTATAAGTTTTCTCCAATATATATAACACGATGTTACATGTATACTCCTAAAGTAATTATGATAAATCACATTAAAGTTTTCATGAAATCTAACAAGAAAAATTGATAGCCTAAAAACTCTCATCACATCTACAATTAAACAAAATTCATCAGACAGGCAGTGGAGTTTAAAGTACGTAAATATGAATTTTTATTTATCACCATATAGCAATTCTGCACGTAACTTGAAAGCATAGAAAATATGAACACTAAGTTTACGAATACGTCCTTCACTGGTTAAGCTAATTAAATCAATAAATTTAGACATGCTGGGATTTCTCCAGTAGTATTTTGAAATGTACAATTTTCGAAGATCATCATAAATAGGACATTCTAAAACAAAATGAAATTCATCTTCTAAGGTATTACATAATATGCATTTTCGCTCACTTAAAGGAATACTATTCGGTCTTACCCACCTACCCGATTCAACTGACAGTCTGTGCGATGATACTCTCAATCGACTTAACGCTGTGCTAAACTTGGATATATTAATTTTTTCTAGATATGGTTGAAACTGAAAAGTTGCAATAGTTCTATAAAAAAAAGTGCACGTGAAGAATTATTTATTCTTGATTGCCAGTTTTGAATAAAAGTATCCTGCAAACGTTGCTTGAATAGAGAAAGAAACTTCAAATAATCTCCTACACCCTGCTGCAGCCAAACTTCATAAAAACCTAATGGAAGTAATATGTCTCTTACTAACGAGGCCCAATTAATAACAGTTGGATGTGTATCTATATCATTTAACATCAGCTTATATATTAATTTGATATATTTTATTTCACGGGAATATAGAATTTTGAACCAGTATTTGATGATTAATAAATAACGTCTCATTCTAAAATCAGTACGCCCGAACTCCCCATAAACAAAATCATTCTGTGTATTTTTCTTTACACCCAAAAGCTTTTTACAATACTGTAAGTGTACCCTTTCGATGCAGTTTGCCTGTTTAAAACCCCATACTTCACTTGCATAATTCAATATTGGCGTTATAAGTTTATCAAATAATTCAATTCTATGTTTTGGCGAAATGAAAGTAAATTTATACAAATATTTATTTAGTTTGAATAAAGCTTTTTGTGCTTGTCCTGCAAGCGTGTTCTGTGCTTCTGAGAAAGACCCACCCGCCGTAAAAAATACTCCTAGATATTTAAATGAATTTACAATTTCTAGCCGCTTACCTTGATAATAAAAAGCAATATCTCTAGGTAGCATACCCCCTTTTCTGAAAACAATTACTTTTGTCTTTGCAACATTTATCTTTAATTTCCATCTTGTGCAGTACTCAGCCAATAAGTCCAAACTAATTTGTAAATCCTCGGCACTGTTAGCAAAAATTACTATATCATCTGCATATAACAACATGAAAACTTTAAACATATTTATATCTATGCCTTCTAGTCCTGATCTTAGAAACTGATCTTCAATATCATTAAGGAACAGGGAGAATAACAGGGGAGACAAGCAGTCCCCTTGTCTAACACCTAGTGTACAACAAAACTCATTCCCTAACTGATTACAGAATTTAACCCTTGACTTAACTGAATTATACATTGCTTTTATGATATTTAAAATTTGTCCTCTGAGTCCCAACTTTATGAGTTTAAACCATAAGTTATCCCTTACTACGTAGTCGAACGCTTTCGTAAAGTCTACGAAGGTACAATATAATTTTTTTCCTTGATTTAACATATGTGAAATAACCCCATGTAATATGAATATATTGTCTATGGTACTCATACCCGGGCGGAAGCCTGCCTGAGCTTCAATAAAAACGTCATAATTTTCAGCCCACTCATGCAATCTATTATTTATTACCCTCGAAAAAAGTTTATCTAAGGTGCTAAGAAGTGTGATGCCCCTGTAATTTTCAACATCATTAGTATTTCCCTTTTTATGAAGAGGTACAACATATCCTTCCGCCCACTGCTCAGGAAAATAGCCATTTTCAAATATTTTATTAAAAAGATTACATAGAGTTGGAACTAAGACATGTTTTCCATGTATAAAAAATTCATTAATAAGCCTATCCGGTCCTCCCGACCTATTTGTTTTTAATTCTTGAATAGCCTTAATAATCTCATTTTCCGAAAAATCCAAATTTAACTCTTCAAAAATAAGATTTAACTCCCCTTGTACGTATCTTTCATTAAAATCTAAAATATCTTCATCCGGAGAAAAAAACGGATCACTTGGATTATTTATAGATTTAAAATATTCTTCAAAAGATGAAAGTGCAATATTAGCCGGCTTAACATATGATAATTCTTTCAGCATATTCCAGTACAACTTTGCATTTTTATATTTACTATCACAAAATTTCTTGGTTTTCCCTTTATCATAAGCATACCTACATTGCCGTATTGTTTTCTTATAATTACTTCGAGCCTTAACCATATTTAACCTATTTTCGTCGTTATTACAAGCTCTATATTTATCTAACATCTGTAGAAAGTAGAATTTACGTTCTTGACATTCATCATTATACCACGGGTTCAACCTTACATTAGTCGTCGATTCGCCCCCTTTACGTTTTACCTTTTTAAAAATGGGCGAAGACACATCTTCGATGATTTTTACAAAATCAGATACGCAAGACCTCGTATCAGCACAGCTTTCAGAAAGTGAAATTTTCGAATTTAGCAAATTTAGCTTATCAGTTACCTCAGTGCTCTGCAATTGTTCAGTATATTCATTTTTGAAATCATTGTTCCATACATACCTACCCGAAACTTCTTCGAATTTGTCCGCTTGTGAAACTTCTTGTTGCTTAAATTCAAATGAGAAATTAATCAAACAGTGGTCCGATAAAATATTTGGGCCCTGTACTTCGAATTCTGATACAAAGTTAAACAACTCCTGCGAAGCCAAGACATAGTCAACGAGACTGCAGCCCCTTTGTCCTATAAACGTATAACGCCCCACCCCTATGTCATTACCAACCCTCCCATTCATTATTCTTACGCCAGTTTGCTTGCAAAATTCCAATAGCAGTAAGCCGTTATTGTTAACATGACCTTGATCTTGCGAGTACCGTTGCATATAATTATCAGAAATATACTCATCCGGTAAAACAGGCATGTGACTCGAATCATCATCAAAAACAAAATCAACATTCGTGGAAGTGCGGCTATTAAAATCTCCACATATCAAAATATTACATTTATTTTGTGATTTATTTTCAACATGTAAAACTGAGTCGATAAGCCTGTCAAAAATATTTGACTCTACCATTGACTGTCGACTACTATATATATACATATAGTAATACTTGTAGTTGTACATATATACACACATATATACACATACAGTACATGTGTATACATATCCACCAAACGCATCAGTTCCGAAACACGGAACAAAGATTTGCACTCGAACCGCGATGACCCAGACCCGCATGATTACCAACACTGCAAAGTGGTCGGTGTCCCCGCCGCTCACAAAGTGCTTGTATATTCCGAAACTGTAAGGCGCTTCACGAGAATATGTAGGCATCGACGGCCCAGTCCAGCTCCATCTGCTTAGTCTGGTCAGGACCTTCCATGCCCGCAGTGTACATGTACACTACAAGATGAATATATAATATTACATAAGCCGAGAAAAAAAAGGCAAAAACGACGCTTTAATAAGCGGAGACCCGGACCAACCTACACGCATGCGCCGGTCCCTGCGCATTCGCGCAGACTGACCAGGTCATAATTGTGGCAAACAAATATACTAAATACAAGAGAGTATAATGTAAACATAAAAATACGACAAAGTATGAATTTAAGTCCTGAAGCTATATCAAGTAAGACAGCAGATGGACAGGTCTTCGGGCACAGTGCGTCAGCGAACGGTCCAGATCAGTATAAGTTACGGCTATTTTATGATTGTTTATATAAATAATCAATGTATATTCAATCATCAAATATGGTAAATAATTTGTCAACTTTCGCAACATAATTTTAAAAATATAACACGTGTAAAAAACCAAAAGACAAGTAGAACATAAAGTCTAAATATTTCAAAAGATAAACAATAAAGATGTATAAAGTATCTTCCAGTAAAATAAAACCGAACTAGGAACAGAATAAACTGAATTGATGTAAACTAAAAGTCAACACGTGTATATCACAATTTGGAATAAGGAAGACAATAAAAATTAATAAATGTAATTTGAAGAATGCATATACATTAAATAAATATATATAAATGGATACAGTGATTATTCTTTTTCTAGCAGGCATTATTCCAACTGGCAAAGGTTTGTCTAAAGCAACTGAATTAATGGTGACAGACAAGAGAAAAAAATCAGTTTATATATCTAAAACGAACGGACTCAAGATAATTAACGAACCAAACAACACTATTGTTTAATTGGAGCTTACGTTTTAACTTGACCGACAGCTAACAAACCATCAGACAGCTACCGCCTCGTTTGATTCTCTGTGTACATGGGATTAAAAGACTACCGAACTTCGTTGACTGCCTTTAATCGGTTGATTCTCTAGGGATTAAAAGACTACCGAGCTCCTTTGATTACCTTTAATTGCTTACATTATCATAGTCTAATTAGATTACTTTTATTTATTCAATCGTTTATTCCCCTCTCCTTCCTTCTTTCCTTCCTTCCGTCCTTCATTCATTCATTCATTCATTCATTTTGAGTCGTGTTGGATCTTATTTACTTTGGGTCCGTTATGACATTAAAAGAGGGGGGCGGTGAGGGGGGACGTGGGTGAAGAGGGGAGACTGGATGGACATTATAAGGATTTTCTTTCTGAATATTAATATAGCCCTAATAAGGGCCGTTTTCAGCAGAATACTGCATAGAATTCTGCGAATTCTGCTTTCATATTTCTTTCTGTCCAGCATTGTTGCTCAGGTGCCAATCGGAGCTGATTATAGTTCATCCTAAGTGACCAGTATAATTAAAACCTGAACTTTGATTACATGAATATTTGATGGGTGGGTGAGGTTAAATTATTGCTGCTCTTTTGTGCAAAATTTAATTTACAGGATTTCATGTTCAATCTAGATTAATAGTTATATACTTTTAATATGATAGAAAAACAAATAAAACGGCCATCTTCGCAGAATAAACAATATAATCATCAACTTTGTGGTGACACCTATCAACAGCATGCGTCAGTTTGTTTGTTAGTGTTAAACGGATTAGGCTGTATATCATTAAGTAATCAGCAAACAAGCTTGGGCGTGTTCTCATAGTAAGTAATTACAGACAATTGACAGACATTAAAGAGTTTTAAGATAATTATACTCGTAACCTTTGATATCGAATTAGAAAAAAGGGCGGATGGATAGATGGATGGACGCACGGACGAACACAAAAGCGGTCGGACTTTTTACCATAATTCAGCAAGTTTAACAAATGAGCATGTTGAAACTTGTAATAAGGAACTTAAAATTAAATCCAGAATAAATAAGTTCCATAATGAGCCGCTTTTGTGTTTTCATATTATACCTTTTTACGCGTTATGGATATTACTAATAGGTAGCTGTGCTAAATATGTCCTGCGGTGTCCATTACATGTAGAGAGCGACCTTCGATGTGTACTTCAAAGACATAACGTATCTTTGGCCAATATAAGAGACTGGAATGCAAATAATATTTGTTTATTTTATTATTTTTATGCATTGTACGGCATTTTTTTTTCATCTGGTGGGTATTTTATAGTAAATAAAGGTGTCCTGCGGTGTCCGATACAGGTAGAGCGACCTCCGATAATAAATATGTGTACTCCAAAGACATAAGATATCTTTGGCAAATATAAGAGACTGGAATATAAGTAATACTTGTTTATTTTATTATTTTTATGCATTGAAAGGCATTTTTATTTCATCTGGTGGGTATTTTATAGTAAATAAAGGTGTCCTGCGGTGTCCGATACAGGTAGAGCGACCTCCGATAATAAATATGTGTACTCCAAAGACATAAGATATCTTTGGCAAATATAAGAGACTGGAATATAGGTAATGCTTGTTTATTTTATTATTTTTATGCATTGTACGGCATTTTTATTTCATCTGGTGGGTATTTTATAGTAAATAAAGGTGTCCTGCGGTGTCCGATACAGGTAGAGCGACCTCCGATAATAGACATATCTTTGGCCAATATAAGAGACTGGAATATAAGTAATACTTGTTTATTTTATTTATTTTTATGCATTGAAAGGCATTTTTATTTTATCTGGTGGGTATTTTATAGTAAATAAAGGTGTCTTGCGGTGTCCTGCGGTGATCAGTAGGACCGTCCCGCATTCACCTGAAAGTCATACGCTTCTGGAAAAACCTTGTCAAAAGGTCAAAGGAATCAAGGCCCGGGGATCAAGGACAGAATAGCTTGATTTTGGGGGCATATTCCTAAAATTATGGTCTGATATGTTCCTAAATTATTTTCAGTCACACAAGAATTATTTTAGTCCCACTACTATTCATTTTGAGTGGGACTGATAATAGTTTTAGTGAGACTAAAACATAAATATTATTCCGACTTAAAATTCCCGACTTTTGACCCTAACGGTACCTTCCTGTGACTCTAACAGATAACTAGAGCTGGTGTTTATGAAACACTGTGCCCCTAACTTCTTGACCCTAACACTGTTTTCCCCTATTTTTTTTTTTTTTTTTTTTTTTTTTTTTTTTGAGATATATCGCTTATAAGGTTAAAATGCTAAAAATTTTAAAGGGCCATATCTCAAGAAAAAAAATCAGATTTTTAAAAAAAAAATTATACATAATTAGGTCATCTACTCATCATCCCCTATCAGCCTAACAAGTTTAAATTACCGATTTTTTCGAAGGGCAATAACTCAAGAATTCTTTTTTCTTCTTCAGAAGTTAATCAGGTCATCTACTGATCATGCCCTATCAGCATATTAAGTTTCAATATATATATATATTTTAGAAATGTTGCTTACAAGATTTCAATGCATTTTTTTTTTCAAAGAGACATAACCCAAGAAAAAGGCATAGCCATTATAAGTAAAAAAAAAAGTAAAGGTCAACTATTTTTTTCATGAGGAATGCATGTCTATACATGAAATTTCAAAACCTAGCACGCACGGTTCAAAAGTGATGCTAGGCACATTTTCGAGATATCTTACTTACAAGATTTAAATGCTGAACTTTTCAAAGGGCCATAACTCAAGAAAAAAGTCAGATTTTTTTTCCAGAAGTTAATCAGATCTTCTACCCATCATCCCCTATCAGCCTATTAAGCTTCAAGGCAATAGCTTCAATAGTGTTTTTTCTAGATATCTTGCTTGCAATGTTAAATGCCAAAATTTACAAAGGGCGTTACTGAAAAAAAAGAGAAGTTAATTAGGTCATTCACTCATCATTCCCTATCAGCCTGTTAAGATTCAAGGCGACCATGCTCTTAAACAGTTTTCGAGATATCTTGCTGAAAAGGTTAAAATGCCGAAGTTTTCAAAGGGCCACAACTCAGGGAAAAAAATCGGATTTTTTTTCAAAAGTTAATCAGGTTTAAAATTAATCTACTCATCATCCCTTATCATCCTATCAAGTTTCAATATAATAGCTCATTTTTTTTACATGATTTCATTGCTTGTTTTTTCAATGGTGTATAATTCAAGAAAGGAACATAACCCTGATAAGAAAAAATAGTACAGGTCACCTATTTTTTTTGTGTTTTTCATGAGGAATCCATATATGAAATTTTAAAAAGCATGGACGGTTCAAAAGTTAATTATGCTTTGCACAAAAAAGCGTGACTAACGGACGTACGAACGGACGAACGAACGGACAAGCCCAAAGCAATATACTCTACCAACTTCTTTGAAGTTGTGGGGACATAACTAGACTATTTTTTTTTTCTTTTTGTATTTTTTTTTTTTCGCTCAATTTTTCGCAATAACTTTTTTGTCCCCCGCCTTTTCGAAGAAAAGTGGAGGGACACTGTTTGTGGTTTTCCGTGGGGCGTGGTGCGTGGTGCGTGGTGCATGGCGCGTGGTGCGTGGTGCGTGGCGCGTGGTGCGTGGTGCGTGGTTCCGAGTTTTTAGTGGGTACTTTGTCCCCTTAACTCCTCCCACAGTTTCTGTCCGATCCTTTTGAAACTTTACAGGTGTTTTAAGGATGGTCTGAAGATATGCATGTGGTTTTTTCAGAATCCTGAAATAATTTTTTATCACTTTTTCTGCATTTTTAACTTAGACATTTTTTGAGTTCTAATATTACAGAAGTCTATAGGGTGTAGGTACCTTGTCCCCTTAACTCCTCCCACAGTTTTTGGCCGATCGTTTTGAAACTTTACAAGGGCTTTTAGGATGGCCTGAAGATATGCATGTGTTTTTTTCAGAATCCTGAAATAATTTTTTATTACTTTTTCCGCATTTTTAACTTAGACATTTTTTGAGTTCTAATACTACAGAAGTGTATAGGGAGTAGGTACCTTGTCCCCTTAACTCCTCCCATAGTTTTTGGCCGATCCTTTTGAAACTTTACATGGGCTTTTAGGATGGCCTGAAGATATGCATGTGGTTTTTTCAGAATCCTGAAATAATTTTTTATTACTTTTTCTGCATTTTTAACTTAGACTTTTTTTGAGTTCTAATACTACAGAAGTGTATAGGAAGCAGGTACCTTGTCCCCTTAACTCCTCCCACAGTTTTTGGCCGATTCTTTTGAAACTTTACAGGTGTTTTAAGGATGGCCTGAAAATATGCATGTGGTTTTTTCAGAATCCTGAAATAATTTTTTATTACTTTTTCCGCATTTTTAACTTAGTCATTTTTCGATTTCTAATACTACAGAAGTGTATAGGGAGTAGGTACCTTGTCCCCTTAACTCCTCCCACAGTGTTTGGCCGATCCTTTTGAAACTTTACATCGGCTTTCTGAATGGCCTGAAGATATGCATGTGGTTTTTTCAGAATCCTGAAATAATTTTTTATTACTTTTTCCGCATTTTTAACTTAGACATTTTTTGAGTTCTAATACTACAGCAGTATATAGGGAGCAGGTACCTTGTCCCCTTAACTCCTCCCACAGTTTTTGGCCGATCCTTTTGAAACTGTACAGGTGCTTTAAGGATGGTCTGAAGATATGCATGTGATTTATTCAGAATCCTGAAATTATTTTTTATCACTTTTTACACGTTTTGAACTTAGACATTTTTTGAGTTCTAATTTTACAGAAGTCTATAGGGAGTAGGTACCTTGTCCCCTTAACTCCTCCCACAGTTTTTGGCCGATCCTTTTGAAACTTTACGTGGGCTTTTAGGATGGCCTGAAGATATGCATGTGGATTTTTCAGAATCCTGAAATATTTTTTTATTACTTTTTCTGCATTTTTAACTTAGACATTTTTTGAGTTCTAATATTGCAGAAGTATATAGGGTGCAGGCACCTTGTCCCCTTAACTCCTCCAACAGTTTTTGTCCGATCCTTTTGAAACTTTACAAGGGCTTTTAGGATGGCCTGAAGATATGCATGTGTTTTTTTCAGAATCCTGAAATAATTTTTTACCACTTTTTCTGCATTTTTAACTTAGACATTTTTTGAGTTCTAATACTACAGAAGCGTATAGGGAGTAGGTACCTTGACCCCGTAACTCCTACCACAGTTTTAAGCCGATCCTTTGAAACTTTACAGGTGCTTTAAGGATGGTCTGAAGATATGCATGTGGTTTTTTTCAGAATCTTGAAATTATTTTTTATCACTGGTTTCCTGCTTCAATACTTAGGTATTTGATACAGGACCAGTGGTCCTCTGGTTAACTTTACCATTTTTAACACCTCAAATAAAAATTAGGCGGGGGACATAAATTCCCCATGGAATTTGCTTGTTACTTTTGATTTTAGCGATACATGTTCAGCAACATACTTGTAAGCGTTCAATCTCAGCAAACTTCTCTAAAAGGTCACAGCTTCCTACATTTCACAATAGCTCCAACTAGATGAGCATTTTTCATTTTGTAAGATTTTGTCAAGAAAAACTATCTTAATAAGACTCACCTATAGGTGTTATCTCGCAATGTTTGACTTGTTAAATGAAACAAATATGAGGGTGGATAAAAATTTGTATAGCCTGTTATTAGCGTTCGTCTGTGTAACTGTAAAACGTTCATTTATTTATTTATTTATTTGAGACACGCAATGAGAAAAGGTGCTTTGTAGGCAAATGCTGACAGTAAAGGCGAATCTGATAAGGGACTTTATACACGTAAATCGATACCATAACGAAAACACGGCTGTTCAAATATATTGAAAATTTTACAACCAAAATAAGGATAATTTTCAGATAAAAAATTCTGATATTTTATATATTTCTTCTCAAAATATAGATTGTGGGTACTCGTTAGAACCGCCTCTATGTATTTTAACAAAATAAGAAAAATAATGTATATATACCCCTGTAAACCCCAGTTCTACTATACAAAAGTGGGGTTTTAGGGGGTCAAAATTATATAAGCGTGTTTTCGTGATGGTTCTACATTATTCAGGGATTCTGTAAGCGGAAAGCGAAGTCCCTGATCAGATTGTGCTGTTGCACAGATTGATCTGGGCATTCACTTTGTTTGTTTGAGCGGAGACTCAACGCCGCTGTCATGACGCCCGGATGTGATGCTGGAAAATTATGTCATTTTTTTTGTCTCCCCACTGCAGTATCATGTCCCAGACATTATGACAGGATACTCGTACTACCACCTGTTGCATTATACTGACACCGGTGAGGTCATTCCTAGCTCTTCTACCTAATGCTGAGCACCAGGAGACAGGATTCCTAGTTCCAATTTTATAAAGGTTTATGTATGGCCCGGCTAGTAATCGAACCTTTAACATCGAGATCCGAATGCGGGCACTTTACAGCTAGGTCACTAGGACCGGTCATGGGCCTTTGTTGTCCGCATACCCCAAAGGCAAAATTTCACATAGTGCATTTCATTTATTTTTGCTTCGCCTACAGATTTTTGCTTAATTTGCATTCATATTTACTATGGGAAAACGGAAAATATTTGAATATTTAAATACCAACGACTAGAATAAAACCGTTTATGCATAAGAAGTTCTGACATATGTTTTTGCATTAACTCGTGATAAAAGTTTGCAAATTTACTTCTTCTGTGTAAAGCGCCAAGCAAAAACCGATTTTCTGAAAGATATCGAAAGAACAGGTCTCTTGACATACGTGCTCACTGCTAACGCTTCCTAGCCTATGCCTGAGTGATATTTTATTTTCAAATAAATCCTTATGAGCTCAGTGACCCCAAAGGACCAGGAAATATCCTTATGAGCTCAGTGCCCAAAAGGAATAGGAAATAGAAATACTCGAACGCGAAGTTCTGAGAGACGTTTTACGGATTGAGTCGTCACCTGACGACCTTCTCGAAAGTATATTACCTCACGTTATTGCGGGTCGCACTGGAAATTTTGAAGCATCAAATACGGGAAATATACCGAACCTAGCTTGAGCGGAAGTAACTACCAAGACTGTTGACATAATAGTCGTGCATCGGATATTAAATAGAATAGAATAGAATGTTTTATCACTGAGGTACAGTCAGGAAGAACTGGAAAGCGTGCAAAAATGCACAGCCAGATTTGTAGCAGGAAATTACAATTACTGTCAAAGAAGCAGCTTATTTCGCCCTCAAATGAAAGTAAGTACGAGAATTTATACTTTATTGAAAGATTTGAACACATAACAAAGACTCAACCAGAAAAGGCGATTAAAGGCCTAACTCGGTAGTCCTGGAGAACTTTTCAGTGATTGGCATTAATTACTTGTGAGGGTGAAAAATACTTCACTAAGAAGCCATTATTACAGCATGTGGCTGATCTGTCCAGCTGACAGGCCACTGGCTTTAGTTTACATGACCATCTTGTAATCTTGAAGTGACTAAAACATTGTTTCAGGGCATCCTCCTTATCCGAACTAATATAATTTTTAATAGAAACACACAAATAATCTGAATATTTACAATATGATATTTATTTTGTGTATGTGTGTAAATTAATTATGACCATAATGTTTTACAAGTTTTCAAAGTTTCTTTTATAACTGTCTCATAAAATACCTTTGAGTAAACTTTGTGTCTGCATTTGTCCCGGTTACATGTTTTTTTTTCCCATAAATTACTAAATACTGATAAAAAGAATCATTTGATGAGCAAGCACTTCAGGTACCAGTATTTTCTGCACCTGTCCTAGGTGCAGTAGTTCTTTAGAAAATATTGACGTCAAGTTCCATCTGTATTACAATGGAGAGATAGTAGGGAAAAAGGAAAAACAATAGAAGACCGTACATTTGATTTGTCTCAGGTGTTTACAGAGTTTGAAGACCTAGGCTTCTACTGAAGCTGGGAAATCTTTGACACTAAATTATCTATGTATTACAATGGAGAAAAAGAAGTGTGTGTGTGTGTGTGTGTGTGTGTGTGTGTGTGTGTGTGTGTGTGTGTGTGGTAAAGGATAGAAAAAAAAAACTAAAAAAAAAACAACAACAAAGAAATCTAGACGATCCCTAAAGGGAATGAATGCCCCCGCTACTGTCAGTTTGGCTTTTTAGATTTATTATTCTGAGCAAATAGCAAGCGATTTTTTAACATTTCTAAGTAAATAAATGGCATGTAACTCTTATAATAAAAATTTGATCAGAAATCTGTGACCTTCATGCACATGCCCTGCCTATATTCTTACTTTGCTGCAAGTTTCAAAATATCTTGAAAACTGTAGAAGTTGCGGAGATACGAACCGTACTAAACCATGTATACAGGGCTATATTTCGAAGTAAATCAAGAGTATGTAACTCTAGCAATAAAATTTGATCAGAGTTCTGTGACCTTTATGCACATTCCCAGCCTATATTCTTACTTTGCTGCAAGTTTCAAACTAGAATGAGCAGTCTCTGGCATGCCATGACAGATCCTTACATTTTCACCACTAAGCAGAAAGAAGTGAAAAATAATGTTGCTCTCATACACCCTTGCCCCACTGGAAAGTCATGTAGCAAGTCTGGTTAAATTTTGCCCAGCGGTTGAGGAGGAGACAGCGTGATGGACAGACAAACAGATGGACAGACGTGTGATGGAAAAGTGTGTTGCTGTCGCACACCTTTACTATGTGGGGAAGTCATGTAGCAAGTTTGATTAAATTCTGCTCAGTGGTATAGCAGGAGATAATATGATAGCCAGATGGACACTGATGGGACCAGTGAACAGACAGACAGACAGACAGAAAGATAATGTTGCTCTCGCACACCCTTACAACAAGGGGAAGTTACGTAGCAAATTTGACTCAATTCTGCTCAGTTGTTTAGGAGGAGATAGTGTGACAGATAGATGGGCCGACGCCGGGCTGATGGACGGACAAACAGATGGAAAATTAATGTTGCTCCCGTACACCTTTACCATGAAGGGAAGTCATATAACAAATTTGGTTAAATTACGCCCAGTAGTTTAGGAAAAGATAGTGTAATGAACAGATGGAAGGACGCCAGACAGATGGATTCGATGGACGGAAAAATAGTTGTGCTCTTGCACACCCTTTCCACGAGGGGAAGTCATGTAGCAAGCTTGGTTAAATTCTGCCTAGTAGTCTAGGAGGAGACAGATGGCCGGAAGCCGGACTTACGGACGGATGGGCAGACGAAAAATTAATGTTGCTCTTGTACACCCTTACCATGAGGGGAAGTCATTTTTTGTTAAATTCGGACCAGTGGTTTAGGAGGAGATAATGTGATGGACAGATGAAAGGATGCCAGGCAGATAGAGGGATGGCTGGAAAAATGATTTTGCTCCGGCACACCCTTACTATGAGGGGAAGTCATATAGCAAGTTTGGTTCAGTTCCGCCCAGTGGTTTAGGGGGAGACAGATGCAGGCAATCACAATATCCCCACACTTACAAAAACAAAAAACAAAAAAATAAGCGATGGGTATAATTATTACCTTGAAAACTCTAGGAGAAACTGCGAAGACACAAATCCTTCTATGCCATTTGTATACGATAAACATTTCTAAATAAATCAAGGATATATAACTATAACAATAATAATTAAATCAGAGTTCTGTGAAAGTATGTACATGGCCAGTTTATATCCTTTCTATGGTGCAAGTTTCAAACCATTTCCTTTAAAACTGTAGGAGTTGTGGAGACACGAACAGTTCTATAAAGCGTGACAGACGGACATACAGTCATGTCCAGACACGGACACACCGATGTATAACGGAGAATAAAATTATATGCCCTTCTCCACTTCATGGCCGGAGCAAACTATACGCCCTCCTTCACTTCGTGGCAGGGGCATAAAAATATATTAATAAAACTCGTATTTCTAAGTAAATCAAGGCTATGTAACTATAACAATAAAAATGATCAGATTTGCTTTAAACTATTTTATTTCACAAAGTATACAAGGGGTACAAATATAATGTGAAAATATATATTAAAGGATCAGAATGAAAGCAATGTTGATCAGATTTCTGTGACCTTTACTGACATGCCCATTCTATATTTTTTTACTTTGCTACAAATTTGAAGCCTATAGGAGAAGTTACGGAGACACGAACATGTGTATAAGTCAAATGTTCTAAGTAAATCAAGGGTACAATATAACAAAAATGATTCAGTCAGAGTTCTCTGACTTGTATGCACATGCTCAAGCTGTATGCTCTAGCTATCCTTACTATGGTGTAAGTTTCAAACCATTACCTTGAAAACTAGGAGTTGCAGGGACACAAACAGTACTTTAAAGTATGATGGACAGTTGCATGGGTGGACACACGGACGTATGACGAAGGGTAAAACTATATGCTCTCCTCCACTTTGTGGGTGGGGTATAAAAATCTGTTGATAAAACTCATCAGTTTAGTTTTCTTTTCCACAAAAGACTCAAGGTTTATATAATTTTTGAAGATCCCGGTTTCTGTAGAAGCTGTGAAATCTCTGATGAAAATTTGATTGGAAAGAAAAATGGACAATTAAATAGACGAATAGACAGAAGCAGGCCAGTTCTCTTTCCTGCAACATAACATGTCTTACTGAATCTCTGTACCAACTTCAAGATCCTTAGCGCAGTAGTTCCAGAGAAATGTTCGATGGGGAATATTGTTATAGGAGAGAATGAAAATTGGACAAATAAATTAAAGATTAAGCAGGAGCAGGTCTCTTTTCCGCAATACAACGAGTCATATTCAACATTTGTACCAAATTTCAAAATCCTTAGTGCAGTAGTTACACAAAAAAAGTTTGATGGAGAAAAAAGCTTTTACAGACAGGCAGACAGACAAACACACAGAAAAGACTAAACCTATATATACTCCTGGCTTACTATGTATGCTGGGGCTATAAATGTGAAAAAAATTAGTCCTATAGCCATACGCAAACAACAAAGGCCCAGATCAGCCTGCATAATATTATCAAGACCTATTCTATTTGTTCGTATGTTGTATGGTATCCAATGATTTTATGATAGGACAGTAAACACATTTGTCAGGCACAAGTGTGCAGGTTGATCTGACACTTCACTGAGTACGTGAATGTGTTTAGGCACATTAGAATCAGGAAGAAATTCACTGACCCTGGCTAAGGTAATTTCTCTTATGCAGACCTGACAATGAATAGTTCAGTGTTGATGAGCTGAAGATTTCATCAGCCACTTGGGACCAATTTTAATTATTTCTGACAGGTTAAATAGCCAAATTCTGGGAGAAACTCAGGGTCTAAATTTATGGTCAATGTTGGCCTTTAATACTTAAAAAAGAAATATCATTTTAATGATACATTTAGACGGGTTCTAATTACTTTGCACATAATTCGATCTGGTAAAACGGAGAAAAAACTGTTCTAGTGGGTTCACTATATTCGCTGGTACCAAATTGCCAGAATATTCAGTAAAAGGTCATACTTCGAATGTGCTGAAGATTTTGACGTGCATATTTATTGCAGATGTTAGCTAACAAGATGTATCTCCGCACATGCATGGCATAACATAAACCACGTATGAGTGAATAGATACAGATAAGCCAGATATCACCACTTATCTCGTGTACACCAACCACAGATGTAGTACCAGCACCAGCAACTCGTCTTTCACGGTTGTACTGCTAACTAAATCACATACCCTGTAGTCATAGGTTTTGGCAGTATGTTCATTTCTCCAGAAGCACACCATATCTTTTCATTATACGAGATAGTCATGGACTACAAGTACATTATATAACACCATTAACTGACTGTGCTCAAAATGACCTAAAACTGTCAATGGGCCGTAAAACTTCAATATAAACAATCATTGCAGGTACTTTGATAAAAACGTTCATTGAAACGTTTGTTCAATAGTCATCAAACATGTGTACTTTTTCGCCAAGGCAACTGGAAATCTAAAATGCTGAAATGAGCGTTTATAGTTCTTCAGTCGTTTACTTAGATAGGCCATTGTGGTCAATGTGTCTCTAGCTATTGATATTTTTCACAGATTTTGATAAGTATCTTTACTGGTATTAAAGTGAAAGCATTTCATTGTCGAATCAGCTATTACTTACCCAGGGCTGTGTTCTGAAGTGAAAGTTACTCACGAGTGTTTTGCCCTGGACCTCGTCATTAGGTACAGGGATGCAGGACAAAAAGTTCGCTATTACTTTGCACTGCTGAACGCAGCTCAGAACTCCCCTATCCAATGATCTGCTATGGTCAAAATGTTGAAAACTCACAGGATAATAGTTACTAACAAGAAAAAAAAGTCCGTGGCACCTATTATTTGTGTACACGTCAGATAAAGTCCTTTGACAGTTCGAAATGAATCAAAACTCGGAAGTCATTTAGGTTAGTTCAATGAATTTCGATACATATGCCATCATGTGGGGCATAAGCGTACATGCGATTGCTGAAGCCAAACGACCCGCTAGGTTTTGAAAAAAAAAAAAAAAAAAAAAAAAAAAAAAAAAAAAAACCTAACACTTGTACCTCGGTTATTGGTCAGTTTAATCATATTTTATCGTATTTTCAAATTTCTCTCGGCCAATCAAATTGCACTTAATAACTGTAAGCCTGTTGAGTTGGAAGTATACGCAGATAGAATATATATTTGAATCAAAGGATCTCTGACGGTAACATAGGCAATCTGTCTACTTTTCTAGCGGGTTGTCACACCTGCCATAATTTCGCCATGTCATTATATTGGTATTTTTAGAAAGATGCATGGTCTATAAGGAAGCAGAAGTAGCCATATTGTAAATACTTGTCTTGCTGAAGCCGTATTTCATTTATTTAGGAGGGAAGGGTAGCATTTTTAGAAAACATAAAATTGATTCAGATTTGGAATTGCTTTCATGCAAGTGAATGTTTATCATACCTTTATAAACTATACAGTTGTATTTTGGTATATAGCAAATTATTTGATAAAACTGATGGTATATTTACGTTTTCCACAGAAAAAATATAATTTGCTCCAAACATTTAACATACTCTATAGCTGTGCTATTATTTATTGTTCAGTAATCCGATTTGTAATCATGCATACCAGTTAAGCTGGTTACCACAGAGACGTTTATCAGTTTGTTTTGCCATTTTTACAGAAATTAATAAGGTTTGTCACATTAACCACATTAGACACTTCATCAAAATTCCGTTCATTAATTAAGGTATTGAATTCATAGATTTACCTAGCATATGTCGAGATAATAATGTGATATCAGCTATACCTTCATATTTCGAAAACACGGAATCTCCTATTATTTGTTATAAATACAATGAACCTATCCGTAATACTATACTTAATTTCAATAAATTAGTTTCTGATCTTGATATTGAATCTAGTTCCCCTGATTCTTGAGATTGTAAAGGTCCTAAATTTTGTTATCAACCAGCGGGTCATATTTTTACTGGTAACTTGAAGATTATAACTGATTCACGAATCCGTTTAGTTATTTCAAAAGGACCTAAATATAGATTCCCAGCCCACATTGATTTCAGTAAATGTCGGGGAACACTTGCCAGTACTTTAAATGATTATTGTACATGTTGGTGTAAACGAGAGCAGGTTGAGTCTAATGCTTTAAATAATTGGAAATTAAAGATTTTTAAGATCATTGATGAACATGTGTTAATTTACTCTAATAACCTTGATCTTCTCCCTCCTAAGCTTAAATTATCTTTTCGAGATTTGAAACAAGGTATCCAAGAATTTCATAGGAAGTATGGTTTGCTCCAGCTGATAAAGCTGCTTATAATGTTGTTGTTGTGTGACGGCTTTGTTATATCAATAGTCTAATACAAGAACTTGGTAGTACCAAAACATATGAACGGATTTCTACTGACGAGAGATCTATTGTTAATACCCATTCTATCGGTATTACTGCTAAGTTTGCAGTGAGTATTAAAGAAAAGCAAGACAGACTTCCTACGTTATACTAGTTACCGAAACTTCATAAACTACCTTATAAAGCACGTTTCATTACTATTTCTAGTTCATGTACGACCACTGTTTTGTCCAAACTGCTAACTTCATGTCTTACTGCTGTTAAACAACATTGGGTTAGATACTATGATACTGTTTACGAAAGGGACGGGATTAACTATTTTTGGTCAATTGAAAATTCCAATGATGTTCTCAATAAATTTAAATCTAAAAACTTTCAGGCTTTCAATTCAACTTCAAGATACCTTGACGATTTATTAAATATTGACAATATTTACTTTGACCAAATGGTGGACCGGATATACCCTACAGAACTCCAATTAAATAGAACAAATTCTTCCGATACCCCCACCAAAATTTATGATAAACGGGACGATTTTGATTTTGATATAGTCAATTTCCCTTTTCTGGAAGGCGATGTCCCCCGGCGTACCTCATATGGGGTATACATATCTCAAATAAGATTCGCCAGAGCTTCTTCAAATCTTAATGACTTTAACTACCGTAATAAAGCCCTTACTGCCAAACTTCTTAGGCAGGACTATCGTTATTTTAAACTTCGTAAGGCGTTTTCGAAATTTTATCGCAGACACAGTGCCTTGTTAGAAAAATATAGCGTCAGTCTGAAAATACTTCTGCAACAAAGGTATATCGGAACCCGAATTTTACAGTGACTTAGTGTACAGATTTAGAAAAATTATAGGTAAATCTAACTTTTCGGAGCAATTCAGAAAACTTATTAACCGTTATAAAAGAATTGGCTATAGTCTGGATATTATGCGGCAGACTGCATGCCTAGTTGTCAACCCAATCATTGCTGATGGCTATGCTTCACTCTTTAATTGCATGACGGCGGTTCGGGCCTCCGACTCAATTACGGCCTCTTCGTAAAACTTTAACCAGTGGGTTGGGGCTTGACGATATGTCTTTGGCTTGGCCCGCCGTGGTTCAACTATTGGTTTTCATTTACTCTGACATACAGTAGAATTAGCCATGAGTACTCGTCTTTGTTTATTATAGTGATTAATTTGATTTTTATGTTTTCGCTTTGATGCATTGACTGAGTTGGGAGCCTTTATGCGAACCGAATTTTTATGTATTTCTGTATTAAGAGTAGCATCGGGACCCTGGGTGAAGTTAGCTAGCTGTAAAAGTGCTTTAAACCCCCCGGTGGTTTGCTCTACCGACCGTTCTAAGGCGGTGGTCCCGGTGTTAGACTTACTCTTTGTTGCTTTGTGGTTTATTCTACGAGGCAAGTTGTTGTATGTCCTTCCGTGTGTCATTTTGTTCTTGTGTTTTTCAGTCCTTTTAGTATTGCGATTACCTCGCTTGGGGAAGAGAGAGCTAATCTTAGTGCTTTTCGTACGTTTGTTCGGTTTGTGCTTGTTTAGATTTGTCGGTTTTCTCTTCCTCTTGGGGTCTGGGAAGGGCTGCGGTTTGTGATTGTGGCATTCCCTGGACTTTTCTCTTACCTTTTTTTTTCCTAAATTGTCTACATATAATTTTTTTACACTGTATACTACGTTACCTCATCATTTAATAAAAGATAAACTTATTGATTTAATTAACCGAACGTTTGTTCGGGAGAATACCTAGTATTTGGCTTGCAACGAAGAATATGCTTTTTTTCACATCTGATGTATACAATAATCACACTTTATGGTCGTGTAAAAAGTCTGTGATGCTCTTGTTTATCTTTTGGATAATGTTTTTATTAGATTTGGAACTAAACATTATAAGCAAAATTTTGGTATTCCGATGGGAACTAATTGTACTCCTCTTGTTGCAGATTTGTTTTTTTTTTTGTTTTGTTTTGAGAGAGATTTCATGAAGTCTTTCTCACGTGAAAATCAGGCTGACATTATTGAGGCTTTCAATTCAACTTCAAGATACCTTGATGATTTATTAAATATTGACAATATTTACTTTGACCAAATGGTGGACCGCATATACCCTACAGAACTCCAATTTAATAGAACACTCTATCTAAATTTAGCATTGCGATTACCTCGCTTGGGGAAGAGAGAGATAATCTTAGTGCTTTTCGTATGTTTGATCGATTTGTGCTTGTTTGGATTTGTCGGTTTCCTCTTCCTCTTGATGTCTTGGAAGGGCTGCGGTTTGTGATTGTGGCACTCCCTGGACTTTTCTCTTACCTTTTTTGGAATCTCATTAGATCTACAAGATAGTATTAATGGAGAAGAACCTAGGTTATTGTCACAGTAAAATAAAAAAAAATGAAAATACATCTGACTACTCAACTGGAGCCCTATAGTATAGCCCACGTCTATTTGTGGGTTCCACTTCACTGACTATATACAACATGTGCACAATTAGCTTGTTTTATAGAGTTGCCTTCCAATGTACATTGCTGAATCAGGCTTTATATCTGTATGGTACTGAGTGGAGACAAAAGCCAGGCAGATGGCTAAGTGTATGGACGGATTAATTATAGTGTATTCTACAATGAATATGCCAGGTTATAGCAGTTAGATCAATCTAAAGGTTTGTAAGACATAGAAAATGTTTCGAAGATACGTCTTCACTTTTTTCGCTGTGAGAAATCGTCCCCCACCCCCACCGAGCCACCGAGCCACAACACGACACTTACATATATTGTGTATAGTATGAAAACGCATATACTGGTAAAAGCAAATGCTGGGCTCCGAGGCGAACGATGTCAAGAAAAACATTTTTCGAATTTCTGTATGTTTTATACAAGAAATGACTGTTTCGGCCCCAAAATTCGACACTGTATTGTTTGAAATAGGAAACTGTTTTCAATGTCATAAATTATGGACTAATAGCAAACTTAACTTTGTTGGAGATTCAAAGTTTTAATAAACCGGCTTTTTTATATACATAATAGGCAGACATACTTTATGGCTTCCTTGGCCACTATCAGAGGCCCTTTCAGTTTAGTGAATTCTCTTTCTTATAATTATAACAGTGTGACCACCTTCCGTACAACTGGTGACTTTGCTTAGCGGGCAAATGATGTTTATACAACGTCGTATCAACGTCGATGCACCAACATGGCGTTGGCAAATGACGTTTATCACATGACTGTCAAGTTATTCAGTGAAATAACCCATGTCATAAAATCATATAATCACACGTGTTATAACACTTGCAAGGCTTTCCCTTGGTTAGCCTAATTACCCTCTTCAATATTCGTATTACTCCGCTTATTGATAGCAATCAAGATGGTGTCCGCGTTCGTTCGCCGATACAACTTTCACTTTTGAAACAGATCCTGCCTTCAATTCTGAGATATTGTTTTGAGATGAACGATAAATGTCAGACCGAAGGAAGGGGATGACACAACACAATCACAATGTGAATAACACAGCTACCAGAAACATATGGTGGTTAAAATTCAATGATTTCCGGCAACATATTTAGAGACACTTTCAACATCGATGTCGTCAAACATTAAACAGTCAATGAAAAATAATTCACCTCCTCCAAAAAAGCTTTGGAGGATAAAATGACTCCGACAGTCAATAAATGTGTCAAATTAAAATCCAAACTACAGTAAAAATGTTTTATGTGCTTGAAATCTGTCATTTATTTCGGTTTATCAACCACCGTATAAACTGTATTGATCGAGGTCAATGACCTTTTAATATGACTTCGTGGGATATCCCTACTGATTCTCAGTGACGTATAGACTCGCTAAATGACGTTGAAGGGAATACTTAATTTTAAATTCATTTATTCAAATGAAATATATAGTAGCTCAAATAAAAATCATTATCAATTCTTACAGTGTAATGAAGAAATAAATGGCATATTTATCTTGTTACTAGTTATTTTCAGTCTGAAAACACTTCTGCAACAAGGTATATCGGAACCCGAATTTTACGGTGACTTAGTGTACAGATTTAGAAAAATTGTAGGTAAATCTAACTTTTCGGAGCAGTTCAGAAAACTTATTAACCGTTATAAAAGTATTGGCTATAGACTGGATATTATGCGGCAGACTGCATGCCTAGTTGTCAACCCAATCATTGTTGATGGCTATGCTTCACTCTTTAATTGCACGACGGCGGTTCGGGCCTCAGACTCAATGACGACTTTAACCAGTGGGTTGGGGCTTGACAATATGTCTTTGGCTTGGCCCGCCGTGGTTCAACTATTGGTTTTCATTTACTATGGCATACAGTAGGATTAGCCATGAGTACTCGTCTTTGTTTATTATAGTGATTAATTTGATTTTTATGTTTTCGCTTTGATGCATTGACTGAGTTGGGAGCCTTTATGCGAACCGATTTTTTTATGTATTTCTGTATTAAGAGTAGCATCGGGACCCAGGGTGAAGTTAGCTAGCTGTAAAAGTGCTTAAAACACCCCCAGTGGTTTGCTCTACTGACCGTTCTAAGGCGATGGTCCCGGTGTTGGTCTTACTCTTTGTTGTTTTGTGGTTTATTCTACGAGGCGATTTGTTGTATGTATTTCCGTGTGTGTCATTTTGTTCTTTTGTTTTTCAGTCCTTTTAGTATTGCGATTACCTCGCTTGGGGAAAAGAGAGCTAATCATAGTGCTTTTCGTACATTTGTTCGGTTTGTGCTTGTTTAGATTTGTCGGTTTCCTCTTCCTCTTGGGGTCTGGGAAGGGCTGCGGTTTGTGATTATGGCACTCCCTGGACTTTTCTCTTACTTTTTTTTTCAGTACTTATCAAATAATATGCAAACTATTTTTGTTGTGTAGTACTATTGATCCTTGGTAGTGATTTGTTCCGCTTAGCTATGGAAAGCAGTTATCTTAATATATTTTGTGCATTTTTTGTCAACGGAAGGGCCATGTGATAAACAGAATCTTACATTTGTGGTCATTTAATATGAAATTCATTTTATTGTGTTTTGATGCCAATACTAATAAGCCCACCACCCTCCTTAAATGATTTTGCTATTACCATTGGAAGGCAGTATTTCTGTTGCAGCTCCTCAGGCTTTGCTCTTTGCTTTCGAAGAGGTGCTGTTTTGTGTTGTGATTATATGTCATTCAACCCATTGCTGTTGTCGGAGGGCTTTTATAGCCTTTCCTGGATATCTCCATATTTATCTCCAAATGTTAAATAATTATGTGATTCTAGAATATTATATAAACATAACAATACATGTAAGTACCGACATTCATAGCTCTTTAACTCTTTAATCCATGCAGACCAAATCAGATGCCTTTGCAAACAGTGTAGATCCGAGCCGTCTCATCAGGATATACATTGTTTGCCATTCTGTTATTGATTTTTAACTGAAACCCCTGTTTACAAAAATAGATGAGTCCAAATACAGAAACTCCACTTCATAAAGGGGAGGGTGGTTAAATCGTTATTCCGGGCACTCATATGTCAGAACACAAGGAAAACAAACAGGCCGCCTTTTTAATGACAGATTTTACCTGGCATTTTTCGTTGCCATCAACTTTTCCAGTGTTAGTGGCTTTCACCACCCTGAACATGCTTCCGCACAAAAAGTAGTGCAACCTATACTTATGTTTTGCGACTTTTACAAATAGATTTGGACAAAATCATATGTATTAAGAGAATTTTGAATATAGTGTTGGATAAATATTAATAAAATCAGGAATGAAAAATGCCTAGTGTAAGTGACGAATGTATACTTTATTATGCGTGAGGAAAATGTAAACAAACGGAAATTATTAACATATGATATATCACTACACTATCGCTGTTGCTACTCATACCTCTCGTCAGCGTTGGCTTTTGCCAAAAATCTTGCAAGATCTTGAAATCTGTCATTTCAGTGCCTTTGGTGATTTGATTTACTTTATTGGGCTGTGAACTATGAAACCGTTGAGAGAAAGTTCTGCAGAGCATGTTGCACCAAATCATTATTGCAGATAAAATATAATTGTCGCAATAAGTCATTAAATGAAATGTGATATCCTTGATTAAATACATGGTCGGTGTACACAGTGGTCAATCTCATTATGGCATCTGTAGGATATTGTCGTAATGATTATTGGGACAAATTGGTTATTGCATAGTTTTAAAATTTCTCGCCTGACGGCTTGAAATTTGAAACTATGCAATAACCAATACTTACTTGGTGTTTGCTACTATATAAAATGCTATATGAGTCAGCTTAAGAAAATGTACTGTAACAAGTCTTGGAAATTACAACAGAATGTTGCGGACGTAAGGAAGGAGAGACGCAGCTAGCATTTTACTTAATGAATATAGGAGCGTTATCGGCCCCGAGGGGAGTTCTGTCGGGCAGATGACGCTCAATATATATCTGAGTAGTATGCTAACTGGGGTGAATCCGATGTGTATATAATATTTTTACATAATCTTCGTTTGCGCGATTCTAATAAGAAGTACCTTAAACACTTGATCACAGAGTGCAATGTTTTGTTAATAAGCATAATAAAAAGAACAGATATTAAAATATTCTTTTATTAAGAATGCAACGTTTAAGAATTTTAAAAAGGTATTTCAGCTAACGCCTTCGGCCAAATCCCATAGTGCCTGTGTTATTTCCGAAGTTGTTCAGGGCGTTTGGATCGAAGGTCCCAGATGTTCCTCCACCGGAGGCAAATTTATTCGGATCAAATGTCCCAGTACTGCCCCCGGTTCCGGTGCTACCTCCTCCACTCGTAAAAGAGTTCGGGTCGAATGTTCCCGAGCCGCTTCCACCACTCGTAAATGAGTTAGGGTCAAATGTACCGGATGATCCGGATGATCCCGAGCCAGTTCCCGTAGAGCCAGAGCCAAACCCGCTGCCCGTTCCAAATCCACTGGAATAAAATCATCTACTGATAATTAATTTCTGGTATTGAGGGGACTGAATAGATTTACCGCTATTTCCGCAAAAGGGAGACAACTTTTGTGACCTCCCATTTGCCTTACTGTACGTAAAGACACAGACGCTTGAAATTTTGGCCATTAACTCTTTCGGCGCCAAATTTCAGACTGCGTTTGTCGTCTGCTTTTTTTGTTTTAACAAACTATCGATTGAAAATAGTTTATACGTAAAGCCGAAAGATTGAAATTCAAACAGCACAGATCCTAATAAGAAAGCCTATTATTATCGCCTATGATAGTGAAAGAGTTTAACTAACTTTATATAGGAGGTATTCAGAGGCAATATCGTGGATATTGGTTTTGAAAACCTCTCAGGTTTCAGATGTGTAAACAGGATGAATGAGTTAAACCTTCAAGCATTTCTGGTCTAGGCACTTCTGAAAAGGGATCGCCTCTAAAGGAAAATAATTTGCTCCCACGGGGAACAAATGCTTTCCTTTTAGACTACATCCAATTTCAGAATGGCGGTAAAACTTTTTTTTAAAGTTATCTCTCCTGAATAGATATTTTTCTCTCCCTTAATACCCATCATAGCTACTGATACTGCTACCAAAAAGAAAACAGAAGATTGAAAAGAGGGTCGATCAATAAAGTCGCGAAATTACTCGTAGTAAACTCATTTCTTGATCAGTTTTCATACTTATCCGCTCACACAAACCTTGATTCGACTGAAAAAAGAAATTGAAATTAAAAGAAAAATAACTCCGCTTTGTCGTCAGCCGGTGCTGATGGCATCATATTTGGCCAGCGCCGTCCAGAAACTCCAAATCTTTTTTTTTATTATTATTTGTAAAGGCAGAATGTCATGGTGTACGTATATTTCAGAGGCAGATTTTTTTTTTCAATATGAAAACAATCTTTTGCAGATACTGGTAAAAGACTAATGTTCTGAGTATATATATCATAACTTTAGTTAAACTGCAAAAAGCGGTTAAGATGCTTTCTTACTATTCTCAAATATAACTGTTATACTCAAAACGCGAAAGTTTGATGTTCGAAAATACTTTAGACATTGGTAATATTACGATGAACTATTCCGTAATCTTTTTATACTTGTTTCTACAGCAGCCTCCTGCACCGGGAGCAAATTGGCACTTTGTTTATTGTAATATTAATCTTTGCCACTCTGGGCAAATTCAGCAGGCGGCATATTGATACTATTTTCTTATGTTTCCCCCAAGAAAAAATCAAAGCATCGCAAACATTGATTGATACCCCTCCACTGCAGGGTAAGAAAACATGTAGAGAAGATGGCTGTATAATTATTCCCCCAAAGTTGGTTCTGTGTAACCTCGAAACAATATGTGCTGTATCACTTCATAGTCTTAACTGCTACCGGTGAAAACTGTAGGAGGAGTAAGCCTGGAAGCAAATGAGGATGCTTTAATAAGTAATGCCTTTATAAAATTTGGTATACTCTAACCTTGAAAGAATATAGAAATCTGGTGTACTCTAACCTAACTGCAATTTTCCACATCTATTTTCTATCCAACAACATACAAATAATAGCTTGATCAGATAAAAACTATAGGAGGTGTGAGTTTGATATCAAATCATGCTTGAACAATCTTTAAAGAGCTATAACTCTACCAAATTTGGTGTACTGTAACCTGATAACTATATGCGCTGCATCACCTCATAGTCTAACTTCCACCATGTTCCAACTCAGCCGGGTGAAAACTGTAGGAGAAGTTATCCGGAAACAATGTCAAGTCCAAAAAAATCGTTAAAAAGCATAACGACTCTATCACCATTTGACACAATATGGGCTGTACCACGTCATAGTCTGACTGTCCACCAAGTCTCAACGCGATCCGATGAAAACTGTAGGAGGAGTTATCTGGAAACGAAGCTCTTACAAGACCTACATTGTGAGACGGTCGGTGAGAAATGAGGTACCTTGCGGTGCAATTTTGCATCTTGGGGTTGCACCCCTTAATGAATCTATTTCATTTTTTGCTTGCAAATAACCTAAAATGACTAAATTTCAAATTTAAAGGTTACACCCCAGAAAGGTACTGACACATTTGTCCATTGTTGGACATGTCCATCCGATCAATTTTATAGGGTGCACCCCACATTGACCACCCCCTTTAGACAAAATTCATAAATCATGCATGTTCAGTTCACTTTAAAGCAACCCCACCAAGCTTTTTTTTTTCTACACTCCTAAATCATTACTATATAGGGGTGTAAGTCTTCAACAAATGGACACTTCATAAAATTATGTGATGCAAACGTATTGAGCTGCAAATTACACTGTGGGATGCAAATTTTATCCCACAGTGTGATGAAAAGTTCACCCCAGAGTGTGATTTGTAGGGTGAATCCAGCAATGTACCTATGGTATTTATGTCCACGAAGTGCAGACGGAAGGACGGACGGACAGACACTATCGTGTGGCAGAGTATAATAAGAAAACATATTTCAAAATGTCGTCTATTGATATTTTTTGCGCAGCATTTTAATCGTTAAGGCGTTAAAGCAACTTTAGAGAAGCGAACCGTATCAAAGAAAAAGGTCACTTACCTAGTATCACCAAATCCAGAGCCAGATCCGAACCCTTGGTTCAGCTTGGTGGGATCAAATCCGGACGTGCCAGTAGAATTAGGTTTAGTGCCACCAAAGCCTCCGGCACCAAAGTTGGCGTTGGCTGCGTTTGGGTCAACTAATAAGATATATACATGTATAATAGTTAGTCGATGAACATTGCAGGGAAAAAACGTTCATGCAATATACGAACAGCGAAGGCCAAGATCATTATGCACATCTACAGTCTGATCAGGGTATTGTATTGTCACTGATATATTCGACAGTAACCAACGAGCCTGCGAACAGGTAATAAACCTCTTGAAGGCCAAGATTCGTTTGCACATCTACACAGTCTGATCAGGGTTTTGTATTGTCATTGATATATTCTACAGTGACCAGCGAGCCTTCGAACAGGCGATAAAGCTCTGGAAGGCCAAGATTCGTTTGCATATCTACACAGTCTGAACAGGGTATTGTATTGTCATTGATATATTCTACAGTAATCAGCGACCCTGCAAGCAGGAGATAAAGCTCTGAACAGATTGTGCGAAATCGCAGGCTGATCTATGCCTTCATTGCTCGCATACACAAAAGGACCCTTTCCTATATTGCGCTTACTTTAGAGGACTTGATACACTTGGTAGGTATTTTTCGACATTTTTCAAAAGGAAACAAGTTTCGTGACCTCCATTTTACCTTCCTGAATACCCCCACCCCCTCAAAAAAAAAACCTTCTGAAAATGGAGTCAGCTTTAAAAGAAAAAAAATTTGCTCCCACAGGGAAAAATTCTTTTTTTTTTTTTTTTTTTTTTTATAACGTTGACTCCTTTCCAGAAGAGAGACAACAATTTTGACGATTTTTTATCCCTGAAAGTGTATGTGTATTCCTCTTAATGTAATGCAACTTTTAGTGTTTTTTTTGCATATCTACACAGTCTGAACAGGGTATTGTATTATCATTGATATATTCTACAGTAATCAGCGATCCTGTGAGCAGGAGATAAAGCTCTGAACAGATTGTGCGAAATTGCAGGCTGATCTATGCCTTCGTTGCTCGCATACACAAAAGGACCCTTTCCTATATTTCGCTTACTTTAGAGGACTTGATACACTTGGTAGGTATTTTTCGACATTTTTCAAAAGGAAACAAGTTTCGTGACCTCCATTTTGCCTTCCTGAATACCCCCACCCCCTCAAAAAAACCTTCTGAAAATGGAGTCAGCTTTAAAAGAAAAAAAATTTGCTCCCACAGGGAAAAATTCTTTTTTTTTTTTTTTTTTTTTTTTTTTTTTTTGTTATAACGTTGACTCCTTTTCAGAAGAGAGACAACAATTTTGACGATTTTTTATCCCTGAAAGTGTATGTATATTCCTCTTAATGTAATGCAACTTTTAGTGTTTTTTTTTTTTTTTTTTTTTTTTTTTTTTTTTTTTTTATAAAGTTGATTCCTTTTCAGAAGAGAGACAACAAATTTGACGATTTTTTATCCCTAAAAGTGTATGTGTATTCCTCTTAATGTAATGTAACTTTTAGTTTTATTTTAGTCTGTAGTCTACGTCGGGTGTCCTTTCAAGACAACTTAAAAACCATTTTGGTTTAAACAATATTTATTTCTCTTTCTCAAACATAAGACCATACTCTTGAATAATATACAGTCGACACTCGTTATGATGGAGTCAAAGTGACTGCCTGAAATACTTCGAGATATCCGTACCTCAACATATCAGAATTGAGGAAAACAATAACTAGAACAACCACATTTCACAAATATTTATTTTATTTGACTCCTGAAGTTAGAGAAGCTTCTTAGGAGCAATTTCCCCTCTTTTTCACAATATTTTGTTGCCTGTTGTTAGATTTTCATGTTTAAACAGGGACCAGATTTTCAATACGAGGTAAGCGGTTATTTGAGATAAGCGAAAAAAGGTAAGAGAAAAAGTCAAGGGAGTGCCACAATCACAAACCGCAGCCCTTCCCAGACACCAGGAGGATGAGGAAACAGACAAACCAAACAAGCGAAAATTAAACAAACATACGAAAAGCACTAAGATTAGCTCTCTCTTCCCCAAAGAAGTAATCACAATGCTAAAAGGACTGAAAAAACAAAATAACACAAGGTAAGGCATAAAACAAATCACCTCGTAGAATAAACCACAAAGCAACAAAGAGTAAGACTAACACCGGGACCACTGCCTTAGAACGGTCAGTAGAGTAAACCACCGGGATAACGAGAGTCGAGTTAACGAGAGTCGACTGTACATATAATGATAGAAAAAGGATCTGGACGGAAGCTTTAAGCTTAAAAGAACTTTTTTCCAAAGCATTTATAATTCCACATGAAACTTAAGTTGTGAATCACAATAGTTTATTAGAAATCATTTCTTTTCTATTTATGTGCTTTATTCTCAACTATTTATCCTAAAATGTCCGACCAAATATTGGTCTAACCTATACACTTTCAATAAACTTTCAAAACATTTCAGTATTCAGTATTTCTTTCTTGTCTATTTGATAAGTGATGTTTTTAAAAGTAACGAAAATTTCAGGAAATTTGAACAAGTGTGTGAAAACTGCTTCGAACCTACCTTTCCCTGGCCTAGAGATTTGTACATATTTTGTCCCATTTCTACTTTGGGAAAATGAAAATGCGTAATTTTGAAACCCAAAGAATAAAATGAAAATGTTAGTGCATAGGCAGTTTGTACAAACGTTTTGTATTAAATTATAACAGAACCTGACAAATACGTCTTCTGAGTAAAGCACCAAGCGAAAGCGACTTCTAAAAGATATCGAAACCAGAGCAGATGAATTTTATCACGAAAACATACCTATATAATTTTACCCCCTTTAAACCCCACTTTCATACAGTAAAACTGGGGTTTACAAGGGTATACATTACTTTTCTTATTTCTGCTCAAAAAACATAAATTGTGCATACTCATTAGAACCGCCTCGGCGAGGCAGTTCTAACGAGTACCCATAATCTATGCTCTGAGCAGAAATATGAAAAATATTAGAATTTTTATCTGTAAACTTTCAGTTTGTGGTGATGAAATTTTCAATATATTTGAATAATGAATTTCATATATGGATCTGCTATATACATAATCACAAACACTGTGCCCAGACAGACAGACAGGCAAGATTGACAGACAGACAGACAAACAGACAAGTAAATAGCAACTTGAAGAAAACGACTGATATACAAAATGCAGTGCAAAACGACTAAACATAACATACTACTATAAACAGACTGAGACTTACTATGGTAAACTCAGTTGTTTATTACCTTCGAAAGCGGTGATTATTAAGAATACTATATTGCACAAATAGATGAGAAAGTGATCAAATGTCTAACTAGTACAATGCGAAAAACTTAAAACTCACAAGAAATGCAAATATGGATACTTTTCAAGTAATGATTTTGGAGAAACGTGCTGATTATTTATGAAAGTCTAACTAATTTAATGTTTCCTTCTTTCGTTCTAAAACCAGTCAGAACTAAATGTAGCAGGGAAACAGCTACAAACAAACACAAAATCCTTAAGCTATGATAAATAAAAAAAAGAATAATATTAATAAAAAACAACAACAAAAAACAAAAAAAAAAAAAACAAAAAAAAAACAAAAAAAAAAAAAAAAAAAACAACAACAACTGGTTATCCTCCAAGAAGAAAACTGCGCATTCTGAAGCTGTCGGTTTGATGGTAGTTTTGTCTGTAAGTTTACCAACAAAATAAAACGTACAGTAATTAAGATTATCTGGAAATTCCTTGATCGAAAATTGTTTCGTGGGAAAAATATAAGTAAAGATACCCAGGAAATGCCACAATCACGAAGCACAGCCATCCCGATGCACCGAAAAAAACAACAACAAAAAAAAACAACAACAAAAACAAACAAACAAACAAACAAAAAAAAAAAAAAAAAAAAAAAAAAAAAAAAACAACAAAAAAACAAAACAACAACAAAACAACAACAACAAAAAAACAACAAAAACAAAAACAACAAAAAAAAAAACAAACACACCCACACACACACACACACACACACAAAGGAGAAATCATACATAATATTATAATATTTCAAAATAAAATTTCACTAGTTTGGTGTTTGCAATAGATATTTGTACAGGTAAAATCAACTTACATTGTGCCCAACAGACTGGCATCACCACTAGAAAAAGAAAAGAAGGAGACATCTTGTTCTTGCGGTATTTCCAGACAGCAGATGACAAGTGGATGTCACTTATATATATGGTTATTTTTCCCGCATCACTGGAAATGGTCACTTATGCGTCTGAAGAAAGCAATGCAGGGTAAAAATTTTAACAGTTACCAGTCCCAGAAAATAGGCTTTGTCATTCCATGCCAATTGTCTTTTAATCATCAATTTGTCGTCTGACGAATTTGCTCACATAGTGGTAACGATTAAGGTAGTGTTGTTCGTGTTTAGGGCCTGAGACTATAGATCTTTTGACGTGAAAAGCTACCTTTTCTTCGTTATATGGTCGAATTATCATCTAATACATTTTAAATGATATGAACCATGTCACGTGTATTCTGACCTTATCGAATTCGCGTCTAGATCAGCCTATGTATTCTTTCAGTCCAATTAAACCTGAAGACATCCTCTGTACTGTTTTGTATATTAGCAGAATTGAATCTTGTCTTGCAGCACGAAAACATACCTATATAATGTTGATCCCCTCAAACCCCATTTTAATAAAGTAAAACTGAGGTTTACAGGGGTATACATTATTTTTTTTCTGCTCAAATATAGATTGTGGGTACTCGTTAGAACCGCCTTTGAGCAGAAATATGAAAAGTATCAGAATTTCTATCAACTTTCAATTTTTGGTGGTGAAATTTTCAATATATTTGAATAGGGTGTTACGTAGTGCCTGTTCGCATATCCGTTAAGACCGCGTTTTGTCTGATATGGTATATTATATTAAGTGGCATGGAAACACATAACAAATTGTCCGCCATTTAGTACGAGTGAGACAACTTTTGTACGTTCCTGTTTCCTCTCCTGCACACCAAATCCATTCTGAAAAGAGGTCCCCTCTTTGAGGAAAGAATTTGCTCCCCAGACTTTCTACCATTTTCCAAGGCATTTTACACGGCACTTTTGCCATTTTGTGACTTCATGTTGGCTTTACAACTCACCAAAGGGCCTTCTCTAAAAGAAGTAAATTGTTTCTATGTAGAATAGAACCCTTTACAGAAGGGAGGCAAGACAATTTTGACAAAATTGTCTCCTTTGAAAGTGTATACATTTCACTTAATGTGCAGACAGGACATGATAGTTTTCAAACTGACGTGACTTGATTGCATGACAAGTTTTCTCATTACTTTTCTTCAGATAACCGGAATTTAGTATCATGGAGCGTGATATACATATCTCAGCGTGAAGATCGTCTCGTACAAACTGACAGCTGCTCTCTCCAAGTAGAGTAGGCTATCTATTGTTATCAAGAATATTTAGAACAGTTAACTTCAAAGTAAGCTCAGTAAAAGTTTATAATGTTATAAACAAAGGGTCCCTACGCTTGAGTCGGCATTCTAATAGAGCACCGCATGCATCTTTAGCTGGAATGAGCATTGCTTGCGTACGAACAGCGTACGAAGGTCATTTAGAAAGAATTGCACACAGATCTTTAATTTTGTGACTATACCACGAAAACATAATAGAAAAAAAAAAAATAAATAAATAAATAAATAATATAAAAAATAAAAATAAAAAAAATAAATAAATAAAAACAAAAACAAAAAAAACAAACAAACAAAAAAAAAAAAAAAAAAAAAAAAAAAAAAAAAAAAAACAACAACAACAAAAAAACAAAGAAACAAAAAAAACAACCACATAAGATTATATTTGGTTTACGTGTAAAACGTAAAGATAAAACTTAAAGAAGAAGAAGACAATCTAGATGAACAGTCCAATACAGTTTCACGTTGATATTTCAGTTACCGTTAAATACATTCAAACCGAACGAGTTAAGAACTAAGTATGTACTAAAAAAAGCAAAAAAGCAAACAATTCACTCGATGCGACAGGCCTAATTTATTCAAATTTAATTTTCTGTCACTCGCACTTGGTTTACTCTGTTTTGTATTTTGTCTTTTGGTTTCCCTGTCATACAACATGGTAAATCTAGTAAATCTAAAGCGCAGCAAAGTGGGTTCCAGGTTTTAGTATGTTGTGTTCTGTGCTCTTTTATACCAAAAACACTGGCAGCCAAGATGACTTAAATTAGTTGTCATTTGAAATTTTTGACAAACACCTAAATAGATCGAGTGTTGTACTAGTGTGGCTAATTGTTGTTTGTTATAGTGTAAAGCCTGACATTTTTTCTGTCTTTTTGAATTTCTGATGAAGTTAATTTAGAGCTCCATAGCAATTTCTGTCTTGGATTTCGGGTTTCGAAAAATGACAGATGGCTGCTTTTAGTTAGACAAATGGCTGCTTTTAGTAAGCATAATGACCTTTATTGCATATCTCCATTTTGCAGTGTCAGCTGAAGTAGTAATTAGTTTCGGGACACGTCAAAGAAAATTCATTTGTTAAAAACTACAGAACAGAATTTATTTGTTTAATGCGTAAGTACAGAGTCACTGACTCAAGCACTCATTGAAGTCAAGCACTTCTAGGACTAAGAGCAATGGTTGATCTCATTAAACCAAGTTTAAGGCCGACTCCAAAATAACTGCGTATCTCCATTTCGCAGTGTCAGCTGAAATAGTGATAAGTTTCGAGACATGTTAAGGAGAATTAATTAATTAACTGTAAAACTATGGAGTAAACGCATTTTAAATGCATGATTATGTTTGTAATGGTACTGGAACACTTCTAGTGCAGGTTATACATTATTTCCTTTGTTTCCTTTAGTTTCGAGACATGTCAAAGAAAATTCATTTGTTAAAAACTATAGAATAGAATTTATTTGTTTAATGCGTAAGTACAGAGTCATTGACTCAAGCACTCATTGAAGTCAAGCACTTCTAGGACTAAGAGCAATGGTTGATCTCATTAAACCAAGTTTAAGGCCGACTCCAAAATAACTGCGTATCTCCATTTCGCAGTGTCAGCTGAAATAGTGATAAGTTTCGAGACATGTTAAGGAGAATTAATTAATTAACTGTAAAACTATAGAGTAAACGCATTTTAAATGCATGACTATGTTTGTAATGGTACTGGAACACTTCTAGTGCAGGTTATACTTTATTTCCTTTGGGATTGCTGAGCCCAGCTTGGTTATTTTTAAAATCGAATACCGCTTAAGCCGGTGCTAGGGGCGTATGCAGCCTCGCAAACCACATATGAAGAGACTCAATTGAACCGAGTCTCCGATTTTCGTGATTTTGTGTGTTCTTTGTTTCCAAAGGCAATCCTTTTTACTTTTATTAGAAACTCATAAAACCAGGTTTAAGCCCGGCTCCAACAGTTTTGCTGCTGACCCTACGTTTCTGCATGCTTCAGTTCCTCTTTGTTCGTTCTGCTGTTGAGGAAGTGTTCTTTGTGACATGCACGTGCATTAGGAGGGTTGCGCTGCCTGAATGATTACGGGCTTTCCTCGATATCTTTTATGTAAACTAATATATCTTACTGAGCATTATATTATCTTGCCGCTCTAGCTCTAGCAAATACATGATCGCCTGATTTTAATCATAGCTGTTTTGAATTTTGAACACCCTAAGAGTTAGGGTGCAAAACGAAGTTTTTATTATATACCTATTAGTGAAGTATAGAAATTTCTCACTTAATTCTAACATGACGTTAACGTTTTTCCATAGCGCCGTATGGAAAACGACATCGTGATCAAAATACAATAATTCACGTCGTCAACTTAGTGCGTGCAAAAAGGCGTGTTTGATGACGTCGCATGTAAACATTTAATTCTGTCGACGTCTGTTCTTTGAAAAAAAAAAACAAAAAAAAAAAAACAACAACAACAAAAAAAAAAAAAAACATTGCAACGATGTCGATTTTCCTTTATGTATCACGTTAGAATCGAAAAGATTTTCCTCTGCTATGAATTATCGTCGAATAACGCAAGGTGTTATTAGGCATATGCGAATATTAATTAATTCCGGCTTCGCCGTCGTGAATTAATACTTTGCAATCTGCCCTCCAACAGCATGCGTTATTCAACGCTATAATTCACAGTAAGGAAAAGTTATTTGTGAGTACCTTTTTGGGGAAGAAGGAGCTAGTTTGTGTTCAGTGGTGCAAAGTAATAGCGAACGTTTGATCCTGTACCTAATGACGAGCAGGGTTCCAAGGCAAAACACTCGCGAGTAACTTGCACTTCTGAAAGCAGCGTACGTTGTTTTGTTTTTCTTTGGTCTGTGATTTGCGTTCTGTCTGCCATGGTTTGTTTGTTCTTGCTCTTTCTTTGATTGGTAATCTATGATCTGTGATTGAGGCTATTTCTGGACACATTACGAAAATACGCCTATTCAAATATACTGAAAATTTTACCGCCAAGAAACGAAAGTTTTCAGATAAAAAATTCTAATATTTTTCATATTTCTGCTCAAAGCATAGATTGTGGGTACTCGTTAGAACCGCCTTGACGAGGCGCTTCTAACGAGTACCCACAATCTATGCTTTTGAGCAGAAATAATAAGAAAATAATGTATACCCCTGTAAACCCCAGTTTTATTATATTAAAGTGGGGCTTAAGGGGGTCAAAACTATATAGGCATGTTTTCCTGATGATTTTTTTTATACTATTTATTGAGTCAGTTCAAGCGCAGTAATGTATTATTTGACGCTGCACACGCTCTCAAGCTCGAGTTAAGCTGTTAAAATATAATATACAAAATATAAAAGGAGGAGACGGGTCCTTTAGGGCAAGAAACAAATTAGCAAACTTGGTTTTCTTGCGTCTGTTCAGAACTCACTAAATTCCTCTAAACCGGGCGTAATCTCTTCTTCTTTCAGTGGCTCGGGAAGACTGTGCTTCGTGGTTGTGGTAGTGTTTGACAGTATTCATCCATGTAAATATTTTTTATTTTTTTTTGTTCTCCTAACAAATGTATCGAACGCAAAGTTTAGAAATATTTTTAATGTATGTGAAGATAGCCATGGAAATGCCACAATCATAAAGCATAGCCCTGTCGAGTCACCAAAAGAAAGAGATGAGGCTCTAAATTACAAATATATATATTCGTCTCGTCTGTGAAAAAATCACAGTGAAACATATATAATCAATAAACAGATGAAACGAAGCAAGGGCTAAATGGCCATCTGAAGACAGAACACAAGAAAACGACAAATAGGATCGCGATGAGCCCGACCACAAACATTGATAGTCAGATGCCGACCGTCTGAAACAGATTGAGATGAGAGCCGGCATTTCGTCTAAGAACCAACCCACTGTCGTGCAACTGAAGGAGGAAGCAAAGCTACCAACCATAATAGGATTATTAACCTTGCATTCAGTATGCCGCAGAACAACTATATTGTAATCTGTATTTTTGTAGCGAGTGACATTTTTTTTTTTCAAATTGTACAGTAAAATCATTTTTGCCAACAAATTTTCTGAGCTTATAGACTAAGTCACCATAAAATTCAGGTTCGGACTGACTTTCTTGCAGAATTTGTTTTCAAACCAGCGTTATACTTGGACATTATTTCAGACGACGATACAACTTAATGTCTTAGAAGTGGCTAGTTGTCCGTTGTATATTATAGACTCCCGTTTCATATATTGATTGTATATTACATATGCCCACTGATTTCCAAATATCACTGATAGACCTACTGCACAAAATATTTATAACTTGTTTCTGAGACTTGATTCTTTTCGATCGTTTGTCGCCATTTAAAGTAAGGGACGTAACTATAGTTGACCTGGGTTCATTAACTTGTCGTATTGAAAGTTTTGTCCGGGACACTAAGTGATAGCCATATTATTATCATAGACAGATAAACATACGAACGGATAAATAGATAACAGAGACAAATAGACAGACAGACAGACTGACTGATGAATTGGCACATATGTAGATAGGTAGCTACAGGTGGACAAAGATAGATAGATAGATAGATAGATAGATAGATAGATAGATAGATAGATAGATAGATAGATAGATAGATAGATAACATCGTTTCTCATTTGACTTAAATTTCTTGCCGCCGTGAATGAAATAAGAGATCCCATAAGAGATCCCATAAAACGTCGAATGACATTTGGTGCCCGCGCTTTTGCGGTTTCTTTCTTAAAGAATTGCACATTTTCTGAATTTTGATAATACCTGATGGCACCATCAAAATCTTTAAAATCTGCAAATTGTCCGTTGTGGACTTTGTGAGCCATCGTGATGAAATAACATTAAATTTGGTTTCATCATATTAGCCCAATATAATAGGAATTAGGAATAAAGAAAAAATATTTAAAATAATTATCTTGTTAGTACGGCCAACATCAAGGCAATGTTTTTTTTTTAAATTTAGAAACAAGATGAGTTGAGCAATTACTGTCTAACTGCCACTATACTATGATTGGTTTTCGCGACTCTGTGATCGAACGATTTAAGTAACTTAATGCCGGGGTCTACACGAAATAAGAGGAGTAAAAATACAAATACAAAATTATACGAAATATTACAAAAAGGGTAAGAGAAAAGTCCAGGGAGTGCCACAATTACAAACCGCAGCCCTTCCCAGACACCAAGAGGAAGAGGAAACAGCCAAAACCAAACAAGCGCAATTCGAACAAACGCACTAAGATTAGCTCTCTCTTCCCCAAGCGAGGTAATCGCAATGCTAAAAGGACCGAAAAACACAAGAACAAAAAAAAAAAAAAAAAAAAAAAAAACCAGGCAAACCTCAAAACAAATCGCATCGTAGAATAAACCACAAAGCAACAAAAAGTAAGACCAACACTTGGACCACCGCCTTAGAACGGTCAGTAGAATAAATTTCCTGGGGGTTTAAAGCACTTTTACGGCCAGCCAACTTCACCCTGGGTCCCGATGCCTCTCTTGATACAGAAATACATAAAAATTCGATTCGCATAAAGGCCCCTAGCTCAGTCTTATTTGTGTTGAGGTTTTATGGCTCAGTCAACCCAATGGGGTCATATCGAGCGCGGTCAGTTTACCTAGCCACACGTTTACTGGGCAGGCTTAGTCCTCTAAGCGGTCAACCAGTATTGTGCACATTATTTCGCCAGAAACTGACAACTTCCCTTCTTGAATCAGCGGAAGGGAGAGAATGACCGTAGAAAATATTTCATGATCAATCTCCACGAAAGAATGTTGCCGACCTTGGCGGGGGTTGAACCCGCGACCTTCTGGTCTCCAGTCGGACGGCGCATCCAACTGAGCCACCGAGGCAGCTCCTAGCTCAGTCAAAATACATCACTATGATAAACAAAGACGTGTACTCATGGCTAATTCTAGTGTGTGACAGAGTAAATGAAAACCATTAGTTGAACCACGGCGTGCCAAGCCAAAGACTAATCGTCAAGCCCCAACCCACTAGTTAAAGTTTTACGAAGAGGCCGTCATTGAGTCTGAGGCCCGAACCGCCGTCGTGCAATTAAAAGAGTGAAGCATAGCCATCAACAATGCTTGGGTTGATAACTAGGCATGCATAATATCCAGGCTATAGCCAATTCTTTTATAACGGTTAATCAATTTTCTGAATTGCTCAGAAAAGTTAGTTTTCCCCACAATTTTTCTAAATCTATCGCTAAGTCACCGTAAAATTCTGGTACCGATATACCTTGTTACAGAAGTGTTTTCAGACTGACGTTATATTTTTCTACGAAGGCACTGTGTCTGCGATAAAATTTAGAAAACGCCTTACAAAGTTTAAAATAACGATAGACCTGCCTAAGAAGTTTGGCAGTAAGGGTTTTATTATGACAGTGAAAGTCACTAAGATTTGAAGAAGCTCTGGCGAATCTAATGTTGAGATATGTATACCCAATATAGGTACGCCGGGCGACATCGCCATCCAGAAAAGGGAAATTGACTATATCAACATCAAAATCGTCCCGTTTATCATAAATTTTGGTGGAAACTGTACCCTCAGAGACTGTATCATTAGATATACATAGATTCAAATTTAAAAAAAGGTGCCTCGGTAGCGGAAGAATTGACTTTATTTAACTGGAGTTCAGTAGGGTACATGCGGGCCACCATTTGATCAAAGTAAATATTGTCAATATTTAATAAATAATCAAAGTTATTATCGATAATAATAATATTATAAATAACAAACATGAACACAGCTTTTATTATCCCATGCTACAACATACACAATGTGGGGAATCCACGTGACCATATTACTAGGTGCACAGAGTTTGTTACTATTTTTAGCTCCTCATCAAGTAGGATTTTTAGAATATCTCGATTTGTACCCGATGGAATTTGTTCAAATAAAGCGCAGTAAGCGCTATTCTGCAATCTGGTCTGATTCTCAAGAACATTTGGAGACTGTTTTCATCAAAATTCATGTACTTTGTCCCCGGTAGCCCAGATTGACAGCAAAATCATTCTTCGAATATTCTCGAGAAGTAGACCAGATCGCAGAATAGCTCTTACACCACCAGAGAGAGCTTGATTTTTCGCATACTCTATGCTTTATTTAAACAAATTCCATTTGGTATGGTTAGAGTTATTCTAAAAAATCCTACCGTATGCGGAGCTAAAAATAGTAACAAACGCCGTGTACCTTGTCATTTGGTCACGTAGATTCCCCACACTGATACATTCGCACGGGGTTTGGATAATCGTCCGGTACCGGGCGAGCAGGCTCATTGTCTAGTCATCCGATACCGAATGAGCAGATCCGGGCGACTAGCCACTGTTTAATGTTTTACGTAGTGTACGATAATGATACCTTGCTTAAAGCCTCCTTATTCCTAAATAAATAGACATTTTTATCCGAGAAAGGTTTAATAAATTGGTATATGGTATTCATACAATCATAATTTATGGGCCCTTGCAGCCTGTAAAATTTCAGTTAGTCTCTCGTTCTTGAACTGGATCAAAACTGAAATGATTTTTTTATCGCATTTCTGAATTATTGTTGCCAATATTTATTCAGAGATACGATAAAAATCACTTCATTTTTTGATCCAGTATAAAAACGAGAGACTAACTAAAATTTTACAGGCTGTCAGATGCCAATTTTATGCTCGTATTAATACCATATACCAATTTATTAAATCTTTCTTGGATACAAAAAAGTCTATTTTTGAGGAATATAAGGTGGTTTTAAGATGTTTAGCAGTTAAAATTGGAGGCAGGCCTCGTACTGAATGAAAGCTGCATCGTAAATCTGTATCGGATAGTGGACGCCACACCATCAATATCTTTGGTCAGACCCGCCATGATCCGACTTTTGTTTTCTTTTTACTCTGGGTTCAGACTGTCACTGGGTCCCCAGATTTGTTGGAGTTATGTGTGTTCTCTATAATAACGGACTTCTGAGTACAAAATAATATAAAATATATGTGAAGATACCCAGGAAATGCAACAATCACGAAACACAAAGATGTCAAGAAAGAGCCATCCCAGTGAGCATTCTGTTTTAAATCTATACCCGAAAGGAATCATGTCGGGCCGATAACGGCCCAGTATAAATTTAAGCAGAATGCTCGCTGGAATAATCACAGAACACAGCCTTCCAATGACACAAAGAGAATGGATAAACAAAGTATAACCGTTAAAAGCCAATCGGTAGTGTTACCACTGACCGTTTAATGCACTTTTCTATCGCAGTGCCTCTATGTCCGCCAATTCCATCAAAAATACTTTACCGCCCTTCTGAAAACAGTCTACTAAAAAGGAATGATTTTCTTCCCTTTTAGAGTAGACTCCTTTTAAGAAGGATTTTGGGGTGTGAGAAAGCAAACAAGAAGTCACAAAATTATCCCCCTTGAACAAAATGGCTGAAAAACTACCAGATCTATTTAGTCACCTTAAGCGAAACTTAACTTGTTCTTGTGTTTTTCAGTCCTTTTAGTATTGCGATTACCTCGCTTGGAGAAGAGAGAGCTAATCTTAGTGTTTTTCGTACGTTTGTTCGGTTTGTGCTTGTTTGGATTTGTCGGTTTCCTATTCCTCTTGGGGTCTGGGAAGGGCTACGGTTTGTGAATGTGGCACTCCCTGGACTTTTCTCATACCTTTTTTTGCCCATGTATGGTTTTATTTGTGCTTACTTGTATTTTTTCTCACTTCTACTTCCGATACCTTGGGAAGACTATACTTTGCGATTTTTGCATTTCACTCGATCCTTTGATAAAACTGTAAACTATGCAAAATTTTGCAATAACTCATCGAGTTATCTGCCAACCTCTGCCGTGTTTATAAATATGCTTAGAATATTTGGGTCAATTTGCGTCAATACCTCAATAGTGCTTTATTGCATCTATGTTAAAATATTATACGTTTAACCCTTGTTAACAATTAACTGTATTCTGTTAGTTTACTTTTTTACAACTGTTTCTTATCACTTAATTTGTATTCTAGTTTTCGCGACAAGACAGTAGAAGTAAACTTGCATTAGAAAGACCTCAATAAAAATAAAACAAATATAGGAATACAGTATTTAAATGGATATCGGAAGCGCGTGCAAGGAATATGAGACATGAAAGTGTTAAAGTATTAATGGTACCAATTGGGTAACAGAGAAACAGTCTGTTGTAACAGTCGTATCTAATTTGCATCCAGATTACATGAGAAGCAAGTAGCCTAGTTCCGAATGAACCCTTCGTCTGTCTTCAGTTTATCGTAGAATGGGACAGAACAGATGAAATCATTATATAATTAAAGCTCAGACCTCATTGAAAGAACATAAAAGGACTAGGTAACGAATACTGTTCAAATAAAAAAAAATGCTTAACACAATACACACGTCGCTGCATAAAAATCATACGGACCGCATCATAATGCAGTTTTATATTTTTCTATTCCTTGGGGTCATAAAGCCCAGTTAGCTATCTTGGAAAATCGAATTCCGCTTATGCCGGTGCTATAGGCGTATGCAGCCTAGCAAACTACACTGCTGTAATATGAAGAGTCTCAATTAAACCTAACCGGGTTTCCATTCTTTTATGCGTTCGGTGTTCCTTTATAGGTTGTATTTGACTTCACTGCAGCTTCTTTTAAGTGCCGTGTGGCGACCGTAAGATGTGTCCCCGTACTTCATCAGTGTATACTTTGTTTTCCATTTTCTTAGCATCATTGAAAAAATCAGACGGACAGTGTCATGTAAAATACTTCACATAGTGCAGTTTTTATTATTTTTCTTGGGATTACTGAGCCTATTTTGGTACACTGTAGCGGGAAAAATCGAACTCCGCATGAACTGGTGCTTGGAGTAGGGGTGGTGGGCACATGCAACCCAGCAAACTTCGTTCCTGCCATATGCGTACCATAGTTCATATTATATTTCATTTCTTTTGGGATCATTGGGCCTGTTGTGGTGTATTTGAAAATGTTCTGCTCATGTATACGCTAGGGGGCGTAAGCAGCGTTGCAAATTTCATTACTGTTTATGAAGAGTCTCAATAAAAATCGAGACTCCCATTTTCTAATTTGTAGTGTGTTCTTTGTTTCCAAAGGCAATCTTTTTTATGTTTATTTCACCTTGCTCGATTTTATCCATGTATGAACGGCTTAAATCAGTCTAACCATCCACATAACCTGAAAGGTCTTTCCTGTACATCCAAGTGCATAGAAATATCGCTTAAAATGTGAATTAATGCTCTCTCTCTCTCTCTCTACACACACACACACACACACACACACACACACACACACACACACACACACACACGTGTATAGAAATAAAAAAATAAAACACACATGGGAGTGTTTTTAATGTTTATAATAGCTGCTACTTGAAGCAAGTTTAATCCTAAATAATCTATTTGTACAGACCCTATAAGTAATGACCGTTCCAACGTTTTCCCTATATTTATGTTGCTTTGTCTTGGTTTAATCTCTGAGTATTCATACGTAGTTTGATAATGTCAATAAGAAGGGACGATGGTCTCAGACCAAACCATGCGTTTTATATTCTATTAAAACAGTTTCATATAATTAATTTGCGCTCATGAAACAGAAAAGATAACTTAACACACTTTCAGAAGAGGCAACACTGTTGGCATTATTTTGCCTTCCAACTGAAAAGTGGTCTACTATAAACGGAAACAATTTAGCCTTTAAGCCCGAGGGAAATGATATTCTGTCAAGAATAGATTCATTGTTAGAAAGGATGTGATGTGTGGAAAAGCAACTAAGACGTCATAAAAAGTGTCCTCTCTTGCAACAAACGACAGAAAAGTCTTCTGCAGCATTCGTTCCTGTCTACGAATTTCGCTTACACTATCGTTTCGCTCCTGTTCAACCACAGTTAACTAATCGTTTCACCCCAAAACAAACTAATAAACACAGATTATAACGCATTTGTAATTTATTGACAGTGACAAAAATACTATTATCTATTTTCCAGCAAAGGAATTCGGGTCAAATGATCCAGAGCCTGATCCTGATGTACCTCCTGAACTGCTACCGAAGCCGTTCATTGCATTAGGGTCAAAAGTACCGCTACTAGATCCGGAACTAGAGCTGGAACCTGAGCCGAAACCACTTCCACCGAAACCCCCTGAACTGGAACTCGTACCACCAAATCCACCAGAGCTCGAGCCAGTTCCCCCAAAGCCACCAGAGCCTGAGCCTCCAAAGCCACCAGAGGCTCCACTTCCAAAACCATTCACAGCATTTGGATCAAAACTACCTGAAGCTCCTGAGCTTGACGAAGAACTTGACGAAGAACTGCTGAAAGACAAATTAAACCTACAGTGCTCTGTTTGAACAGCTAACGTTTTACAAAAAAGCTAAAAAACAATAACAAAAAAACAAAAACAAAAAACAATAAAAAAACAAAAAAAAACAAAAAAAAAAAAAAAAAAAAAAAAAAAAAAAAACAACAAAAAAAAACAACAACAAACAAACAAAAATAAATAAATAAACAAACGACTTTCTGTTTATTTTCGCATGTTACACCACACGTTTTAAGCAACCACCTAACGACTACATGTACAGTTATTTTTTAATCTGTGCTGATGCTAAATGCATCCATGCCAGCAGTTTAATGCCTGGGATTTAACAAAAAGGCTGTACCGGAAGAGACACAATCACGTAACAAGGCTTATCAATGACACCAAGAGGAAAAGTAAACGAGCTACGACGGCCAGCACATACATTACATACCAACGAAAAGCAAAGCAACAAGCTCCTTCCCCATTGGGGTAATCACTTGCCAGACATGACAATCTAACGCAACTATAAGAAAATAAACAAGACACATCACAGTAAAACACATATAATTCCAAACACAATCATGAAACAAAGCAGGGGCTCATTTGCACTCTGCAGCCAGTAAACATGAAAATCATACTGTACCCTATCACAGACATAGCTAGTCAAACGGCCCTCGGAAACAGATTGATAAATGGGCTGTCATTCAACCTGAGAGCCGAATCGTCGTAGAATTAAAGAGGGAATTAATATTATCACCAGTAATTGGGTTAACAAGTATAGATGCAGTTTCAATTTTGATTGTAGAACAACTTATTTGACTTAAGCTTTTTTAAATATAAGTGGATATCTGGGAAATGTCATAATCACAAAGCACAGCCTTCCAAGGGCACCAAAAGAAGAGACGATGAGGAACAAACAATAACAAAACAAACGTCACAAATAAAACCATCGACACACGAACAAATAACTGCTACGGAGGAGCTGCATTGAAAACAGAAATGAAATACCCAGACAATGCAACAATTACGAAGCACAGCCCTCCCGAGGCATCAAAGGAAGGAAAGGTGAGGAACAAATAAGGACAACACAAAAGTCACATAAGAAACCACAGACGCACAAACAAAGAAGAACTGCAATAGAGAAATCGCCTTAGAAAACTGCTGACGGGTTTTTACTATAGTGTAGCTTATATTTTCTGGTCTTTTATGATCATTGAGCCCATTCCGGGTTTTTGAAAAATTATATGAAGCCCACTGATGAGGCCTAATTGACCAAAACTAGCTAGTCTGGTCCAGACAACCTGAAATTTTATCTATTTTTCGTTTTGTGACTGTATATATTCTCTCCAGGGTCTTTCTTTTTAGAAACCAATACTCGTGCAAAATCTCAACCTAACTTCTGATGCAGCTCCAAATGACAAACATATGTGCGGTCTGCATACGGTTCTCTACCTCATAATTGAAAATCATAGTGAAAGACATATAGCACGAACAATCTGATGAAACAAAGGAAACAGCTCAATGGCGACCTGAAGCCAGAACACAAGAAAAACACAAACAGGACCATGATGGGCCTGGCAACAGACATTGAGGTCAGGTGCCAACCTTCTGAAACACATTTAGGAGGGAGCCGTCATTTAGTCTATCATTTTACAACCTTTTTAAATTGTTCCGAAAATAAGTTTTGCAAAGTCGCCATAAAACTTTATTGCTGAAAGATCGTACAAAAGTGTTTTTGAATCAACGTTACTATTTATTTGGAAATTAGTTCATAGTGCATAATTACTAGTCTATATTCCAGTTACACGTCTCATATTACTGTTGCCGCATTTTCATTTGAATAAATGTAACATCGAAACAGACTCCAAGCAGTATGGATGTATTTACTTTAGTTATACTGAAGTTGTCTTTAACACCTACAATGTTATACCATAAAAGATTTCATTAACTGTAGATCTAACTGGTGCACGAGTGTGTTTATTATTTGCTATGCAAGCTTTCAAACAATTCAACTTGTATTCATTTATCAAACTTATTTTTATTGTTAAACAAAACAACAATACAAAAAAGCATACCTTCCACTAGATGCGCTGCCAAACCCGCTGCCACCGAATCCACCACTAGAATCACCAAACCCTGATCCACCAAATCCAGCGCTGGATCCACTCGAGGAACTACTTTAAGCAAAGCATTATTAATATAAGATTATTATAATACATCATTTTGTTTACTTAGAATATCATACTATTGCAAACATACGTTTATTTCTGTTTTGATGACACTCGGACAACGTTTAATGCTAGATTCTTAACTCATTTGTCTTAAACTTGTTCTAGCGCAAGTGGTTAGATATGCCTTAAGCATCATTGTTGGGTTCTGATAGACCTAATTAGATATGGATGGGACAGGAATAACATATTCAACCTACACCTATCATTTGTTCTTTAGATAAGATGTTTGCAACGCCCTTTCCCAGTAGTTGTTCCTGCTGACCATTTCAAGGCGGTTCAGTTGCTCCAGTTAGTCTTTGTATGTCGGTTAATGTCCTAACTTAAAATTGTTTTGTAAAGTAAAATTCTGCTATAATCCTTACTGCATTCAACCTGCTACAATAACGAAAGCTACTAAATCCAGACAACAATGTAACTACTTGTAGCATTTGCTCTTTAAAACTTGACTTCCGACCCACAAACTCTTCCTCTTGGTACCATTTGTACGCTATGTTCTGTGACTGTGGTTCTTCCTGTATTTCTTCAGTATCATATTGCTATATGTTTATAAATAAGGAACGTCGGGTGGCACTAGTCCTGAGGTCGTTTGTTAGTAAGTCTGATCTGGTTTTCATAGGAATTCTTAATGATTATACGATGTAAAGGATATGATATAATGTAGATGAAATGTCCTAGATTGCATGCTTATTAGTTTTGCAGTCATGGTAACATGTTGTCCTCTTAAACTGCATGACAGTGGGTTGGTAGGCAACGTCTTATAATATTTAAATGGTAAAATAAACGTCAAAAAGATTGCACATGTATTCAGAATGATTTAGGGTTTGTCTGTTGGCGCGGCGCATTTATGTTTATATTTATTGAGCGCAAGTATGAATTGTTGATCGTATGTAAAGGACGATTTCCATGCACAAGGCATTTCCCGTAAACAGAAAGAAAATATTATTACCCTCCACTAGATGAACTGCCAAATCCGCTACCCCCGAATCCACCGCTGGAATCTCCAAATCCTGATCCACCAAATCCAGCGCTAGACCCGCTTGATGAACTGCTGTAAAGATTAAATGAGTAAACCTTTGAACGTACAGAAAATGCCTTGCACAGAATCATGCATACAATCAGATTTTTTTTCTGAACACACAACTTTTGGAACTTGAAGATTTTTATCGTGAAATGCCTCACATAATGAAGTCACAAAAAATGGTACCATGTATTGTGTTGAATATTAGAAGATCAAGCACTTCTATTTGTAGTATATATGCAGGATACTTTGTTTTTTATTTCCTAATATATTGTCACATATTTCGGTATGGAATGCGTCAATGTAATTATAATCAGGAATACTATCATTGTTAAACTGAACATATGCACTATATATTGCAATCTTTGAAGAATGGGCCCAAGGACTGGATAGATCAGCTTCAGTATGGTGGATTGATTGTTTAAAATTGCTATTTCAATCCGTTATCTGCACCAGATAAAACATTTTATCATGCCGCAATTAAACACACACACACACACACATACACACACACACACACACACACATGGATATTCGAATATTTGATTGTCACATACCGAACAGCAAAACACCAAGGTGCTGATGATAAAGAAGTACTTGAACAGAATTTTTGCATATTGCAACCATTGTAAAATAGGCCCATGGACTGGATGGCTATTTTGCCATCTTCAATATGTGAATGACTGTTAACACTGCTATCATCAAGTAAAAATATTGCTCATGCAACAAGCGAACGGTGCTGGCCAAGATTCAATGTTACAAATGTTGGTCTTACTCTTTGTTGCTTTGTGGTTTATTCTACGAGGCGATTTGTTGTATGTCTTTCCGTGTGCCATTTTGTTCTTGTGTTTTTCAGTCCATTTAGTATTGCGATTATCTCGCTTGGGGAAGAGAGAACAGTCAGGCCTGTCGGGTTTCCTCTTCCTCTTGGGGTCTGGGAAGGGCTGCGGTTTGTGATTGTGGCACTCCCTGGACTTTTCTCTTACCTTTTTTTACACATTCGCAAACCTATTCAACGCCTTGCTGTATACAAATATTTTCTCGAATGATTACGTGAGCGATGCATCAGCCTCATTCAGGCTGTGTTGATGTGCAGGTTAACCTAAGACTCTTTTCTTGAGGTGTGGCCCATTTGTGTTTTTATTTTATTGATTGCATTTATGAATTGTTAAATCTGTGAGCATGCCAAATGTCCACGCACAACACGTTTTACTTAAAACTAAAGAAAAACCCTACCTTCCACTAGATGAACTACCAAATCCGCTGCCTCCGAATCCACCGCTAGAATCGCCAAATCCTGATCCACCAAAGCCCGCGTTAGATCCACTCAACGAAGAACCGCTGTAAAGACCAATTGAAAAACATTCCCATTGCACGTACATAAAATGCACATGTATAGAATGAATCGACTGCATGTAAGCAATTAGACAATTTCGACCATACAGTCTTCGGGTCTTGAAAACTGCGTTTACCAAGATCAGAGTATACATTTTCAGACGTCACGTGATTAGATGGATAGATATGGCGAGTATACTACACAGAAGCCTAGAAAGCACCTAATCGCACCTCTCTTACACCGTCCATTTCTATTAATCTGAATCTATCATAAACTGACCATGAGTGTCTAAGGGGTGAACATATGTAAATATATACATTGAACATTTATACAAAATTATAAATCCCTGCAAAAGATGCCCACGGACGACATGCGTTGTCAACTTTAATAATCAAACTCTCGCTAGAGAAAATATTTTCACGCCACGCACAAACAAAACTTGCCTAGATTTATTGGACTGCTCATCTGTCCACATGATGAAGGCATTCGCTGTTATCCATTATTTCTCTTAGTCCTATGAGAGAAATGAGACGAATCTGTTTCAGGCTGTGTGGATGCATATGTTTATCTGGGCCTCTTTCCATTTGACCTAGCTCAATTATGTCATTCATTAAATAGATATGTTTATGTGTAGCTACTTAAGTTGTAGACGTGCATAGTGTCTTCATTGACAGTTCGAAAGCAAACCATGGATATATTCTCAGCTAACGTGAAAAAGGGATCCTTCCTTCCACTAGATAAACTATCAAAACCGCTATCTCTGAATCAAGCGCTGTAATCTCCAAATGAATACGCGCAGAGGATACAACAGGATTTAGCACCCGACAGATTAGACCCTGATAAGACCGTGCAATAGCTGAGACTAATCTAGGTTTTTGCTGTTCGCGTAAAGCCGGATGGGATCTTTTCACATGACGCATTTTTCATGGAAACGAGGAAAACTGGTTTAAGCACACTCCCACCACCACCTTATAGTTTTCTTGACTAATTGTTCCAAGGTGGCTTCTCTACTTTATTAGTATGTCGGATTTTGTAAAACAAAATGCACTTTGTGTCGTCATTGTTTATTCCTTATCTGTTCTTCATTGACTCCTTCGAGAAGGCTGTGCTTCATTATAACGGCCTGGCGTAGGTAACTACATTTATACTGTCGAGAAGAAAAGTTACGTGGAGTAAAGACCAAAAACCTAAAACAAAATATGAGCCTGCCTTGCAGATGAACTTCCAAATCCGGAGCCACCAAATCCACCAGAGGTATCGAATCCACCACTTGATGAGCTGGAAAAAAAAATCTTCTAGGCAATATGCAATATACAGCAGGATGTTGGAGTGGGTGGGGTGTAACAATCAGGTATGCAATATGAAGTATATTATCACATTTGCAAAATATTGCCCTTGTTATCAACTTTAATACGAAATCAGATTCTGGTCGTTCAACAATAGAAAACAACAACAACAACAACAACAAAAACAACAACAACAAAAAAACAAAAACAAAAAAAACAAACAACAAAAAACAAACTAATAACACTATACAGCACGTAAACTCTCACAAGAAAATATATGTTGATGTCACAGACAAGTAGTACCTACCTAGATTTATGGAACAGTGCATCCGCACATAAGATCAGAGCATTCGCTGTTCGCCAATATTTTTATTAGTTCGCCGGGACTATGTCCCTGGAAAGCTTATGTTGTCACCCAGTGGTTGGCTTCGACGTCTATCCGCGTCCGCGTCTAACTTATTGATTAGGTTGGTGTGGACGAAATATGAAAACTATATCTTACACGCTGAATCCCTTAGGTTGGTGTGGACTAAATATGAAAGCTGTATCTTACATACTTTAGCGGTCATGTATACTTTTCAAAACTTAAACACAGCTGTAAATGACAAAGTATGACCTGACCTTGACCTAGGCAGACGATCAAAATGAGGAAGGGGTGTGTGCTATTAAAAGGTCTTACCCTAAGGTAGATGTGGGCTAAATATTAAAGGGGTATCTTGAATACTTCAGCAATTACGGACATTTTTCAAAATTTAAACGCAGAACTTGAACATGGGTTTAAATGACAAAGTATGACCTGACGTTGATCTAGGCAGAAGGTCAAACTGAGGAAGGGGTGTGTGCTATTGAAAGATCTTACCCTAAGGCAGGTATGGGCCAAATATTAAAGCGGTATCTTGAATAATTCAGCAGTTACGTACACTTTTCAAAACTTAAACGCAAAACTTAAGCATGGATGTAAATGACAAAGTGTGAACTGACATTGACCTATAAAGAGGGTCTAACTTGGGGATGGGGATGTATGCTATTGAAAGGTCTTACCCTACGGTAGGTGTAGGCCAATATGAAAGAGTACCTTAAATGACGTGGACGAAGACGTGGGCGCCGACGTGGACGCGGATAGACGCCGACGCCAACCACTGGATGGCAACATAAGCTCTCCAGGGACATAGTCCCAGCGAGCTAATAAAAATATTGGTGAACAGCGAATGCGGATGCACTGTCCCATAAATCTAGTTAAGTGACAATGATCTTCACAATGATCACTTCTAAAGATTGTTTTTGTATCGGATCACCTCTTTTCGGCGAGATGCGTTGTCATCTAACAACTCTTGTTAACCGTTTGAGAGAAGACAAGACTGGTTTTGAACTTGGGGATGCCCAGTTTGATCTGGGCATTTGTTTAGTGAGCGCTGCTTACGTCCGTGTTTTACTGAATACATGTTCATAACCATTCAGATTAAAATTTAGACCTGCATATTGTCTTTAAAGATAGCTTGAAAGAAAAATTAAATGACCTGGCTCGGAGAAACAAAAGGACCCTACCTTCCACTAGATGAGCTACCAAATCCACTACCCCCGAATCCGCCGCTGGAATCTCCAAATCCTGATCCACCGAATCCAGCACTAGATCCACTCGATGAAGAACCGCTGTAAAGATCAGTGAGCAATCGTTTTGAACTGTACATAGTGATACCTAGAACTTATAACGCATACGTGACATTCATATTCCGCTTCAATATTCTTCGGTCTTAGCCAAGGGACCGTGGGTATCCTGACCTGGTCAGGGGATATGCAGTTTGCGTGTACTTGATGACAGGTTTTGTACTGGCAAATTGCCAACGATTTACCATCTGCTGCAAATAGTTGTTGCCCGTTCCTCTGTTAAAGTATTTTTTATCATTGTCTATACGTCTTTTAATGCTTTGAGAAGACCGTGCTTCATAAATGTGACCTTTCGTAGGTAAATTCATTAGTACTTTATCTGTTGAGAATAAAAGATACGAGAATCAAAGTAATAAGGAATGATAAATATCCTACCCTGCAGACGAACTTCCAAATCCGGAACCACCAAATCCACCAGAGGTATCGAATCCACCGCTTGATGAGCTGATAAAAACAAGAATAGCAGATAATTGTTCGCATTTTGTTTTCAATATTATAATAGAGGCTCTTACAACGAAGCCAGTTTCTGGCGAAGGAATGTGCACAATACTGGCTAACCACTTAGAGGACTAAGCCTGCCCAGTAAACGTGTGGTTAGGTAAACTGATCGCGCTCGACATGACCCCATTGGGTTGACTGGGCTGTAAAACCTCAACACAAACAAACAAAATACAACGAAGCCCACTTTACACCCGAAACTTTGACAGTTTCTTTGTCAAAGTCACACTCCACTCATGTTACGGCACACAAACTCCAATGCATTTTTTTTTCTACGTAGGGTACCTTTTTACTTACATAAGGCCAGTCTTGCCTTACCCTACGTATTATGCAATTGCACTGTCCAACAGGTAGGACACTATTTTGTTTTCAATGTTATAATAAAAGTTCTTACAACGAAGCCCACTTTACACCCGAAACTTTGACAGTTTCTTTGTCAAAGTCTCATTCCACTCATGTTACGGCACATAAGCTCCAATGCATTTTTTCCTACGTAGGGTACCTTTTTTCTTACATAAGGCTATTCTTGCCTTACCCTAAGTATTATGCAGTTGTACTGTCCAACAGGTAGGACACTACTCAGTACTCACGGGTAGGACACTACTCAGTACTCACGGTTTACCCGTGCACTATACGTGTAAGCTAAAACGTGGCAACCTGGACGTATATAACTATCGCACTGCGAATGATTCCGATAAGAGCGAATTAACAGAACATTGGTCAGTCCTTAGAGGAATGATTTTGGTGAGTGATATTTTATATTTTCGTAATTGTCATTAATTTGTAGGTTTTCTGTGCAGGGTCTGAAAGGCCAGAAATGTGTCGAGTCTGAATTAAAACCTTTTGACCTAAAACGCTGCAACAAGAATTAAAACCTACAGATTGTTGATTGCTGCGTCTGTATAGTGGACGCAGGGTGATCCAGTTTTGCATTTTGTTACATAGGATTTTCATATATACTAGGCCGGCTGCTCTAAATTTTTCAGTCTAGTAGGAGTTTTCCCAGTGCGTGCATGAGGTGGATAGGAAGGACGCTGAGCAGACTATGCAGTATGTTCAGTCTGATCAGGGTCTCTTTCTAGCAAGCCCAATTTCGGTCTAGTAGGTATCTCCGGTTTGCGTGAAAGGAATGATACTGATACTCTGGTTGCCATTTGCTCATCGCTAAGGGATTTGGGGACCCAACGGGCTGTTAGCTTACGCATACCTAAACGATCAAGTAAGAGTGTTGAAACGCTATCATGTGAAATGCCTAATGCCTGTGCTATTTCTTCCACCTGAATTCGCCTATCAGAGTATACCAGAATCCGTACTTTCTTACACATTTCTTCGTCGGTGGTATCCAGTGGGCGTCCAGACCTGGCTTCATTTTCTAAAGACGTTCTACCGCGTTTGAATTCCCCTACCCAGAATTTAACCTGAGCATAAGATGGTGCAGAAGACGCATACACATCAGCTAACTCGCCGTGTATTTCCTTGCCTGTTTTACCTTTTAAATACAAGTACCGAATTACAGCACGGTACTCAACTTTAGATGAAAAGCATGCCTTTGCATCACTAGCAATGTTTGACATTCAATATCTTATTAAAGAATGTCTCGATACGCGTGTAATTTTGTACCCATGTATAAATCATATATTGAAACAAAGCATGAAAATCGTGACCATCTCGGTCCATCGGAAATGGGATAGGCTGGTTATTTATTGACACGTCCCCGTATATATATATATATATATATATATATATATATATATATATATATATATATATATATATATATATATATATATATATATGTCGTCAGTTGACACATATATATATATATATATTGTACGCTCATTTTTGGCGAAAGAATGTAAATGGCCGCTCAGAGGACTAGGCCTGTCCCCAGTAAACGTGTGTTTAGGAAAACTATCAGCGTTCAACATGACCCCATTGAATTCATGAGGCCATAAAACCTCAACACAACCTAATTTGCATGCACTCGCGGTTACACAGAAACGGACATATATTTTAAAAGGTAAGATTATTTGATTCTGTAAATATTTTGTCGTCTGCTGAAGTCCAGGTCTTAGCAGAATTTAGATAAGAACTGTAAGTTAAGCCTAGATCAATATTCAGTTTATTTCAAGTGTATTAGGGGTTGACATTTATTATGGAGTGAATTTATGGGCTGACATTACAAATGTCAGGCCCTAATAGTCGAGGTTATAATATCCTGATTGCGGAGGGGTACGACGATTGGAATGTCGTGTCCCTGTTTGTCGTCAGTTGGCATTCGAAATATCATGGCCCTAATGCATTCGGATAAGAGTAGATAGGGTTGACAATCGGAATGTCATGGCCCTGTGAGTTAGCCGAAGACGTTGGAATATCATAACCCTGGTGTTGTAAGAGGAAATGTCCTGATTGCAGGTAGGATGGCTGAAATGTCTTAGCCATGGTTGCTATCTGTGTACATTTCAAATGTCATGGCCCTGTTATTTTAGTTTACTATTATTTTTATCAGGGCATCGAAACTTTCTTAATTTGGTTTTAGATATGGAGTTTGTGTATGGCGTCGACAGGCGACGCTGCCGATAGCTGACGGAAGCTAGCTGTCGACCGCGCCAACGTCGACAATAGGACGTAGGTCGCGGACGAATCACGTCGACGCCGGTGATAGACCAGTAATTCAGCTGCGACGTAAATGACGTCACACTATCCGGTGACGTAGGGCGCAGTTGTAGATTGTGTAGAATCATAACAACAAACTTCATCATATGGTGGTGTAATCCTGTGTAGTTATATTTTGTTTTCTTTCTTTGTAGCCCTTCAAATTTTGAAGCCTTCAAATATTGTAGCTTCCAATACAGAAGATAGCATCAGGCAAGTTATTCAAATGCCTAGGGCGAAGACACTGCGAGTTAAACGTGGAGGTCATTATGGAATCATTAACGCGTAATATATTAAGCCAGAGCAACAATCAGTAAATAAATAATTAATAAACTATTATTCAAAGAAGATTATTCTAAAGAGTAATAAATACAGATGGTGGCTGACTAGTCAAAAACCTAAGTATCAAACTGTGCACAGACTATTAGTTACATTGACTAAATAAGACTTACTGAGTGTGTCTATATCTTAAGATACGATAGTCAGCATTCTCTTCGCATTGGCACAGTGTTCACCCCCCTTGGTTGGAGCTGTACTGGTGATTAAATATTTCGATTATCCAACCCGGGTTCATCAAGTTATAAACCGGTACAATTGCCAGCCGTGTTGTATCCAACAGTAGCCAACGCGAAGAGTGGTTTGGGGTATTTCGGGTTTGTTTGCAATGGTTGGTGTGTTTCGATGGACATCTTTTTTTAACGAAAGTACGTTAACGCCATGTACATCATTAATTCTATCGGAATTGTTATTCTAAATAGAGGAGGTTTGCTTTGATTTTCAAAACTTGACTTTGGCGTGAGCTTGAAGATCATATTGTAAAGATGATTTAAAATACACACAATGAAAGTTGAATCAAAGTATTTGACAAAAATAACCGTTTCATGAGATTTATCATCACTTCAAGGCACATACATTCTTCCATACAGATGCTGACAGGCTTAGGTCACATATGATCTTATAAGACTTCGTCTAATAAAACAGAAATAAGACATGGCCTGTTACTCTTTTTACAAACGCACTGTCAGTAGGGATGATATTTCATTTCATGAACACGTGCACTTTGTGCGTTGATATTAAGCGTTCTTACAATATAGCCATTCGTGGCAAACGAAAAAGAAACATACATCCGTATACTGGTGTGGAGTCCTATTACACGATGGGAACCATAAACATATTGTATTAAGATAAAGTATACTCCCCTTTAGAATACTTCAAGCTGATGATGGTCAGAAACTACATTAGAAGATTTTTTTTCTGTATGAATTGTATTAATATATTGAAAATTTTGCTTCAAAAAAACTGAACATTTTCAGATAAAAATCTCCGATATTTGTCATACTTCTGCTCAAAACATATATATGTTTTTGAGCTGAAATAAGAAAACTAATGTATACCCCTGTAAACCACAGTTTTACTATATAAAAGTGGAATTTAAGGGGGTCAAGATTATATAGGCGTGTTTTCGTGATGTTTGTAGCTGCACCAGGAGATAAGATCGAGGTTTTGCGCGAGAAAAACTGGTTTAAGCCCCCAAGAAGTTTTTCTATTAACCGTTTCAAAGCAGTTCCACTGTTGCCGTTCTTCTTTACTTGCGTCTGTAGTTTCATATGTGGCGTTTGCTTTTCCTTATTTGTTCCTCATCTCTCCTTCGTTTAGTACTAGGGCTCAGGAGAGCAGTGCAGTGAGAGCATTCGATTATGGATATAAAACATATAATAAGTAACTATAATATGTCGGTAAGGAGAAAATATTTTATGTAGGTTAATCAGACCTCTATTTTGTAGTCTCGGCTTATTCATGTTTATTTTTATATTAACCCTTCTCTTGCTGAACACGACATGCCTTGCCTTAGCAAACAGTGTAGATCCAGATCAAATGGCTTCTGAAGCAGCCAACTGATCTGGATCTGCACTGTTTGTCAATAAATATGTAAATTTCTATCAAATACATGGATCAAGTAATCTGATTGGCGGGAAATTAGAAGTGGGCATGGCATCTTAATTTATTCAGCTTGACAAGGGTTAATGTAATATATGAATTGTTAAAAATATACGTCTCTGCAAATGGCTTTCGAAGACAGTTTAAAGGCAACATTACCATAACATTATCATACCTTCCACTTGATGAGCTTCCAAAGCCGCTACCTCCAAATCCACCGCTGGAATCTCCGAATCCTGATCCACCAAATCCTGCACTAGATCCGCTCGACGAAGAACCGCTGCAAACACCAAACAAAAACATTTCATTACGAAAACACGCCTATTCAAATATATCGAAAATTTTACAACCCTAAAAGGAAAATTTTCAGATAAAAAATTCTAATATTTTTCATATTTCTGCTCAAAATATAGCGAGGCGGTTCTAACGAGTACCCACAATATATGTTTTGAGCATAAATAAGAAAAATAATGAATACCCCTGTAGACCCCAGTTTTACTATATAGAAGTGGGGTTTAAGGTGATCAACATTATATAGGCATGTTTTCGTGATGTCAGGGAATAATGACCTTATCCCGCATTTACTGTGGTATTATACTCCGTCACTGTGAGAAACAAACCCCATTTTCCAAATATTTGAAGAGCAGATATAAGATAATCTATATTAGCGCATAACAGGACATCTGACTCATGTAATAGAACGGAAATATTAATAAAATCTATACAGTTTACCACTTTGTAAAAGGTATACGGTTTCAATAACTTCGTCTGTCTGTTTGTCTGTCTGTTCTTTACACTGCCATTCATCAAGTCCTTTTCAAGTTTTCAAGTATTTTCTCTAGCCTAGTTATTGAAGAAAGAACCTTAAAACTTGAATGATGTTTGTTTGATCTGTTATGTGGGAAAGGGAAACGCTATCGAAAGCTACCATATTATCTCATTACGAAAACACGCCTGTTCGAATATATTGAAAATTTTACAACCAAAAAAAGGAAAATTTTCAGACAAAAAATTCTGATATTTTTCATATTTCTGCTCAAAACATAGATTGTGGGTACTCGTTAGAACCGCCTCGATGAGGCGTTTCTAACGAGTACCCACAATCTATGTTTTTTAGCAAAATTAGAAAAATAATGTGTACCCCTGTAAACCCCAGTTTTACTATATAAAAGTGGGTTTAAGGGGGTCTACATTATATAGGTATGTTTTCGTGATGTTTTTTTTTTTTGTGTTTCCAATGTGCAGGGGAAATACGAAGGTATCATTGTTTCTTTTTGGGGGATGTTTAAGTAAATTTTGTATGGTTGCAAGATTTGTCCTGTAAATAGTGTCTGGAACAATTTTGCATGCCATTACCAGGTTGTGTCGGGTTATTATCTTTTATGGACAAGAACAGTACGAAAACGTTTTTTCATGTAACAAGTCAATATCACTACCGCAATTATCTACATGATCTAAACATGTCTTAAAAACTAAATATGGAGACACGCATAATTTTTAGAATCTTTTCCAAAGCTCTGGGCACGGGTTAAAAAACACGCCTTTTCAAATATACTGAAAATTTTACCACCAAAAAGAAATTTTTCAGATAAAAAATTCTGATATTTTTCATATTTCTGCTCAAAACATAGATTGTGGGTACTCGTTAGAACTGCCTCACCGAGGCGGTTCTAACGAGTACCCACAGTCTATGTTTTTGAGCAGAAATAAGAAATATAATGTATACCCCTGTAAACCCCAGTTTAACTATATAACATTGGGGCTTAAGGGGGTCAAAATTATATAGGTATGTTTTCGTGGTATAAAGAATGTACAAATGACAAAACAAAACATTGAAATGCGTTCATAAGCCGAAAAAAAAAAAAAAAAAAATCAAGTACGGCCACAGAGACACAACAATAGACAAACCTTCTAGAAAAGTTTTAGAAATGAGCCATCACCGAGTCTGTGCCCCGATCCACTGTTTTACTATTATTTATAGTCGCAAATTTGTTAACCTTGAATTGGTTAACCATTCAGAATGTGCAGTCTCTTGCATAACTACATTACATTCTATCTTTCATATCGAAACTTTGAGTAAAATAACGTCGCGTTGAGAACAAATTATATGTATATAATACAAAATGAGCGGCATCAAATAATAAATTTAAGGAAAATGGTTACACTTTAAAAAGAGACAGCTCTGTCAAAATTCGTTTCTCCACCCCCACCCCACCCCTTTTGTAAACAGATCTACTCTAAAAAGAAAGAATTAGCTTCTAATGTGAGAAAAATTCTTTCAAGTTTGAGTATACACCTTTTCAGAAGGTGTGCTGAAACGCAACATCACGAAAACATGCCTATATAAAGTTGACCCCTTAAACCCAACTTTTATATAGTAAAACTGGGGTTTACAGGGGTATTCATTATATTTCTTATTTCTGCTCAAAAACATAGATTGTGGGTACTCGTTAGAACCGCCTCATGACATTTTCTGTACGCTAGTACTTTCTGCAGTATCTACCGATACCGGAAGAGGACAGATAATGTCATAATCAGGCGACTGGCTGCCCCGAAGTGTGACCCCGTTGAAAGATTACCCTGACGATGCACTTCCGAATCCGGAACCACCAAACCCACCCGACGTATCGAATCCACCACTTGATGAGCCGCCGCTGAAAAATTAAATAGAACCATAGCCAATTCAAACAGACTCAACGCCAAGCTTCGAAGCAAGTCCGGAGCTGGTCAACCACGGTCTAAAAGGGATAGTAGTACCTATTTATCTATTTGTGTCAATTCCGAAAGATTAGCTGACCTTTATTATTGGACGAGCGCTTTATTACCTACTTTACTAAAACATATATCATAGAACAATTCATATTACAAATTATTAAAGAATCCATCTTGGATTAATTGACGCCGAAAAAGTTTTGTTAAATGTATTGGACATCAGTTTGTTGTTACGGTTACATTTATTTTTTTTACAAACTGATGTATGTTTACTGACCTTAACCATGCTTAGTGTCGGATGTTCAGTATCCAGCGGGTAAAGTATTGTTCAGAAAACGTTCTCATTCGTATTTTGTTGTGTTATGTTTGTTTTAATAATTAGCATTGAAGAGCATGACATTCTAACTTTCTTCATTTTAGAAATAGTTGATGGCTCTATATATTTTTACCTAGGAGTTTTATTTCTTTTTTATACACTATGAAAACGCACCTATTCAAATGCAAAGAAAATTTCACCTCCAAAAATTGAAAATTTTCAGATAAAAAACTCCGATAGTTTTCATATTTCTGCACAAAACATAGATTGTGGTTTATCGTTAGAACAGCCTCGACGAGGAGGTTCTAACGAGTACCTACAATCTATGTTTTCGAGCAAAAATAAGAAATTAAGTATACCCCTGCATAAACCCCAGTTTTACTATATAAAAGTGGGGTTTATGGGAGTCAAAATTATATAGGTATGTTTTTGTGATGCTAAACTTTCTTCATTTTAGAAATAGTTGATGGCTGTATAGATTTTTACTTAGGAGTTTTATTTCTTTTTTATACAACGCAAAAGACAGCACATGAAACCACTCGGTGTGTATTCAGGGGACAAGATATATCTGGTAGGTTTCAGAAAATGGAGATAACTATTGTGTCTTCCTGTTTGCTTACCTGCACACCATGACACCTCTGAAACGGGGTCTTCTCTAAACGGAAAGAAATTGTCCCTATTGAAAGGTAATGTTTTCCGTTTTGCGTAGACTCCTTTTAAGAATGATAACAAAATATTTTACTAAGTTGCCGCCCTTAAAAGTGTATCTATTCCGCTTAATTGCCAGCAATGTTTGACCTAACGATTAAATCTTAGTATATACCATATTTCAAGTTTGTCCTCCTCATTTTCTACTCTCTGGTTTATCTTATAAACAAGAAAATCAGCACAGCAAATCCATATAAATGTAAAAATGTAAATATACAAGTGTAATTAATATTTCGCTTGTAATTCCTGAGACATGAGCAAAACCACACACACACACACACACACACACACACACACACACACACACAAATAAATGTACAGGCGACGAACAATGAAATGGAGGTATTGACAGAAGAATTAAAGTATCATTAATGCAGTCAGCTCTCCTGCCCTAGATTAAGAATTTACCAGGTATCATTAACTCTTGTAGTTCCTGAGAAACGAACTAAAATATACTAAGCAAATGCCACGATCACGAAGCACAGCCCTACCGAGGCTAGAAAGAAAGAAGAGATGAGGAACAAATAAAAACACTACAAACGCCACACATGAAATCACAGACGCACAAAGAGGAACTGAAGCAGAGGAATCGCGCTAAAACTGCATAAATCTGAAAACTGATATGAAGCTATACGAAGCCAGTGAAGATATCATGAAAACATACTTATATAATTTTGACCCCTTTAAACCCCACTTTTATACAGTAAAACTGGGGTTTACATTTTTTTTCTTATTTCTGCTCAAAAGCATAGATTGTGGGAACTCGTTAGAACCGCCTCACCAAGGCGGTTCAAAGGAATACCCATAATCTATGCTTTGAGCAGAAATATGAAAAAAAAATCGGAATTTTTATCTGAAAACTTTCAGTTTTTGGTGGTGAAACGTTCGTAATGTGTGAAAAAACAGGCCAATGATGAACCATTATTCTATCATTATCGCCTTTCCTTCTTCTTTGCAAGTGCACAGCAAAGTGATACATATGTATTTTTTTCTGCAACATCAGTCGCAAGCGAGACAAAATACCCAATGTCTTTGCCTAGGATGCAATTAGTTTTACTGTATTCGAACTTCCTCTAAGCAATCGGCATCGTTTCTGATTAATATGCTAGCTTATCTGGTTTTGCTGTTCACACGTGTCATTTCTACAGCTAGAAGTCATGAGTGTTAGCAGTACATGATTCATCAAGAAATCTTCCAACAAGAAAAAGGCAAAATATGTACCTTCCAGAGGAGCTACCAAATCCAGAGCCACCGAATCAACCAGAAGTAATATGAAAATAGGCTTAGCCTATATATATATATACTCTTCAAAAGTCCTTCACAGCATCATTAAAGAATGAATATTAGTATCAGCATCATTAAAGAATGAATATCGGTATATAAACTTATTATGTAGATCAATAATACATAATAAAAATAATCAGCAAAATATGTTCGTGACACTTATTGACACTCGTTTGGTTACTTTGTGACGCTTATTAGTGAGACCCATAATCAAGTCCTCAAACTTCCGGTGACAACTTCCGGGAAGAAAAAAACGGAAGAAAATATTGGTCACAGCGATTACTGCTGAAAGTATATATTGTTGTATGTTACTTTTCCTTGATCATATTCTCTACCGTAAAGCTCACTTCGTTCGCGACGCGCTGTGCTCGCTATCAAATCCACCGCTGGATGAACTGCCACCACTGTAGAGAAGTGAAAATGAATTTATGCATTTACTTTTTCGGAATCACTATAAACATTAAAAGATATGGTCTTTCTGCAGCTTGTGTTTGTCCTCACCTATGGTCCTGTGGATAAGCATATAACAATAAAAATATGCCATGTTCCTGAACTAGCTCATGTCTGGTGTCTACTGGCTGAGTGACCTCCTGATATGACTTTTGTGCCCTATGAGATATTTCAGAACCGCTCGCGCGCGTGTGTGTAGTTTAATACTTTTCAAGAACAGTCTATTAGTACAGTCGGTTTTAAAGAAACTAGGGTTGCAGACAAATGATGTGTTACGGTGTCGGTTTCCATAATACCAACAACCTGCTATAAGGGTTTTCCACATACGAATACTCAATTGCCCATATGCGTTACCAGGGCTTCCGTTAAGCGGACGTACGGCGTATATTACGCCCTGAGATTGCCACCGGACGTCCAAATTGAACTTCAAAGACGTACCGCGGACTTCCGGAATTTCTTTTGTCCGTCCGAAATCGACACCCGGGACGTCCAAAAATTGTCAAAAGGCCCGCCCACTTTTAACCAGTTGTATGATGTTTGCCCCGCCTACTTACCGGAAATTCGCTACCTGTGTTGACTGAGCTTTAAGGACGTCCCACTTTCCGCTTGCGGGAGTTTTATTGACAGCCATGTCAAGCGTCGCGGCACCCTTTTGATGGCTGCGTGATCACTGCGTGTATTTGTCACGCGTGCTGAGTTGATTAATTGATGTTTTTATAATTAAATTTTCTACTGCGATCCCGAAAATATTCGTTGAAATTATATGGTCATTATTATTTTTTAATATTCACGTCTTAAAATCTTAAATTATTATTTTTCTAAGAACGTGTGTCGTCTGCAACACTTCCGGGAATTGCCGAGTGAAATTGTATAAATAAATAAATAACAATTATGAACAGAACGCAAATTAAAATCTATTCGAATTTAGAAGCTTACGTTTGTCATGACAACAAAAGCAATTTTTCAGATGAAAAGAAAATATATTTTTCGTCAAAATTTTCGGAAAACCCGTTTCTAAATGCGTAGCCTTGTTCCGGTTGCGCTGTTTACCAGCGCGGAAAAGACGCAAAGTAGGTCTGAATAAAGGCGATTTGCGATGTTTTTGCTTGCTTTTCTCCGCGAACGAACGTTTTGCTGTTGGTATTTCATCGAGAGCTGCCTTTAATTTGTTTGTTGTCGCACGAGTCGGCGCCATTTTCCCGCAATTTTTGTGAAGTAAGCAACTCGTTCGCTCGTGTTGATCAGCTTCAATCCGAACAAATATTTCATTAAATACATTTCTGCAAAATAATTTCAGCATAGTTTATTTTTAAGAAAACATGTTTTGGGTGTTTTCTCTCATGTATTTTCTTTTCTTTTTTCTTTCATTGGGCTTTGAAACGAATGCGAAGTTGTACCAATGCTGATGCTTTCTCTAAGGTCCGACATACAAGTACAGGCTTTCCAAAAAGATGCGATCGAATTTTAATAAGCGTTAAGGACATTTTTAAAACACATCTAAGAGAAGCGTGTATCATGATGATTCTGTGTGACACTGAAATAAGAACCTATGTTCTACTAAAGAAAGGGCAGACCGCCGCAGCACGAAAAAAAAAGTGGGACTTCCTAGATTTTCCTGTGGGACTTCCAAATTTGAGGGCTAGGAAGTCTGGGACTTCCTGAGTCTGGAAGTTAATGGAAGCCCTGCGTTACAGAGCATAGCTCATACACCAGAATTTGTACTCTTTATGTATTATTACTTTTTTTCTGAGCGTTACTGCTTATAATCTTTACGTAAACTTTGTCACAAAATAAAACCCTTACATAAATGCAAAAAACAACAACAAGAAAAAAAAAATTCTCAGGTATGTGAAAATCGAACCTTACCAGACACGTTAATAGTTTAAACATATTTTTATTTCCAATTTAGTACATGTACAAAACATACAATGTCATAGCACAACCAGGATTAGAACGGAAGCTTAAAGCTTATTTTGTTCTTTTCCCAAAACATGCATAACTGTATATATACTGGCAGAAAAAAAAAAAACTAATACAATACTAATATTTACAAGCGGTTACATCTTATGCATTACATGCATGTTAATACAGTTTAAATTCGCGTTATATATACTAAGAAAATAAACTAACATGTAAGGAGTATTTAGTAGCTGGTATAATAATAATAATAATAATAATAATAATAATAATAATAATATTATTATAATTATCATTATTATTATCACTATTATTATCATTATTATTATTATTCATAATAATTATTATTATTATGTTGGTATAATACTAGGTACAAAAAAGTGAGAATAATACTCAAAGGGTAGAAATAAGTAGGGGATAGAAGGGAAAGTAGAAAAAAAAGAAAAACAAAATAAGAAAATAATTGCTCTGGAGATGGAGGGGTACAGAGAGTGCAAGTAACTTCAAAATCGTTTGGTTGACTATGTACCAGACACGTTATTATGTTTCATAAAAACAAAAACATAGAATGCTACGAATGCGAATAAATAAATAAATATTTTTGTAAGTCAATATAAGTTAATACATAAGTAAATAAAACCATAAAAAAGGGAAAAATAAAAACGCTTAAATCGTAAAAAATGTGATGTATACAACAAACGTATAACAACAAAATGAAAACACGCACACAATTTATTAATTTTTACATTATCAAGTACATACCCAGACGAGCTACTGCCGAAGCCGGAGCCTCCGAAGCCACCAGAGGTATCAAAGCCACCGCTCGAGGAACTGCTGGAAACAAAAATGAAAATAATCTGGGAAATCCAGATCTACTGTTGCTAAACAATCATTTAACAATATCAGAACAAACTCTATTATTTGTGTCCAGAAAATGCCGTATGTGGAAAATCATAATAATCTGCTACTTTATTGCTGAGCGCCTGTTCTGAAGAGCTTAAAACATTAAGCAGCAGAATAACAGCAGTTGTAAAATTCAAGTGACGTTATCTTTCTACAAAATATTCCGAATCAGTGATCCTTTGGAGAGACATAACAATGGAAATAAATAGCAGACTCTGTTCGATTGTGTCCGTTCATGAGAATAATAATGATAAAATCCTCATGCCTTCTGGCAGCTTTGATCGGAACGCTTTGATTTTCACATACAATATATATGTCCAATTGTCCCAAAGAATCAGAAAATTAAATAATATCAGCATTGTAAAGACGTGCATAGCGACGTTATTCTCGGCCTCACCTTTATAAAGCTGAAGCAACGACAATTTAGTATTCCAAATTAGGGATTTCTGAAAACACAGACCGAGACAAAAACAGAAAATACTAGTCTCAGTTTGATGGTCTGTTGATAAGGAAGCATTATGTTTTCAAAGTAGTTCTTTTTCCTTTTCCCGACGTGTAATTTCTAACGTTGCAATGTCTGATGGTGATAAAAATATGAAACTGTTGACAGTTGTATTTTCTTTAATTTGGTAACTTTTCGCAAAAAAGAAAATCTGATGTAGAGAGTTAAGCGTTTAAAATTAATTTGCCAAAATCACGACAAAATAATCTGCATCCGGTAGAGTTGAAGCTCAGACTATATTAACAGATTTACAATCAGTCGTTTATTTCTACTTAAAATTACACAGTGGATTTAACTGATGTATTTTGCAATTTTCTTGACGTTAGGAAGAAACGTCCGTTTGTAACTTCCCAAAAAATTCAAAAACAGTTAGGGCTGGCTAATCGAAGCTGAAAAGATAATCGATTATTAGTCCTGCCATTGTGATTGATAATCGATTAGTAATCACTGAAGATTTTTGTCATAATTTTACCTGTCTGAACATGACTTTAACAATACGTTATACTTTATTGCATATATTCGGTCAGACAGGCCTGAGCAAACAGTGTAGACCCTAATGAGACGCCGCAAATGCGGCGTCTCATCAGGGTCTACACTGTCTGCCACCCATCCAGTTATTTTGAGACACAACAATGGGTAGTAAATTTTATTTGTTCAAATTTTAGATTATGTATGGTAAGGAGTTGAGGTGTCTGAATACTAAGGGTAAAAACGGTATAGTAACAAACACAGAAATCAAATGATCGATTATTAGCAATTCAGTAATGATCATCATTTTTGTGGAATTTATCAATCAATTAATCGATTTTCCGATTAATCGTGCCAGCCTTAAAAACAGTTTAAGAAACATTACCCTCCTGTAGCGCTTCCGAAGCCTCCTGAGGTATCGAACCCACCACCGCTGCTGCTGCTTGTCTGTGAACTGCTCCCAGAGGATGAGGAACTACCAAAGTTCAAGGCATTTGGATCAAATTGTCTGATGCCTGGAAGAATATATAGAATCCTTGTCAGATAAAATACGAACTGGTTATCAGTTGTTTTTTTTTTTGTTTTTTTTTTTCATTTATCTCCAGTAGATTCTATAACTTTTAAACGCTCTTATGTTAAACTGTAAGCCTAGAAAGACGGTGCGAATGCACAGAACAGTCTCGGATTGGTGTGGTACACCCATAGTATAATATGAGATTTGTTGGGCCCATCAAATTTTGTGTTTGAATCATAAACAGTTTTATGCTTAGCATGCTGGGTGAAACTTCTAGCAGACAGCCTACTGGAGAAAAATGGCATGAAATGTCGAACCTAGTATCTAGGAATATAAGAAAATATATCATTTAGTTGTCAACTGAATTTGCCCTGAGTTTGCCTAAGGTCAAGGAAAATAAATGCTCTCGGAAAGGGTATACTCTAAATAGATGGAATTTGCTATCCTTGGAGGCAAATTCATTTTTCATAGAGTAGTCTCCTTTTCAGAAAGGATATTGTGATCAGATGAGCAAACAGAACGTCACAAATTTAAAATGCATTCCCTTGTGAAAATGGCAGAATATCTATCAAGTATATCCCGTCCCTTTGACTCTTTCGGCGCCAAATTTCAGACTACATTTGTCGTCTGCTATTTTTTGTTGTTAACAAACTATCAACTGGAAAGAAGTTTATATGTAAAGTTGAAAGACTGAATGTCAAACAGGGTAGATCCAGATGAGAAGGCTCATTATGAGCCGTTTCATCTGGATATACGCTGTTTGCAAACGCCTATTATTATCGCCTATGGCAGTGAAAGCGTTAATTAAATAACTAACCTTGTCCATTATAATGTATACACAGAATATAGCATGATCGGTTCAGCTTTTTGTATGAGTTGTGCCAGCAATATTTCAGTCTTGTCGAGCCGCCTCCCACAGTGAGGGAGAAAGTAAAGAAGAAGGCAATAGATGAAAATGCTTCATAATTCAACGTCTTGATGTTGAATCAACGTTGAATCGACGTTGTTTCAACGTTGTGTGCCTCCTGGGAAGTGAGGCAAGAACCTACCTGTCAAAAGCCAGTTATGGCAGGGCCAACCCTCCAAGTTTCAGCAGGAAACGCACCACCCTTCCACACAGATACAAAAGTTCGGAATATAAAATGAAAGTGTACGCAATGTTCAAGCATATCAGGCTTCATTATTGCATCTAGCACAGCAACTCAAATAACTTTGCTACTGAAAAAAGTTCAATGTAAAATCATTGACTGATGATTGCAGTATATAATTTGATCACTGACAAGAGGGCAAAGGTTCAGTTTCAATGTGATTGTGTATTTAGGAGACAAAGAGATACAAGAGGAAAAACAATACTCACTTTTACTGAGCACAGTGCCCACTAAGAGAGACAGAATAATTACCGACATCTTCATGTTGCTATAACTTTATCGCCTAGCACAGACTGCACTGTGGAAATACGACAAAGAGCGGCTATTGCGGGAAAACGTGTGCTGTTAATATATGTGACGCTCCTTCTTCCACGGTGCAATTTGTAGACCGAGTTGGAATGGTAATCACTAGTGACCTGAACTTATGGAAACCTTGAGATATGAGCCACCACGTAAGAAAACGTACCTTCTGGCATGTGCGCCCAACGAGGACTCTGATCAGACTGAGCATTCGCGCAGTCTGATCAGAGTCTTCGTTGTCCGCATAAAGAAATTTTGCGTTTTTAGCTATCAAAAATGCTCCTAGTAAAGGTTCTGATAATACTGAACGAACGCACAGGCTGATCTGAATCTTTGTAGCATGTACATGTCCGAAGGTACGTTTCCGACGTTGCGGTTCATATTGTCATGCGTATTATCGTTCACCTGTCCGGCTGACCTAAGCAGTTTCTGATATCTTATACTTATTGATAAAACAAATTATGTTTTACTATGTATATTTTTTATCTCCACTATACGTGATGGTGTGAGAAAAGGACCTCGTACTTAACAACAAAGAAACATTACGTTACATTTCTATACAATGAATACCCCATGTTCCTCCGTCATTTTAGTAAAAATTATATCTGCTATATATAACCTCCTTTTCAATATGTCTGGTTAGCTCACCTGAGCGGAAGGCTCACAAGGTGAGCTTATAATATACCAATGGTCCGTTGTCCGTCGAATGTCGTCCGTCTACACTTTTAAACATCTCCTCAGAAACCCTGGACCAGTTGAGGTCAAATTTATGTGGAACATCTATATCTCGCGGGAACAAAAGTTTATATAATTGGTCCTGGTCACATGACCAAGATGACCGCCATACAGTCTAACGAGTACTCACAATCTATGTTTTGAGCGGAAATATAAAAAATAGAGTTTTTATCTGAAAACTTTCAATTTTTGGAGGTGATTTTTTCTATATATTTGAATAGGCGTGTTTTCGTAAAGTTTACAAAAAATAGCTTTTCCAGAGCTATGGCTAAAACGTAGACATTTTATACAGATCTGGAAACATAATGGCTCAAATCAGCTTGCGTATTACGTCGCCAGGTTTTGTGGAGAAATAGGTAAAACATTGATTTTAATATCCCTCTTTATCTAGAAGTATGTCAGAACTATGGCATAATAAATGGACACTACAGAATATAGCACGAGCTGAAAAGGTCTTGGTCTGATTGCGCGGATGTGCAGGCTGATCTGGGCCTTCGCTGCTTGCATATGCATAAGGGCTCTTACTCACTTTGCCCATCATTTGAACCGCGCCAAGCGAAAATGTTCCTTCGGGTCATGCGCGGAGAGCAAAGGCCCAAATCAGACAGCGCATCCGCGCTAAAACAATTGTATTTTATGAAAAGAAAGTAGGTCTTATATGAACCCTTATGAACGTCAAAAGTCAAGGTCATTCAGTGGCCTTGGCTCAAGGTCACTAGGATTGAATGTCCATCAAAATTTCAAACATCTTCTTAGAAACCACAGGGCCAATTCTGATTTTATATGGAATATTTAATGCCTCACGGGAACAAAAGTTTATATAATTGGTCCTATCTGGCCAGCATGCCCATGTGTGGTAAAAACCCTTTAAAATCTTTTTCTCTTTTCCAAGGCGCTTCTAATGTACATGTATACCCACAATATATGTTTCTGTGAAGAAATGAAAAAAAGTACCAATATCGTCATCATATATTTTTGACCCCTTAAATGCCACTTTTATAATATAAAACTGGGGTTTACAGGGGTAAACATTATTTTTCTTATTTCTGCTCAAAACATAGATTGTGGGTACTCGTTAGAACCGCCTCGTCGAGGCGGTTCTAACGAATACTCACAATCTGTTAAAATAATCTTCGTTTAGTTGGCTACCCTGAGACTCAAAATGAAAATCCCCACAAAATAGTCAAGGATGTTCTGAAGGACGATTTCGGTTTGCCATACATCAAGGTTGATAAAGTTCACAGAACGGGAAAATCTGTTGAACTTCCAGATAAGACAAAGGCCCCACGTCAGATTATATTCAAGGTTCTGCGGCACACCGATAAAGTCGAAATTTTTAAAAGGAAACGAGAAGCCCTAGAAAATAAAGATTATTATATCACCGATGACTTGACCGATCAGGATCTAGAGAAGAAAACACGACTGCAGCCGGTCATTGACAAGGCACTCAGCGAAAATCGCAAAGTTAAATTCGTCGACGGAATAATTGTTGACCGCAAAGCCTACAAAGGGCCTATTCCCCCAAAACCCGAGAAACAGGATCGACGAACAAGGCCCACTTTAATTGGAAAACGTTTCAATCAACGTAGGAATAGTCAAAGCCCATCGACCGCCGCACAGGGTGAATTTACCTTCACTCTTCCCGACAATCAAGCTAAATAACACGGTACCCAGTCAGTAGGCCGGGACCCAGATGACTGCGACGACTTCAAAACTTTATCGATAATACATTGGAATGTGAACTCGTTTACAAATCAAAACGGTAAAATCCGTGAACAGATATTATCGTCTTTCGACGCAGATATTGTTTGTTTGAATGAAACAAAGTGGCAAAATAATAACAATATTGCCTTAAATGGGTATAAATGCGCACGGCCAGAAGCGGTTCTGGTGGTGTTTGTATATATGTTAAACTTTTTTTATTAAACTCTTACAATGTCGTTGATATTGATATGTCTTTTGATGGTATATTAAGTTTTAAATTGATCAACAAATTTTCACAGTATGAAATATTTATATGTTCATGTTACCTTCCACCGGAAGGCAGTGAAAGGGGAAAAGATGCCTCTGCTTTCTTCAGCCCCCTCCTTAATTTATCATACTTAAATTCCGACGCTGACTTATCCATATTTTGTGGCGATGTAAATTCTCGAATTGGGTCACAACAGGACATCATTATTGATGTTGATGACATTGATTCAAGAGTGAGCATTGATACCGTATCAAACAAGCATGGGTCTCAATTTATAGAATTTTTAAAAGAAAGTAAGATGTGTATATTAAATGGACGGGTGTTTAAAGAAAACGACAATTTCACATCGGTTTCCACGAAAGGAAAATCTGTTGAAGATTATATTTTTATACCTCACTCGAACCTGTCTAATATATCACATTTTAAGGTACACTGTGTTACGGCTCTAATAAATGAACTTAACATTGTACCGGATAGAGCAATGCCGGACCATTCCGTTGTTTCTTGTCGTGTCAAAATAAACTATGACTCTAACGGCGGTACTAATGAGTTTAATAGACAGCAAAATAACGAAAACGAACAGAACGATATTAATAGTTTCAAACGTAAATATAGAGTTGATGATATCCCAGAAACATTTATGTGTAGTGAGGCTATGAACCAGCAAATAGAGCATACAATTCAATGCATCCAGGAGTCTGAAAATTCACAGCGTGCAATAAATGACATCTATAAGTCAATAGTGCAGTTGTATCAAAACGGAATGGCACAGAAATTAAAACCTATTCACCGTGTAAAACAGAACAGACACTTACTTAAACCATGGTGGAATGACAATTTAGCTCAAATACGGCACAATGTTTGTGAAGCTGAAAAACAGTATCTAGTATGCAATATTGGTAATAAGGGCCTGAAATCACGTTTGCGATCGTCATATAAAGATATCCAAAATAATTTCGATAAGGAATTACGAAAAGCAAAGCGGATATATCAAAAATCTGTGCGAAACGAACTAATACATTTTGAAACGAACGATCCGAAACATTTTTGGAATGTTATTAAGAATCTCGGCCCTAAACGAAAGACTGATTCAATACCAATGGAAGTTATAAATGACGACGGCTCGTTTAGTACAAATAAAGATGACGTATACAAAAAGTGGATGGGCGAATTTCAAAATTTATTCTCAAAGTGCCAAAACAATGACTTCAATGAAGAATTTATGGATGATATATTGGCACTGAAACAAGAGTTTGAAGACTCAAATCCGAGGGAAATTCCAAACATTCCAAACTTCGAGGCTTTTAACGCCGATTTGAATAAAAATATAGAAGTTGATGAAATTTTGACAGTTATATCTAACGCCAAAAAGGGTAAAAGTTTCGGCATAGATATGTTACCTAATGAAGTATTTTTTAATGCGAACTCGGTATTGTTAATTCATACTCTATTTGAAAAGTGTTTTGAATCCAGTATATTACCGGATACATGGAGTGAAAGTGTCATCAAACCTATACCGAAAAATAAAACAAATGACCTTAGAATTCCTTTAAACTATCGTGGCATAAGTATTATTCCGACTATGTGCAAGTTATTCAGTATGGTTCTGAATAACCGATTAACAAAAGTTGTAGAATCGCTGGATATGGTCTGTGATGAACAGAATGGATTTAGAAAAACGAGAGCCTGTATAGATCATCTGTATGTATTAACGACTATTATAAAGAACAGAAGAGTGCATGTACATTTGCATGTATGGTCGATTTTGCCAAGGCCTTCGATAAAACGGACAGGGAAATGTTGCTCTTTAAACTATTAATAAACGGTTTAAGGGGAAAGATTTACCAATGCATTAAAGCAATGTATTTATCTACCAAATGCTGTTTAAACATTAATACTGTCTTAACGGACTGGTTTTCTACGGAATCTGGTTTGAAGCAAGGTGACAATCTGTCACCGACGTTATGGAATATATTTCTGAATGACCTTGTTGACGAAATAAACAATCTAAATGTCGGAATACCTATAGATAATCATATGCTATCGATCCTAATTTATGCTGACGATATGGTCCTTCTAGCGGAAAATGAACAGAATTTACAATTAATGATTCAAAAACTACATGAATTCTGCTCGAAGTGGCGATTGACTATTAATGTGGATAAAACTAACATTATACATTTTAGACGAATAACAACACCAAGAAGCAACTATGAATTTAAATGTGGTAATAAAATATTGTCATATGCAAGCAAATATAAATACCTTGGGTGTATCCCGAGTGAAACTATGGATTTTACAGTCACAGCAGAATGCTTGGCTGAATCGGCAGAACGCGTCCTGGGTATGCTTATTAACAGTTTTTTTGCTAACAAACATATGTCATTTCAAACTTATACAAAGTTGTACCATTCATGTATTTATCCTATAATGGATTATGTTTCAGGTGTGTGGGGACACAAATATTATTCAAAATGTGACACAGTTCAAAACAAAGCCATTCGCATATTCTTAGGAGTCCACAAATATGCATCAAATGTAGCCATCCAGGGAGATGTTGCTTGGATTCCTCCTCATATCAGACGAAAACTTAATATGATCAGATTATGGCATAGACTCGTCAGTATGGATGTAGAACGTATAACACATAAAGTCTTTTTATGGGATACAAATTCTTGTAAACGTGGAACTTGGTCCTATGACATTAAGCAAGTGTTCGCCGACATTAATAGATTACAGTTGTATAGTAACAGACAAAGTTTTGATTTACATGCCATATTAAGACATGCTGAAACGGTCCTCATGGAAGCGGAAAAACACAAATGGAATGTTGACCTTGATAAACAGTCAAAACTACGCACATACAAACTGTTCAAAAGTGATTTTAAGTTAGAAGGCTATGTACACATGGACCTATCTTTGTCACAAAGATCGATTCTTGCACAAATCAGGTGTGGAATCTTACCGTTACACATCGAAACTGGAAGGTTTGAAGGAAAGGCAGAAGCTGAAAGACTGTGCAAATTTTGTGATACAAACTCGGTAGAATCAGAAACCCATTTTCTTTTCCAGTGCCCACTTTATATAGATCATAGAAACACTTTATATGATGATATTAGCTCGATTTACCCTGACTTCAAGAACATGGACTCAAACCGTCAATTGTGCATATTAATGAATGACAAGCATTGTATACGAAAAACGATTCGTTATTTACAAAACTCGTACTCACTTAGGAATTCAATTCTATATAGTTAAATATTCTTCATCAGACATTCATTTCTTAAAGTCTCACTATACCTTTATCTTACATGAATTAGTATCAATATAAATGATCATGTTGGTTCCCTACTAGTTATATGTATGTATATATTTGTATGTGTATTTCTATTGTGTCTCATAAGCCTATATGGCTGGGTGTATACTTTGTATCACGTGACACGTTAATAAAGAAATTTATCTATCTATCTATCTACGTTATTTTGTTTTTATTTCTTTTTTATATTGTTTATTTATTTATTTATTTATTTATTTATTTATTTATTTATTTTCATTGATTAATCTGAAAGCAAATATTATAAAAATACATCTTTCGGACCTTTTATTTTAATTTTAATTCTACGATAAAAAAAATAATTTCGAAGGAAAATGGCTTAGTCCTGTAACTAACCAATCAGATACATCGCCATATTGAAAACTAACGCGGTACATCTCTCAGCTTTCGCCAGCGCTCGCGGGAGCCCTAGCGAACGTTCCCGTTCAGAAAGAAAGCAACCGGTTGCTCGGCAAGCGGTCGTATTGTTGAACTCACATCTGGATAGACCAAGACAATTTATGCAAATATCTTCGCTGGCATCAAAGACATCGGCCTAGTTAAACCATAACCACTCTTTGGGTTAAATCAGCAGACGACAAATTGATGACATTTTTTCTAATTTTTCCTAAACAACAGGCTTTGACAGTTCATGCAAATTGTCTCCCAAAAAGACAATTTGCATGAAATACTAAAGCCTGTTTTCTGGGTAAAATATGATAAATATTTCAAAATGTCATCTGCTGATTTTTTCCTTAGCATGCTAAGCGTTAAATGACCTGGTTCGTGTCACCCTTTTAGAATTTGGCATAGTATGTACCAGTCGTTTGGAAGTTCTAATGATATAAAATGATATAAAAGACTTTTAGCTTGATAACAAAGATGGCTGTATTAGGACGGACCTGCGAAAAGCAACCGTGATACCAATAGTGAACACTCAGACCAGCAAGCGCATTCGTGCAGTCAGCCCAGGTTCTGTTCTTAAGAGTGTGCCTATACAATATATATTGAGTGAGTTAATTTTGCATAACAGATCGGTAAGCTCTTGATCAGAACGAATATACTGGTTCGGACTCTTTGCTGTTCGTATATGGAAAATGTAGGTTTTTCTACACCAGACCTGTTATGACCATCTGCTCATCTGTTGAGATAGGCACAATCAATAATTGGTTTCTTTTATAACATAGTTTTGCCAGGGTGAAATTATGTGATCTTACTGGAAATATGATGTACATCTGAATATCAAATATATTCTATTTTGTTGAAAATATATAATCAAATTCTAAAATAACATTATTCAATTAATGTGCAGGAATTTTATACCAGGAAATAATTCGCGGCATACTTGTTCGATAAACATGTTTGCATATGTTTTAGGAATTATTTTTATCAATGGTGAGTGCAACATCTTGTTAAGGTCTTTTAAAGTCAAAACAATATTTGGAACATTAGTATCGGTATAACGATATAACGTATCATGATATAATGTATGTACCTTAAAAGAGTATTGTTTGCTTGTCCGGAGAATTACCATACCGACTCAGTATCAAACAATGTGAATACAAATTATTATTACTCAATCTACTATTCACAGTTTACTATTGTACGGTTTCGTCATCACGAAAACATGCCTATATACATTTGACCCCCTTCAACCCCACTTTTATATAGTAAAACTGGGGTTTACAGGGGTATACATTATTTTTCTTATTTTGCTAAATAATATAGATTGTGGGTATTCGTTAGAACCGCCTCGCCGAGGCGGTTCTAACGAGTACCCACAATCTATGTTTTGAGCAGAAATATGAAAAATAATAGAGTTTTTATATGAATTTTTTTCAATTTTTTTGGAGGTGAAATTTTCTATATATTTGAATAGGCGTGTTTTCGTAATGGTTGACAGGAACCGCAAGTGTATCATGCCTGCCAAGACTATTGGTCAGTTCTATAGGCCGTCGGTTTGGTTTTTATCATGGTACTGTTTTAGGCTTTACAATGTTTGAAGTTGGGATCCAGTTCATGTGACCTTCACGGGCCGATATAGTTGTTAATATAAAAGTATGTTTTATTACAGAAGCCATCTGGCTAATTACCATTTATATCGCCCGGTGAACTATAACACAAGTTGGTCTTACTACGCATCAGCATAAATATGCAGTTATCGGACCCGTAAATATGAAATACGAGTTAGCTTTCCAAAGTCACACGTAAAATTATATAGTCGACTCTCGTTATCTCGAAGTCCAAGAGACTCTCTGATATCCGTACCTCGTCATATGCAGAATTAAGGAAAAAAGAAAGTGAAAAAAAAAAAAAAAAAAAAACACATTTCACAAATGAACATGTAATTGGACTCCTGAAATTAGAGATATATTGAAAATATTGTGGAATAGAGGAGTTTTGGAGCAATTTCTCCTCTTTTCCACTATATTCTGTTACCTGTTGTGGAATTTTCATGTTTAAACAGGGACCAGATTTTCACTTCGAGATAATCGATTACTCGAGATAAGCGAAGTCGAAATAACGAGTACCGGTCGACTGTATAGCGTGTCGATAAAAAGAATGAGATAAATACGAAGTTACATAAAATTATTAAATGCAATATAGATCCAGTAAAATGAATTAGCTGTTTTAAGTTATGTAAAATGCAATATCGGGCCGGTAAAATGAGTTGGCTATACCATCTTTTTTTAACCTTTGTTCTGCTGGACCCGGATATACCCTGTCTTTGCAAACAGTATATATCCAGATCAGTTGGCTTCTGCAGAAGCCAACTGATCTGGATCTGCACTGTTTGTCATTCAGTATGTGAATTTATATCAACAACCTGAATCTAGTGATCTTATTGGCTGAAAATTGGATGTAGGCGTGGCATCTTAATTTATTCAGCATGACAATGGTTAAGATAATAAATGCTTTCCAGCACGTCAAGCCCCTTCTGTAAAAGTGTGTACTCTAAAAAGGAGAGAATTTGCTAATAACGGGAGCAAAATCTTTTACTTTAAAACATACCTCTTTTAACGAAAAAAAAAAAGCAAGTGGTGAAGTGGACCGACAGCGTAATGTCATCGAAATGCATGAAGGGTTTCCATACTTTTCCTCGTTTGGGTAAACTGTAAACATATGAGCCAGACTCCAGATGTACAGTCTGGTCAGGGTACACTCTGCAAGGTCCAAATATTGTGTAGACTAGCAGCGATTATTCTGACCAGTTTTTTTTTATATGTTTTAGACGCTTTATAAATATTTATTTTCAGCTTGCATCGGTCTGCATCTCCCTGGCATTGAAATTGCATCGGTATCATCTACAGATACAGACAGACAAAAGAACGTATTTGAAGATATTTTCCCAGACATGGGATACAGATCAGGCATTCCACCTTCAAGGTATATGCGCCAGCGCACGACAAAACCTAAAATAAGACTTGTGCGACCAGCGAGGACAAAAATCAGCCTGCTCATCCGCGCAGTCTGATCGGAGTCTTCCCTGATCGCATATGCCCTCTATTTCCTCCGGGCTATCCAAAGAGGAATAATCAAGAACTATTGCCTTACTTGGTGAATGTACAAGCTGGTTTGAGCCTTTGCTGGTCACACAGGTCTTATTGTAGGTTTTGTCATGCGCTGACTCAATTATTATTTCACTGCTACAGCTGGCGACGTGGTGTGGCTGACATCTCTTATGTACTTCACTTTTGTATAGTTTATATGCGCCACTTCAAGCGAAAATGTGTCTTCGAACGTGCGCAAAATGCACAGATTCAGATTAATCCCACGCATGCGCAAAGTCTCGTCTAGACATTTGATAAATTTTATAGTATCCAATGATTCTGTTAGCGGACAGCGAATGCCCTGATCAGACTGCGCATCGCTGTCCGCATATGCTCGAAGACACGTTTTCGCTCGGCGCCGCCCATACTTTCTTGTCATTTGAGATCGTTGTGCTTATTTCGGAATATTTGAGAAGTTATATAAGGGCCACTGATGAGATTTAATTGGTCAAAACTATCGAGTCTGACCCAGAAAATTCGAAATATGAAATTTGCCCTGTTATCACATACTAAAGTCTTTCAATACATAAAAACCACGAATTATTACACCCACTAACATAAATTTATGCATTACAAATGGATGAACAAAACAACAAACAAATTGAATTGCGTTAAACTAGCTAAAATTGTTTAATAATTAACGTCCATCCCAGTAAGTATTCTTTATAAATCTATAGCGGGCCATTCTCGGCCCGTCAGGGTAGCTGACGGGCCGATAAGGGCCCGCTATAGATTTATAAAGAATGCTAGATGGGATGCACATCCATGTTTTCACTTTATAGCACCATGAAACATGAAGGCATGTATCACATAGACATGATTAGATATATATCATACAAAATTGAATGACAGGAAAAAAGCTAGAGGTTTAGTTTGCGTCTTGGCAAGGTGAAGCAAAACCCGATACCGGCCCGCGCATTTACTATTGCACACAATTGAAATACCTGAACCAAAGTAATGAACAGCTTAAGGTGACCACACTGTAAAGATACAACACATGCTGTTCATAGGTTTCGCATTCAACTATATTTACCATAAGTAATCGGGCACCTTATTCTTACCATATGTTTCCTCAAATTGGAACAACCTATAAATGTGTCTTTAAACAGCTAGTTCTGTGGCAAACAGTGTAGACCCCGATTAGAAACCACGGGTGATCTAGGTCTATATTGTTTGCTCAGGCCTGTGTGTGTTCTGGTGCTTGGATAATTTATATTACTATATATGGCATACTGTAGTTATGAGTAAGATAAAAATATTATAGCGGAAAAGAAATAACCTGCGCACAAAAACACCTACAATAAGACCTATGTGACTAGCAAAGACTCAGAGCAACCTGTACATCCACCCAGTATGGCAATGATTCTCGTGTCTCCCTCTTTGGATAGTCTGGTGGCTGTAGAAGGCACAGACGATCAGCGAAGACTCTGGCCGCACAGGTCTTATTGTAGATTTTGTCATGCGCTAGCTCAAATGATATTAGAAAATTGTGAAATGTAAATCATGTAGCTTTGCACTAACAAGTACCATAAACACTCTGTCTTAAGCCTGGCCCTGCTGACCCCGGATATACCCTGCTTGTGCAAACAGTGTAGATCCAGATCAATTGGCTTCTTATGAAGCCAACTGATCTGGATCTGCACTGTTTGCCATTAAGTATGTGAATTTGTACCAACAACCTAAATCAAGTAATCTGATTGGCGAAAATTGGAAGTGGGCCTGAGATCTTCATATATGCAGCATGACAAGAGTTAAAATCTAAGATTAAAATCTAAATTAAACATTATAAATACAAATAATATTGTTTGCAAATATAACAGGCATATTTGTTTTTCTTTCAGCATCGACAAAACGGGTGAATTACTTCCCTTGTCTGCTTTACTACCTTTCGAAAATGAAAAGAAAACCACTCTACCGCCGACCACGCCAATTCCACTTGCTCTTCTTTTAAACCGTATATTTGGGAGTGATCGATGGAAAGGTTTGCTACAAAATACTAAGCCAGCCATGTCTACTACTCCCTCTCCTACAACTGGTTTAAGTCAACAACAAGGAGAAAACGAAATGTCGCAGATTCAAGGATTCCACAACTACCAAATATCAGCTACATTGTTTCAACCTAAACGAAATAAGACAGAAATCACTGCAGCACATATACATTCTCTTAGTAGTAACAGTCTGTTGGGCCGTCCTAGAGTCGGTAACAAATCATTAGGGAGACATTTTCATTCTAAGCCGTCAAACCATTTGCCACCTCAAACAGAATCTGGTCAATATATTCCAGGCCAGTCAGCGGTAGAGAATTCACAGACACAAGCTCCAAGTACGGGTATGTCGGAACAACTTTCCTCGCAGTACTTTGGGAACACCTTCGGAATGTCTGCTGACAGTGGATGGTCAGATTCTAGTGGCTCCTCTTTCAATCCTAACCAAATTAACAGTCAGCAACAGATATTTAACCCTAATTCAGCCTTTCGTTCATTTGTTACCCAGACAGGCTCAAACCCTGAGAACACAAAACACCAGACAACCTATGATGCTGACGCTACTAATGTACGGTATATGCAAAATGGATTGCTTCACTATCCACCTGGCGTAGTCTCAGGTCAGAAAGAGAAAGACAGCCAGAATCCCCTTAACGCAAACGGGGGCACTCCGCAGTTCAATGCTGATGCATTAAACCACGCTCTCATGGATAGTGCGTACGGTAGGCCCGGAGGAAATCCACAGATTACACCACAGTTCGGTAATATACTGAACCCTTTAGACTTGTCACCGTTTCACAAACCTCAATCACAACCCCACTCCTCTGAATCTACGAAGACATCGGAAACTTCATCAAGTCGACAAGTAGAACATGAAGAGACTGGAAAACAGATTTTGTATAAAACAAGCCAAGAACAGCTTAATTCTAATACAGAGTCAAGTCCTTCAACACCAGAAAATCAATTTAATTTCATTCCAGGCAGTCTTTTTCCCAGTGAGTCCCACGGTTCAAATAAAAATTTAGGTTCTCAGCCGCTTTCACGGCCGTCATTTTTATCTCCCTCCGGTAATACACAGAAAGCAGCAGGGTTTGATCCAAACGCTATAAATGCAGCACAAGCCGTATATAACCCAAACGCAATGTCCTGGCTTACACCAAGAAGTGAACCTAATATTCTGACAGATTTTCAAATTGAAGATGAACCAACAAATTCAAGTAGCCCAGCACCACAATCAGCAAACACAACTGTCAGAGAAACAACCACTAGCATGCCAGTGCAGTCAAAAGAAAAGGAAATGATCTCTCCTCCTGGTTTTGATCCAAACACCATCAATGCAAAACAGGGACAGTCTAGCTTCGTGCCAGGACAAATTGCTCCTATGTTCCATGCTGGTTCCGGATACAATAACAATGGACAAAGTTCTGGACCCGATTATGTCATGCCTTATAATCCAAATTCAAATTTAGCATCAGGAATTAATTTCGATATTCCTTCTCTGCTTGGGATAAACACAGCAAATTCATCAGGAACTGGTTCACATGTAAACTTTGGCGGTGGAGGGGCTGGTATGGATATGGCTAACTTTTATCCTGATTCCATTAATATGAACTTTGCTGATATGTTCGGTCACAAAGATAACAGTTCTAACCTAGAATTTGGTATGACAGGTTTAGGAAATTCTTTCACTGCTGGAGGGTTTGACCCAAATGCGGCAGCTTTCGGTCCTAGCAATGGTTCCTATAACATTCCTGGTGCTTATGGAATATCAGTCGGTGGCGGTGGATTTGATGCCAATGCCGTTAATATGCCAGGTTTTGGCGGTTCTCAATCGCAACCTGGTAGTACAAGTGGCACAACTTCTTCAAATGGTGGCGTAACTGGAAATGGTTTTGGTGGTTACGGTTACCCTGTAATGAACGGTGGTGGATACGGGGCTGGACTGTTCGATGCGAATCTGATAAATCAAAACTTAATGCATGCTCCCTTCGCAGCACAATCTTCAAATGCATCTGGAAACATAATGGACTATTTTCTTGGCATTAGTCAAGGGGGACATAACACAGGCGGAGGTACATACCAATCAACCTTCATCAGCGCCTTCGATCCGTCTTCTGTCAACCAAGCTGTTTATGATCCTGATAAATTCAACAACGCACACATGAATTTTGACCCACTAGACATGTTATCTAAAACTCCAGGAATGGATAAAGACGTTCTTCAGTCTGCCTCGTTCGATCCTGACAAAACTAATAAGGAATACACTCAGATAAACTTTAGTCCAGTCGGTATGCTTGGAGGCAGCTTAGGATTAAATACTAGTTTTGACCCGGCATCTGTTGGGCAAGCATCATTTATTCCAAGCCAGATTGGGATACCGTCAAGCAAGGGACCAAGTAATCAGGTCAATCAGAATCAACCATTGTTTGACCCAGTAGAACTAATGCGACAGCTCATGCAAGACTCCGGAGGTTTCCTACCTGGAAGCTCAGGGTCACAGCAAATGAAATTTGATCCTTCGTCTATGTTTTCTCAGGGAGTGCAATCTTCTACTCCTCAGCCACAGCTTACTTATACACAAACTTCTCAAACTAAATCAGTTTCTCGTACAAGCACAACGACAGCAACGACGTCAACAAAGTCGGCTCCATCAACAACAAAGACTATGTTAACAACAAATACATTAAAGGCAATCTCGTCCCCACTCTCCAACGCGACCTTGACCACATCTACACCATAAAAGCGCAGATTATGAAGAAAATAAAAGAATTTGCAATTTCAAGGAGACTGACTGCACGTTGTGATGTTTCATCATTTTTACAAAGGAGACAACTCGTGTGACTTACTGTTTGCTTATCTGCTCACCTTCTAAAAAGGGGTCTAATCTAAAAAGAAAGAATTGACTCTAAGGGGAATAAATATTTTCTTTTTAGAAGCTTCATTTTACGGAGGTAAAACAGTTTTTACAGAGCTACCTGCCCAATGCATGGATCAGTTCCTCTTAAGACAACCTCGTTGCCATTCTCCAACAAGAGCTTGCTCACGGCTTTGTGACAAAACAAGGACTAGGAAGAAAATGAAATAGTTTGCTATTTAAAAATACTCCAAACAGAATGGGTACATACCAGTTATATAAAGTGGAAAGGATATACTTTCATGGGAGGCATCCTGTCAAATGGTTTTTGCCTCCTCTCTAATATGGGGCCTACTCTTAAAGGAAACATTTTGCTACAAAGGGAGAAAATTCTTTCCTTTAAGAGTATGCTTCTTTTCAGAAAGTTCTCCCAACAAAGGAAAGCAATCAAGGAGTAATAAAATTGGAACCAGTGCACGACAAAAACCTTCAATAAGACTGGGACCAGCGAAGACTCAGATCAGGCTGCGCATCCGCGCAGTCTGATCAGAGTCTTCGCTGATCGCATGTGCCTTTTACAGGCTCCAGGCTATCCAAAGAGGGAAAAACGAGAATCCTTGCAATACTGGGTGGACGTACAGTCTGGTCTGAGGCTTTGATGGTCACAGAGGTCTTATTGTAAGTTTTGTCGTACGTTGGCTTGTTTGTCTCCCTTGTATGAACTTGAAAAATCTACCAAGTGTATCCAGTCCCCTTCAGTCTTTCATCCATGAATTTCTCATGTGGGCTATTGCTTTAGTAGTTTAGACACGTCCATTTTTTCATATAGGGGTATCAGTCATACCCCAAGCACAGAATGTCAAACAGATTAGTTCCTAAGACGGCTTGCCTCAGTCTGTATCTCTACTGGTTTGTAGGGCTGAAATGTTTACAATAATAACATAACCATTGATAAGGTGATACAGTGAGACGACAGCATTGTGTCCCAAAGATATTGCAATTAAAATGAATTTACTGTTGAAAGAATGAACATAATAATATGTAAGAAAGGCCTTATTTATTCTAATTCCCTCATAAAACAAATCTTTTGGATATTTATTAGAATCGCCTCAGTGACATATGTTTCTTGAATTATTAAATACAATGTTCTTGCATAAATTCTAATTAATTGTCACCTTTTGAGAGAAGGTTTCGTGTCAGTCAAATAATCATCATCACGAAAACATGCCTATATAATATTGACCCCTTTAAACCCAACTTTTATATAGTAAAACTGGGGTTTACAGGGGTATACATTATTTTTCTTATTTCTGCTCAGAGTTTTTTATCTGAAAAAAAAAAAAAATCAGTTTTTGGAGGTGAAACTTTCTATATATTTGAATAGGCATGTTTTCGTAATGTTATAACACAGTCCGTCGTTGTATCGAGTGTCGGTATAAAGACTGAAATATTTGTGCTGTTTTAGCACCAAACATGTTTTCCGGGTGCACATTAGAACCGCCGCGGCAAAACATGTTGTGGAAAACAATTATACTTTTCTGATTGTCCTCCTTCTCTTATGTTATACTAGCATCGTGTAATTTTAGTGCCTATGGCTATTTAATAAATAATGATGAGCCTTGTATTTTAACACTAGTAAAAAGAACAAAATTCCATTGATGGTGGAAGACCACAACAAACTATATGAGATTAAAGCAAATTGAAAGATGCAGTAAATAAGAAAATATCATAACTTTGACACATAAGTTCACAAATCACCGCCGTTTAAAAGTGAGTATGTTTTTTTAAACCCAAGACCTTCATTGATGTAAGTGGTGACGTCGCCGGAAAAGGAGCTAAAATATTCTTTGACTTCACAACTAAGCTGCGAAAAATGAAAAGGATATAATTCGCCTTCAAAGTGGTTTATTGCGTATTTCGACTTGTTTTACTCCCGTAGAGAGATTCCCAATTACGCTTTACCCTGAATAATGTTTTACAAAACAAATGTGAAGATACATCGAAGTTAACGGCAACGTATAACATTATTAAAGCACTGCCAGTTCAGTTAAAATCGTTACCAACAATACATCACGAAAACATACGTATATAATTTTGACCCCATTAAACCCCACTTTTATATAGTAAAACCGGGGTTTACATGGGTATACCTTATTTTTCTTATTTCTGCTAAAATAAAGTTTGTGGGTGCTCGTTAGAAGCCCCTCTGCGAAGAAGTTCTAACGAGTTCCCACAATCTATGTTTTGTGCAGAAATGTGAAAAATATCAGAATTTTTATCTGAAAACTTTCAGTTTTTGGTGGTGAAATCTTCAATATATTTGAATAGGCTTGTTTTCGTAATGAGCCATTTGCCGCGCATGCGTTTTTCTCGCTGAGGCGGCGAGCTGCGAGTGGCAATTAGTTTTATCGGTCGATGACGCCACTAGTGTTTCCTCTCTGCTCTCTGCGGCGTACGCTGTTTCTCACATTTTAGATAGGCGAGCAAGTGGCACACCGGCTGGGACAACCATGAGGGCTAATACTGCGAGTCGGCTGATTTTGTATTTCAAATTTCAAAAGTTTCTCTTTTTACTCTGTCATCCTTATTTTGTGAACTCATACTGAATGCTTTCGGCAGAAATTTGAAATTTTACACATAAATCTTCCATTACAGGTTGTGTTTATAAAATACGCTGTTCAGCAAAACATTATGCAGTTGATTGTGTGCTGCTACATATGTAGAAACAGTTGAATTATGTTTCCCGTTATTCTGAAAATATCAATTGAACAAATGTTGTATGGCTCGTTTTCATTGGTTATTAAATACTAGTATGTTAGTGCACAGAATTAGCAGACTTATGTTTGGTACTCGCCGGTCACGTGATGGCGTAAAGACTGCACAGCTATAGTAGAATCACTACGACTACCGTTATATCTCTAAGTAAACGTGCAATATGCCTGTTGTTGGCCGAAATCAAATTGTTCCTCGAGAAGCAACGACATTAGGACCTACACAAGGAGCATTAAGGTCAGAGTTTATACCAGTGTTACCGCGGAGGATTGATTATAATCGATCATCAGTCACTTTTAATCTCTTGTGACTAATGATCAGAAATAATTTTATAGTCGACTAATCGGAAACTTCTATTTTTAGAATCATATATTTTCTCACTTTTTATGCCCCCAACTTCGAAGTTTACGGGGCATATTGGTTCCGGGTTGTGCGTCCTCAGTGATTCTTGAAAAAAAATGACCATATTATGGATTCCAAAATGTCGAAAAATGAACTTATAGAACTCCGACGTATATGTTTTCTTTCGGTTCTTTTCCACATTTTAACATTGGGCGCAAAATTTTACCCACACCATTTCAATGATTTTCTAGTTTTTGACTATAGAACATGCCCTTTATGGAGAAGAGTTTATATTTGTAAGTCTATGTGTCTGTTGCATATATCAGTCTATGCTAACACAATGAGTATATTTATGAACTTAAACTCCCAGCCATTGCCAACAAACAACACTTCATTGGACTGCTGTTTGTCTTAATGAATAATGTTCACTTCAAAAATTGCTCTCCTCCGGAACATTTCAACTATCCTCCGTAACCTCTCCTCCGTAACTATAGATAACAAGTAAATTCAGAGAATTTATGTCCCCCGCCTATTAAAAATCTTCCAAACAAGAGCCTCGGTGAAACCGAAGAAAGCTCCCCGAAGATGCGCAGCAGTGGGAGGGTTATGTTAGTGAAAGGGTAAAATACTTTATGAGATATGCTAAAGACATGCGTATTACTGCAATCAAAGCGCTGTAGAAGCTGGTAGCTTGGGCATCAGAAGGCCCAATGACAAATGACTAAAGATCCATTTGAAAGCCTATAAAATGTACAAAAAAAAAAAAAAAAAAAAAAAAAAAAAAAAAAAAAAAAACTGTGGGAGGAGTTGTGCTCACAAGGTACCTACTACTATATGCACTTTCATAGTACTGAAGCATGAAAAAAGTCAATGTTAAAAGTTAAAAATGTGAAAAAAGAAAAAAGAAGTATTTTCAAGATTCTGTAAAAAGCATATGCATATCTTCAGACTATGGTTAAAACATCTGTATAGTTTCAGTGGGAATGGTATAAAACTGCAGGAGGAGTTGCACTCACAAGGTACCTACTACATATACACTTCCATAGTATTGAAGCATGAAAAATAGTCTTAAGTAAAAAATGTAAAAAAAAAAAAAAAATGAAAAAAATTATTTCAAGATTCTGTTAAAGCACAGACATATCTTCAGACCATGAATAAAATACCTGTGAGTTTCAGAAGGATCGGTATAAAACTGTAGGAGGAGTTGCGCTCACAAGGTTCTCACTACAAACTCGGAACCATGCAAAAAGTCCAAAAATGTAAAAAAAAAAAACTTAAGGATTTTGTAAAAAAAACACAGGTATATCTTCAGACCATGATAAAAACACCTGTAACGTTTCAAAAAGATCGGTCCAAAACTGTAGGAGGAGTTGCGGCACAAGGTACCTACTACATATACACATTCATAGTATTGAAGCATGAAAAAAAGACGAGGTTAAAAATGTGAAAAATTTCAAAAAATAAAAAATAAAAAAAAAATTCAAGATTCTGTAAAAAGCACATGGATATCTTCAGATCATGATTATGATACCTGTGAAGTTTCAGAAGGATCGGTATAAAACTCTAGGAGGAGTTGCGCTCACAAGGTTCCCACTTCAAACTCGGAACCATGCAAAAAAGTCAAAGCTAAAAATGTGAAAGAAAAAAAAAATAATTTAAGGATTTTGTAAAGCACATGCATATCTTCAGACTATGATTAAAACACCTGTAAAGTTTCAAAAGGATATGTTTAAAACTGTACGAGCAGTTGCGATCACAAAGTACCTACTACAAATACACTTTCATAGTATTGAAGCATGAAAAAAAAGTTAGAAATGTAAAATAAAAATAATAAAAAAAAATAATAATAATTCAAGATTCTGTAAAAAACACATGCTTATCTTCAGATCATGATTAAGATACTTATGAACTTTCAGAAGGATCGGTAGAAAACTGTAGGAGGAGTTGCGCTCACAAGGTTCCCACTACAGACTCGGAACCATGCAAAAAATAAATGTCTAAGTTAAAAATGTGAACAAATTAAAAAAAAAATAATTTTAGGATACTGTAAAAAGCACATGCACATTTTCAGACCATGATTAAAACACCTGTAAAGTTTCAAAAGGATCGGTCCAAAACTGTAGGAGGAGTTGCGCTCACAAGGTACCTACTACAAACTCGGAACCACGCACCACGCACCACGGAAAGCCAAATACCATGTCCCCTCGCTTTTCTTCGAAAATGCGGGGGGCAACAAGCCAAATTCTGTAGACAGACCAAAAACAGAGCTTTTGCTTTAGAGTTTTGATGATAATAGCATAAATAGCGATCAATATGCACATAAATGATCTGATACATATAATGGTTCCGATTTTACGTTACGGAGGAGAGAAGTTACGGAGGTAGAGGGACAGCTTGTTTTTCATCAATCAAACCCTTGTTGTAGGACCAATGATCCATATATCATTTCACATCAGTGCATATACAAAGTATTAGGCAATTATCCTAAAACATTTTTTTCAATACATTATCCTTTTAAAAGCACCGTTACGGAGGTGAGATTCTGAAAAGTGACAAATTAATTATCCACTTTCAAATGTCATATGTTTATTTCGAAGGGATATCAAAAGCGTGTACTTTTGCTCATCAGAACATTCCTCTGGTGGTATTTCAGACATAAGAATAAGCAAAGAGTCGTTTCTATCTACACATGGTGGCTAGATGTAGATCCGTTTCGGTAGGTGAGTGCTTTTTTGGTAACACCCTACTTTTACAGTATTGTGTCCAAAAAATGACTGCATTAGGTCTTTAAATTCTGCTAATTGTTTCCTAAGCATCATACCATGATACCATAAGTGCATTTTCAACCGTCTTATAACTAAAAGGCTAGTTTTTTTTCTGCACTCCAAATATGTACCCATGCCTTGCGACATGGCAAAAATGATACCCGTCTGGTATATTAATGATGCGAACTCGGGAATCCTACTAAAAAGCATTGGTATTAGAGCTGGAAGAAAGTTTCTGAATACACTTCTTGTCTTATATGGCATATTTACACCCATAGTCTGCGTTGTTTGGCCATTATAAAGGAACAAACATTGGCGATAGGGCATTTTCAAAATTGGGTCATTTTTTTTTTCATGGAAAAATAGCCGATCCGTATTTTTTTTTGGTCCGAGTTATACGTCCATTTGAAAACATCAGACTGAAATCTTGTCAGCAGAATATCTCAAAAAGTATTTGAGCCAGGGGCTTGAAACTTGGTAAGATGATAGGAAATGATAAGTAGAATACCTGATTAAATATATGAAGAACAACACACCTTCTTTTTCGGAGTTATGGTCCTTTAGAAAGTTTGGCCTTTTGAAAAAAAATCAGAATGAAATATTTTCAACTGGATATCTAAAAAAAGATTTGAGTTACGGGCTTTAAACTTGATCAGCTGATAGGGATTGATAAGAATATTACCTTCATTTATTTTTTCCGGAGTTATGTCCCTTTAAAAATTTAGGCTCTTTTAAATTTGTCAGCAAGATATTTCAGCAAGATATCAAAAACTGTTTGAGCTAGTGGGTTGAAACTTAGTCAGCTGATAGGGGATGATAAGTAGATTAACTGATAAAATTAAAATAAAAAAAAAAACACCTTATTTTTTTCGGAGCTATGACCCTTTGCAAATTTTAGCATTTTAAACTTGCCAGCAAATTATCTCGGAGACTACTCGAACGAGAGGCTAGGAGCTTATTCAGCTGATAGACAATGATGAGTAAATTACCTGATCTTAAAAAGGAAATCATTTTATTTTTCTGGAGTTATGACCCTTTTGAAAAATTGGACATTTTAAACGTGTCAGCAAGCTATCTCGAAAACTATTTGTGGTAGGGGCTTGAAACTTGTTCACCTGATAGGGGATGATTAGTAAATTACTTAATTTTTTTTTGTTTAAAAATATCATCATGTTCTTTTTTCTGTCGGATCCCCTTTATTGACTCGTACGTTGTAAACCTACGGGACATATTGAAAACTATGTGAGCTAGGGTCTTGCAACTTGGGGAGCTTATTGGGGGTGATGAGTAGATTACCTGATTAACTTTCGAAAAAATGGATAAATTTTTACAGATGCCCTTCCCGACTTTTGCACTTTGTACAGACAAGCATATACTAGTAGTGGGGGTGGGTGGGGGGGGGGGGGGGGGAAGGGGAAGGGGGCATAGTATTTACAAACACATTTCTGGGTTATTTAAATATTAGGCGTTGTGACAAAAATGAAAAACAAACCGTCTGTGATATTTAATAAAATAGCCTAAAATAAGGCCTTTTTTCAACCGAAAAATACTGATATTTTTGTTATTTATTCATAAAAATGTATGTTGTGGGAACTCTTTAGAAGGGCCTCGGCCAGGCGCTTCTAATGAGTATACACAACATATGTTTTGGAGATTAAAACAAGTATTATGACGATACCACTATAATCGATCTGGAGCTTTGGATTAGTATCTGGAAGAGGGTTAAAATAAGAATGCTTATTTTCTACAAGTCGATTATTAGTCGAAGATCATTTGGTTTTACAAAACCGATGATCGACTATGACATTCTGGGCCCACTTGTTCAAAGCGTCGTTAGCTTAACAACGAGCTCGTTAAGGGTCATTTCGTTAACTGTTTTAGCGGATTCAATACACAATATTTTGATATTTTTGCTGAAAAAAAATGTGAGTAGCTTTTGCACTGCAAAAGCTACTCATATTTTTTCAGCAAAAAATTTCAGCATATTTACGTATCACTCGATTAAAATTTTAACGAATCGTTAACTAACGACGTCGTTAGCTTTGAACAACTGGGCCCTGGCCGATTTCAAACATTAGCATATACTATTTGCCATTCTGTTGACAGAACATTTTGACGTATCATTAAACAGTCAAATCAATCCTTAACTTCAGTTCATGAGCCTCTCAAAACAGAAAAATGACCTTATACATGACCAAACTAGACACATATCAGTCTGTCTGCGCATCCGATTAGAGTCTAAACTGTTCGCTTAAGATTGTTTAAAGTCCATAATTATGCTAGTGACCTGTGTAGACTCTAATACGACGTAGTCCAATCAGAGTCTGCACTTGTCGCATGTATCACAAGGCTTTTTCGGTTTAGAGAAGTGCATATTCTACGCATGGAGCCTGTACAATGTCACAGACCGTTCTTGCGTGAACAAACCTCTGTCTTATATATACATTTAAGCTATCACTTGATATTTTTTCATATTTCTCCACGAAAACATACGCTGTTAATTCAACATATTAACAACATATGTTTCCATGTAGAAATAAGCAGATATATTTACCTGGATATCCGTATTACCTATTGCTAAATTCAGCCATAGTATTTCCACTACAAAGTGTGGGTGGTTGGGTGGTGCGAAGGTGTCATGTATCTTTTGTCACCCAGGGTGTCCAGCTGATATTGGCTGATAGTTGGGCAAGGCCTGCTATCCTTGTAGCAGGTAAGGGTAGGGAGGTGATTTTTTTATTTCTTCTGTTTCTTCACTTTCATTCCTGTTTCTCTTTCTTCCCTGTCCCTCCCTTTCATCTCTTCTGCTATCTCTTCTGTCTATTTTCTCCCTTTCTCTGGGAGACGACACAAAATGACCCACAAGGGTTGACGTGTCGTTAAACCCCAACTCAATCAAAAAAATCCACTACAAAGTCGGAGAAAATGAGGGAAAGTTAGCAACTAATGGTATTAAGGCATATTCATGCAGAATATTGATAGAAATAAAGAACAAATTAAAGCCAGGTTTACAAATTCTGAAAACTCTCCCGTTTTTGTATACTCCTTGCAAACCCTGTTTCCATTTTTTTCTTTCTGGAAAAAGGGGTATAGATTGCGCAAAGGTATATTAGATCACATTATACCTGGTATGGATCGTGGCATTAGATTTGTCCGTGAATGTACGTGGGTGGGTCAATAAGTAACCAGCCTAACGGATTTCTAATTGACTGACAAGGAACGATTTTTATATCATTGTTACGTACAATTCAGGAGTATGTAATATATATATCGAAGGCAGTACATTTATTGATAAGTTATCAGATGTTAAACGTGACCAGTGATATTGGAACACAGAGTTGTTAGTCTTTATCTGTTTTCAAAAGAGCGTGGGGTGGGAGAGGAGGGTAGGGGTGGACGGGGGGGGGGGGGGGGGGGGGCGGGGTGCAGACAAGGAAATAACTGCACCATCATATGATCGGGTAAAATTATAGATTGGCGAGTTCAAACGGAACAGAACTTTCTGAGAAGATAAAAGCAGGTCTGGACGCCCACTAGTTGGGACAGATGAGGAAATGTGCAACATAGGACGAAATTTTGTACATTGAGATAAGCGTTTTCAGGTGGCAGAGGTAGCAAGGATATTGTACATATAACAATCTTACATGATCATTATATGATCATTTAGGCATTTGCAAGCCCATTGAGCCCCAAAGCCCTTACAACAAGCACATGGCAACTAGAACATCAGGAAATAGTGGCCTGTTGAAGCAGTGTCCTAGTCGAAGAGAGATAATTTTCTTTTGCCTTTTGTAACTCTATATGACACTTGGGTCCAAAAATATGAATCAGAAAGCAAACCTCAAAGTCATCAGTGGGCAGGACCTGACTCTCCCAGTCCCAAGAAGTCCAACACGGTAGGCAATTCTGTCCAAGATGCAATCCTCGGCAGGTGATGGCCAGATTAGCCGTAATTCTGTTGGAGGTTTTACCAAATGGAAGTACAATAACTAGCAAATGCTATGAAAACTTTCTTGCCCGTCGAGAACAAATTGCACGGATGTGTAAATGAAAGCTGGCCTGAGCCTTTGCTATTCGCATACGAACTTTGTCGGTTTGGTTCCGTGTGTTTCGACTGAACTAATGGGATGGATGAAATGGTATATTTACCGTGATTTTACAAAGAATACAACTAATGTGATTTTCTGTTTTCATTCTTGCACACCAAACTTCTTTTGAAAAATAATCCTTTCTAAAAGGAAAGCATTTACTCTAACGGTTGCATTTTGTTCATCACGAAAACATGCCTATATAATGGTGACCCCCTTAAACCCCACTTTTAAACATTAAAACTGGGGTTACAGGGGTATACATTATTTTTCTTTACTGTTCAGAAACATAGATTGTGGGTACTCATTAGAAGTGCCTCTAACGTCTACCAACAATCTATGTTTTGAGCAGAAATATTAAAAGATAACAGAATTTGATCTGAAAATTTACATTTTTTGGTGATAAAATTTTCAGTATAATTTTCAGTATATTTGAATATACCTGTTTTCGTAATGTCACTTTTAGAGCAGACCTTATTTCGGAAGAGAGGGAAAGCAGTTTTAATATGACCTCACCTGAAAGGGTATTCTCTGTTTTTTTTTTTTTTTGGTTTTTCGATTGTCAGTCAAGATCTGGTAGCGTACACATTTAAAAGAGCATGCGAGTATAAACAGTGCATAAGCAGCAATCGAATCAAATGTAATTTGGACTCTTTTTCGTATGAAACATGCACGCGTAAGATGTCTTGTTTTTTGTTTGTTTGTTTGTTTTTTTTCTGAAAGAAGCAGCCCATTTATTAATATTTTGTTTTATTACTAATAAAGTGAAAAACGCTAATTAACCAAAGCATGGATATATATCAACTTTCGTCATTTTAATTCAGATCAAATCAAACAAGTTATTTATTTTCACGTGATATCCAATGATTCTGTGAGCGGACAGTAAAGATCCAGATCAGACTGCGCGGATGCGCAGGGTGTTCATGATTTTCGTTGGCCGCAAACGGCCGAAGACACGTTTTTCGCATGGCGCGGCTCGTATGAGGATAACAAAAAAAAAAAAAAAAAAAAAAAAAAAAAAAATGAATGCACTATTGTGTATATATCTGAAGAAACACAACGCCGAATCAACATCATCAGACCCCAGGGTGCAATAGAAGCCCGCTCCATTCGTAATAAATAACTACAGTTATTTATTCATATGAAATAAATAGGTGTTACCTATGAAACGAGCTTTAGCATTTTATGCACTTTCTTTTTTTTTTTTTTTTTCATCAGGTATGCAAAGTTGCTGACCAGACAAAACCTGTTTAAACGTAGGTCCGAGGCAAAGTGCACACCATCGAACATTTTTTTTCATGAAATTTTGTACATTAGTGTGTCACCGGGTATAGGTATATAACACTCTTGTACTTCCTTACGGTACAAGTCGTTCTTAATAGTGACGTGGTAGAGTGTCCGCCTGTCACGCGACGGCCCGGGTTCAATCCCCGGTTGTTGATTTTTTTTTTTTCACTTGTTACAAGTGCATAGATAAATATTTTGTCTTATAGTAAAAAGAAATTATGCATGAACCCCGAAAATTTATTTTTATACGCTGATTTCGTCAAAAAACAAAAACGAAAAAAAAAAAAAAAAAAAAAACGAAAAAAAAACAACTTGATTTTTCCTTTTAGCTATACCGCGAACAATCAGCTGATCGCCAGTCAACTGAAATCACCGCATATCCTACCTTTATCATGTTGTCAGCGATAAATTCTTCTCCATGCATAATTTCTGTTATGTGCTGTAGGAATGTAATCCATTTTCTACGACAAAACTTCAGTATTTTGCACTTAAATACGCGAAAATGTTGTTTAATGCGAGAGAAGTCACACATTAAATATGGTGGCTAAAATGCAGATCAGTCGCGCATTTATCCGTGTCAATGTCGTAAAATAATGCATCCTTCTATTTAATTGGCTATACGATTCATTACAGCCACTGAGATCGCTTGCGGCGGCTGACTGGCTTTCCATGTTTGCAGCGGAGCGTATCTGATCATCATATTTTTCGGAAACCAGGCTGGCAACGGACATAAATTTGCGTTGGTTTTCGGCTTCAACATTAAGCTGATACACTCCGTTGTAGATTTGGGAAACCAGGGTAAAACAGCAGATGGAATTTTTAAATATTTTTCTTAGTTTTCCCTGAAATTTGGATTTGACATTTCATGCACATTGTCTATCTTGGAGACGATTTCCAGGAAATGTCAACTCGTATATTCTGGAAATAATTAAGAAAACTATCATCAATCTCTCGTCTGCTGAATTTGTCCATAGCGCTGTATTAGGTTCACAATAGAACTAGTTACGTTTAACTTAACAAAAAAAAAAAAAAAAAAAAAAAAAAAAAAATGCAGAAATCAAAAGCATAATAAAAGATTTATTGGCCGCAACTTGTTATTACTCTTTCATTTGCACATAATTAATCATTCCTTACATTTAACGCACTTGTTCGAACTGACAACCGCCTGGTTTCTGGATGGAATTAGTAATATGCTTGACTAAGCTTCGGAAATGATACCATTCAAAACATTGAGTGCATTGGATCATTTCCCTGTCATACAACCCCAGCAAGAGCAAACTATATTTTCTTTCGACGTTATCTGCTTTTTCTTCTTCCAGTAAGTATTTATTTTAAAAGGAAGGTTAGTCAATTGATCTTGCGAAATGCAGGAAATAAGATGGACCCTCATTTTTTTTGTTGTTCGAAGATGAGTTTCTCGGGATTGATGCCGAAACTTGAAGCTACAGCAAAAGGAATGGCGAACAATCCACATTCTGTTCCGCCAACTTGATGCTGGACAGGCATGACATGAAATGTACATGTTCACCGTCATGTTTCAATACGCTCAAGATTTGTGATTTACTGTCCTGCTCGAGGTCAGTGTACATACTATTGAACACATTTACGCTACCTTCAGTACAGTTATAAGTGTTGAAATGGTAAACCAGTGACCAGAAGTAAAACTACCCCGCGATGCAGAATTTGTACCATATCTTTCTCTATTTTATTTTTTTCTTTTGAAATGAGAAACGTGTTGCTTGTTTAAAACGGATTGAAATCCGTTAATTTGGGGTTTGTGAATTTTCTTTTCATTATTTCCTGCGCTACGTCAGTTATTTTGTCATTGAAAGTTCTTTGTTCTTTTTTGTTTTTCATTCAAAGTAAGAACGTGTTTAGAAATTTTTACCCAAATTGTAATTCGAAAAATGCCCCATTCACAACGAATACAATATTCCACTGTTCAGTGTCCCGTCTTCGAGAACATATTATATTGAATATGACTGTAAATAGCCAGTTTAACGTTTGTGGCTGTCTACAGTCAACTGTAAATAGCCAATTTAAAGTTTTTTGGCGATCTATAGTTGACTGTAAATAGCAAATTTAACGTTTTTTGGCTATCTACAGTCAACTGTAAATAGCCAATTTAACGTGTTTTGGCTACCTACAGTCAACTGTAAATAGCCAATTTAACGTGTTTTGGTTATCTAGTCAACTGTAAATAGGCAATTTAGCGTTTTTTTGGCTATTTACACTTGAATGTAAATAGCCACTTCGTTTACTTAAATGTGTACAACAATAATGTGTTTTAAGATCTCTCCGACATTGTTTTCTTTGTGTAGTAACTATTTTGTCACCGAAATGAAGCAGATGATTTGTGAGTTGATATACATGTGTAGATGACGAACAGCTGTCAATACTTCCATGTGCAAGTGATGTTCCACTTATTGCTATTGCTTCTCTTCAGAAAATGTTAATAAAACTGCACAAGTCGGGTTATAAATGGAGGCGGTGTAATGTTTGTTTCTTAGCGAAACGTTTAATATTGAAAATGCTGACAATATATCTTGGGTGGGGTTTTCAAGAACCTCTAGCTGTGACATTTGCAGTATTGGAGCCGGCAAAAGTAAATAGTTGAGACCTATTAACTCTGTTTGCCAAATTTGAAAGTATATACTGGCTGAGTAGTTTTTGATGTGTACTCAAAACTTTACACACCCCTCCTAGAATATGTGTGTCAGGCTAGTAAGATATAGCGAAATACAGTGGGTTATAGCGAAATAAATACGATGCACAATAATAAATGTCTGTATGTTTTGGAGCTGGAATAATAATTGGAATACAGCTATTAAGGGCGACATGAGCTGGACTGACTATTTTGTAAAACAACGAATAAGTCTATTTTGTAAGTTCTCAAAGAACGCAGATGGCAGGTTTGTCGAAATAGTTTATTGGTCTAAATCCCATGACAAATGTTAGACGAAACATTTTCATAGATGTATAAATGATCATGTTGCACCTGTTTACCAATGATCATTTATGTGTTAAAATACTTTATATAAAGTATTTTATATGTGTGTAAATTAAAATGATCTAAGTCGATAGAGACAAATGGATGGCCGAACTATTCAATGACAATGACCAAATCATGGCAAACATAGAAAGTTTTAATCCGATTTACAGACTAAGACATCAGACTTGAAATTTCTTATAGAAGAAACTGTCACAGCATTTATGCGACATTTAGATGTAGCAGTTTAACTTTTTAGGCATAGAACGTCCAAAACAGGGCGTTTTCTGGACCTATAGAGATCTAGTGGAAAATAAGAAGTCCCCTTCATGAAGATTAAGAAGGAAACATTTGCCTTAAATCACAATTGAGCAACTCTGAAATATTCAGCAGACGACAGACTGGTAACATGTTTTCTTGTTTTGTTGCTCCCATTGTAACAAGCTAGAGGCCAAAGTAAAATGGAATAGTTCCAAAAATCGAATAACATTATACCGTGTCAAGCAAGAAGCGGATTTAATCCGAGGGCACTGATATGCCTGTCCAACCGCGTTCTGATGAGTACTTTCCATGTTTACTGAAGCATCAGCTACCAATGCATCTAAATTTCTAGCAACAAAACGGAGGGAACGTGATCAGACTACGAGGGTATGTAGATTAGGCGCCGTTCACGTGTCTTAAATCTGCTAATGCCTGACGCGGCTTAAATGATAGGAAAATCTTTTCCTTATCAATTAGAGGTCACGCAGAAACGAAGATAACGGTTCGACGGAAAGGAACATCCCTGACATTTTACGTTCATTTGTTAAGCACGAAGAGGCAACATTTCTTAAAAACTGCGAAACACAACAAAAATTATCAAGATGTGGATTACGGCGCTTTGCCTAGCGCTGCTGATACAGCATGGAACGCCTTTCATAAGAGGTGAGTGATTCAAAAAAAGAGTTTACCCTTTTAATCACTAAGACCAGAACATTTGCTCTAGCGCATAAAGAAACACATAAAGAAATCAACATATACTTCAGTAGTATTTTTTTATGTTTTGTATTGCCTGGTGTAGTGCTTACACGACAAGAAATGGGCATATAATTCTGTACACTACAAAAAGCATGCGAATTCATCAAAATATGAGCACCTTGAGCAACGTCAGCTTTCTGACATGTACGCCCAAGGAAGATAAAACAGTCTGTCCTTCCTCGCAGCCTGATCACAATTTTCGTTGCCCGCATGAAGAGACTTTGCTTTCCAAAATACACCAAGTGAAGATGCGCGAATGCGCATGCTGATCTGTATCTTGGCTGGGCGCGCATGTCCGAAGGTACGTTTGCTTACCCTGCTGTTTATAATGTGACAGTGAAAACACTAGAATAAAGTAGCCATTTTATTGTAATTGAGCCAGCGCACGACAAAACCTACAATAAGACAAGCGAAAACTCAGATCAGCCTGCGCCTCCGCGCAGTGTGATCAGAGTCTTCGCTGATCGCATGTGCCTTTTTACAGCATCCGGGCAATCCAAAGTGGGATGAACGAGAACCCCTGCAATACTGGGTGGACGTACAGGCTGATCTAAGCTTTTGCTGGTTACACAGGTCTTACTGAAGGTTTGTCATGCGCTGGCTCATATATTCATCCTCGTCACCAATGTCGAATATTGTATATGTTTGTATTGCCGAGGGTAGGGCTTACACAACAAGACATGCGCATATAATAATTAGCTTACACAATAAGGCATGCGCATATAATATTTCTATATGAGCCAACGCACGACAAAACATACAATAAGACATTTGTAAACAGCAAAGACTCGGATCAGCCTCTACATACACCCAGTATGGCAAGGATCCTCGTTTATCTCTCTTTGGAAAGACAAGAGGCTGTAGATGGCGCATACGATCAGCGAAGACTCTGATCAGCCTGCGCGAACGCGCAGGCTGATCTTAGTCTTCGCTGGTCGCACAAGTCTTATTGTAGGTTTTATTATGCGCTGACTCTTATTTTATTGGATAGCTACATATCGAAATACATGTCCCGGATGAAAGTGTCTTTAGAAAGGATTTTCATATGATTGTAGGTGCTTGCACTGCGTGGATTAAGATTTCTAAAAATATCACTTTTTGAGCATAAACTTAAGTTCGGATCTGTCTAGTACAACACTGAAATAAGCTATACGAACAGCCTACTTGAAATCTGCTCCACATATGAAAGAATACTACAGATTAAAGGACGCGTATACCTGAAGTCGTTAGACAAACTTTTTTGCACGTGTGTTCACTGCTTGTGAATAACAATAAACAGTTAGGTCACAGACCAGACCCGTCAAGTAGTGCAGACAGGGTCTGGGTTTACGCCTAATGAAACAGAATAATAATTAATTACTTAGTAATCGTTTAAAATATATTTTCCCAATGCAGAATACATGTGGGCACATTTACTATTTTAAACGACACTCATAGCTTACCTTAAATCATGTGTTGAGCAAACGACAAACTGTCGATAAAGTTCGTCAAATATGGGATTTGAAAAAAAAACAACATTTTGTTTTATAATTCCCTGAAATTCGCATCAGATTACCCATCACGAAAACACGCCTATATAGTTTTGACCCCCTTAAACCCCACTTTTATTTAGTAAAACTGGGGTTTACAGGGGTATACAATATTTTTCTTATCTCTGGTCAAAAACATAGATTGTGGGTACTCGTTAGAACCGCCTCGGCGAGGCGGTTCTAACGAGTATCCACAATCTATGTTTTAAGCAGAAATATGAAAAATATCAGAGTTTTTCACCTGAAAATGTTTAGTTTTTGGAGGTAAAATTTTCTATATATTTGAATAGGCGCGTTTTCGTAATGGCTTACACAGACACGACAAGAAGCAGAGACATTTTGTCAGAAGTCAGCCATCGATCTCCTGAAAAACATTAATCAGAGGCAAAATATTCGTAAGTCTAATATTAAAAAAGACATCACGAAAATTCAACTTTAAAAAAAGATACAAAGTAGACTTTTTAATATTTTACTGCTGCCCCCAGAAGAGTAAAAGTGCCCAGCCGATCCTGAAAGGAGACGCAACTAGTTCCGTTGTTTTAATTAGACAGGATAAACATTACAAAAAGTATGCTTGTTTACCAAATTGCCGCTCTTATAAATAAAAGCTTAAAAAACGAAACTTTTCCTGATCTGTTTAAATATGCAAAAATCTTTCCTCTATACAAAAGTGGTAGCAAAGCTTACCGACCATTTCAATATTGCCGACTATCTCGAGGGACAATTAACAAACTTTAACAAATAAATCTATGGTGGCATATTTCTGCCATGAGATAGCTAGATAGCTATCGCGATAATTAAAACAATATCGTAATAACTTTAAGTTTTCTGAAAACTCTATCTTGATAGATTTAAGTTTTCTGGAAATGTTATTGCGATAATTTAGAATTATAATCTCATTTATTTTGCGTTTGTGCTCAGAGTTGCCATGATAGCTAGCGCGATGATTTCAGAAATTATTGCGAAAGCTCTAAGTTTCCTGAAAAGATTATCTAGATAGTCTAATGTTTCCTGGAAATATTATTGCGATCATTTAAATTATTTTCTCGATATTTCCGCCATTTATATTTTGATATTTGTAAATAGATGTCTGTATTTTGGAATATATTTGTTATTATTGTGTGTGTTTCTGCTTATAGATGAGTGGGACGATTCTGGATGTTCCCAAAGAACGTAAAATTAATACTGTAGCAAGATCCCGTGAATCTACATATATATGGAGATCTATCCAACTCATATTTTTTAGAATTATTCCTTCCGAATTCGATATATCAAATAAAAACACTCAAATTGGGAGGAAAGTATCTACTTCAACAAATAAACAATAGCACTACTACTATTACTACTACTACTATTATTACTACTACTACTAATAACATGAAGATCCCGCATCCGTTTCGGTCCATTCCGGTGTTTAGGCACATTCCGGTATTGATAGCGGAAATATCGACATAATAATTTAAATTGTCGCAATCATATTTGCAAAAAACTTTACAGATTATCAAGATAATATTTTCAGGAAACTTCAGGAATTTTCTGGATAGTTTCTGAAATTATCGCGATAGCTATCTAGCTACCTCATGGCAGCTCTGGACACAAACAAACACAAAAAAGCGAGGTAGCAATTTTAAATTATCGCAATAATATTTCCAGGAAACTTTTAACTATCCAGATAAAGTTTTCAGAAAACGTAAAACTATCGCGATATTTTTTTTTTTAATTATCGCGATAGCCATCTAGCTATCTCGTGGCAGAAATATGCCACCATATAAATCTTATTCATAAAAGTCAGTCACGTTTTCGTCAAAGCCATAGCTGGCAAACAGCACTCGTCTAATTAATAGACTAGTGGATGGCCTGTGTTTACAAGTGAGATACAGTCTGAGTGCTGTTCTTTGCTTTTCTGAAGGCATTCAGCTTGGTTTACAACCACATTTTAATTAATGGGCTCCGCATATAAATTCGGTAATCCATGTCTTCAGTGGAATCTATGTCTTCATTTCTAACTTTGAATAGCCATAGACAGAGGTTAAGGACTATCATTTTTTCTGAAATTCTGTCTGGGGTCCCACAATGTTCGATCTTGGGACCTATCTTATTCTTATTATTTATCAAGGACTTCCCTCCTGCTAAACTTCTTCGCCGGTGATGCGACATTCCGAGTGGTTCGGACGTCAGTATTATTGATACTGAAATACAATGTTTTACTTTGACTTTCATAAAGCAAAGTTATGGAATAAACAAAATAAAATGACGATACCTTGTGTCAAAATTACATATGCGTTAATAAGACTCAATAACACGAACCAATTAACCCTGAGTATTGATGATAATGGAATTGACCACATATTTACAATCTATATTCTTTGATATCAACAAAAGTATCTCTTCTCAAATAGCTAGCTGCTTACATCCCACAGGACATTTAGAAAATGTTTTATGAAAGTTATATAGCACCTCTATTAGACTGCGGGTGTAACACATGGGGAATCACATCATATGTCGAACGACTCTCGAAATTGCAAAAAACGGGCTGCCCGCATTATTTTACATCACGAAAACATACCTATATAATTTTGAACCCCTTAAACCCCACTTTTATATAGTAAAACTGGGGTTTACAGGGGTATACATTATTTTGTTATTTCTGCTCAAAAACATAGATTGTGGGTACTCGTTAGAACCGCCTCGACGAGGCGGTTCTAACGAGTACCCACAATCTATGTTTTGAGCAGAAATATGAAAAATATCAGAATTTTTTATCTGAAAAATTGCCATTTTTTGGGGGTAAAATTTTTAGTGTATTTGAATAGGCGAGTTTTCGTAATGTTTACAAGCTGAGTATAGAACAGCCTCTGCTACCATGTTTCAAGAACTGGGATGGCTATCTATTCCAAACAGATTAACTTATAACAAAGCCATCTTTACTTGCAAAGCACTGAATAATCTGAATTTAACACATATTGCTAATCTATTACTGCCGATGTCAACCGCCCATAATCGTCCACTGAGATTATCTTCAAATGGCCTCTTATCAATTCCTAGATCGAGAACTGCGCTAAATGATCTCTCATTCGGCCATGAGGCTATGGAATTCACTGCCGCCTTTTCTAAGAACAAAATCTTCCCTAAATGAATTTAAAACGTCGCTGAAGCAATATCTCTAAAACCATTTGGATATTTTGTTTTTATTGTTACTATTATTTCAAATTGCATGGATTATATTCAGTCAAAATCACTGTAATATTTGCATACGCTACGAGCAATATTATCTGGAGTTAATAACAGATTACCCAAACCCAAAACCAATGCTTTCTTTGATAGCCACTTTTTATGATTCTAGTTTAATCATTTTAAATGCTTATCTCGATTTTTTAAAATTTCCCCTACTTTAATAATTTTAACAAATGCTGTGTGAAATTCTAGCTAAGCACGTAGCAATGCATAGAATCTCTGCTTATTTATTTTTAACTTTTATTTATTGATTGCATCCTATGCACGGATATGTTAATTTTACCATCGCATAAAATGTACAAATTTGTAAATGTTGCATGTAATGTTTCTTTTATGTTCTGTTTTACTTAAAATCAAAACTTGTTTCGTGTATAGAGGGCCGCTTGGTAGAGGGCTTTTTGAGCTAAAAGTGTTACCCTCTCAAAATAGATAAATAAGTAAATACGCTGAGAAAAAAAGGTTCGAAATAAAAATTAAAAGAGAGCATTACAAAACAGGTATTTTGCAAACCTTCGACATAAAATTCTGTCTCAAAATTAACATTGAAGTTTTACGTTATAGTTTGTAAAGTATGCTTTGATAGATGTATTTGATATTTGGACTGTTGTCAAATACTGAACGAAAGTTTAGTTCAGCTGAAACGTCTCCCATCGCCCATCTTCGCGCCACCCTTCAGTAAATTTTAGGTCAAAGTCACAGACATAAATTTTCACTCTAAAAATGTTAAATTTGTGTTAAAGAATTTTAGAAGTCTGTGTCATTTGAATATCGGAATAGACTGAGCCGCAACGTCAGAAAACGTACATTTACATTACGAAAGTAAGCCTATTCAAATATACCGAAAAACTGACCACGAAAAAAAAAAAAAAAAAAAAAAAAAAAAAAATTAAAATTTTCAGATAAAAATTCTAATATTTTTATATTTCTGCTCAAAACATAGATTGTGGGTACTCGTTATAACCGCCTCGGGGTGGTAGTTCTAACGCGTACCCACAATCTATGGATTTGAGCAGAAATAAGAAAAAATAATGTGTACCACTGTAAATCCCAGTTTTACTAAAATAAAAGAGGGGTTTAAGGGGGTCAACATTATATAGGCATGTTTTCGTGATGTAGACATGTGCGCCTAGCGAAGATTCAGACTAGCCTGCGCATTTTAGCAGTCTGATCTCAATCTTCACTGGGCGCATTTTGGATAGCCAAGGATATAAAGCTTCCTCATGAGAATGACGAAGATTTTGATCAGACTGATCTGAGTCTTCGTTGGGCGCACATGTAAGAAGGTACGTTTTCTCACGTTGAGGCTTTGACTGATGTTAATACTAATCCAGTTCAGTAGAACCTCACACCGCCTCGATGATTTTTTAAATCAATGCCACGTACTTTAAACATTTTAAACTTATATGTTGTGGTTTTACGTTAAAGATTTTAGGGATCCATTTTGGAACACTGATGCTAGATACTGATCCGAAGTTTAGTACAATATAAGAATTTCTCTTTTTATTGACTATGAATTTACAGATCACGGCCTTTTGAACCTTTAACACTAAAAATGTTGAGTTTCTGATTTATTATTTTTCTTAAAGATCTGTATTACCTGATCGCTTGGATAGATTTACATGGTAACTGGACTGGTATAGGTCCTAGATCAAAAGTCCTGCTGATAAATCTCAAATTACTAACAATTGCAAATTCTTTCTTGCTTAACCTAGCTAAGCATGATTTTCTCTGCTAATAAATATGAAAATTAAGGATAATGAATATACAAGGCCCCGAGGTTATCAAGCTTTTTTCATACTCAGCTGAGCATGAGCTTTGTCCTATCTATAACTCTCAAATTATTAACAAAGGCGATTTCTTTCTGCTAAACCTAGCTGAGCATTAGTTTCTCTGCTTATAAATATGAAAATGCCAACTACTGTTGGCATTTTCATATTTATTAGCAGAAAAACTTTCATGCTCAGTTGAGGAGCACAAAATAAGTATCATAACCTCCGGACCCGAACTCTCTCAGTGACATTGCGGTCAATGTTGCGTCTTAGAAAGTGTTCTATGTAGAGCAAGCACGCGGTCGGCGGGCTACTCTGTCCTATAAGATCTCGTTTAAAATATGCGGTCATTGTAACGATCAAGGAAGTATAAAACTATTTTGATGATAAGACACGATTCTCAATGACTGAACATATCACGTGTGAAGATTTAACATTCGTTTTGATAGTGAACCTTTGTAGATAATGATATACCTCATATCAAAGCGCAAAACAACGCACAATGATTACATGCACGTGGAGCATTTGACAAAGTTAAATCGTTTTGGCTCCATATTCCTCAAAAAAAAAAAAAAAAAAAGGAAAAAAAGGCATTTTATTATCAAAGAAATATTTGATAAACTGATACATGGTATTTATACAATCATAAATGTGGCATCTGACAGCCTGTAAAATTTCAGTTAGTCTCTCGTTCCTAAAATAAAATGATTTTTTATCGTATCTCTGAATTAATGTTGCCAACATTAATTCAGAGATACGATTAAAATCATTTCATATTTGATCCAGTTCAAAAACGAGAGACTAATTGAAATTTTACAGGACGTCAGATGCCACATCTTATGGTCGTATTAATACTATATATCAATTTATTTAACTTTCATGGATAAAAATGTCTATTTTTGAGGAATATGGAGCCTTTAAACTTAGTCATTTTCCAGAAATATTACAGTAACACAGTTCGCTTTCAGGGGAGCAATCGTTTTCTTTTAGAATAGATAATTCGTCAGAGGGGACTTGGTTTGCAAGAAAGCAAATAGAAAGTCATAAAAGTTGCCTCCCTTTAAATATACGTCAGAAAAAAATCTACCAGGTGTATACAGTCATGTTGACATTTATTACAGCAACAGTAAGCATTCGCTTATCTCGAATAACTATTTATCTCGAAGTAAAATCTAGTCCCTGTTTTAACATGGAAATCGAACAACAGGTAACAAAACATTGTAGCAAAGAGGAGAAATTGCTCCTTAGGAGTAATGTCTCCTCTTTTCCATATATCTAGCTTCAGGAGTCAAATTACATATTCATTTGTGAAATGTGTTTGTTCGATTATTTTTTTCTCAACCCTGCAAATCTGATATCTCGATGTACGGATATCTTGAAGTATTTCAGAGAGTCGCTTGGACTTCGAGATAACGAGAGTCGACTGTAATTTACAATTTTAACAAATCTTTTACCTGTTGGTGTGTCTAAAAACTGATTGATGAGTGATGAACAGTGTAGAATCTGATCAGATGTAGACTTCTGTGGTGTCTGATTTTTGGCCCACTGTTTATCCTATCTGTCTGAGAAACACGGTTGGGCCTATCTGTCAGCATACTTTAGGTCAGGACGATGCCTCAATCAAGGTTACGCCTTTAACGACACATTTTATTTTACGACGGATTGTCGGGTCTGACTAAATGGTAGCTCATTCCTAAATCTCTAATACAAGCTAATCTTACTCGTCTGTGGCCGGAGTCACCGTTGCATTACTAACGGTTTTGTTTTGCTCTTATGTTCGGTTTATAGCCGCTTCCTCGTTTTGTTTGTTTCTTTGCACGTAGCGTACAACTTTAGCAGACAATATTGTAAGACATGTTATTCCCTATTTGTATAAAAGGACATGGTTTGTCATTTCGTACAAATTGTCTCATAAAGAGAAACAATATTCATGAAATAATTGCATGAAATTTCAAATCTTATTTTCTCGAGAAAATAAGAAAAATATCATTAATTTGTCATCTGCAGAATTTGCCCAGAGTGTGGTTAAGTGTTAAACCCAGCATAACAAAGTTGTTAATATATTTTAGTTTTGCTTTACCAGCTTTTAATCCAGCCTTTCTGCATGATCTGCACAATCATTATTGCAAGCATTTTGCCTGCAGGTATCCAACGAGTCCGACAGACAGCTACAGGATCAGCGCCAAATTTTAACCCAAATGCGTTTATGAACAATCTTCCTTTTTCGAATGGCGGCCCATTTGCTCCACAAGCGGCTACTGGGCAACAAAGTACAACTGGATTTACTATGGGTGGCGGGCAACAACAATCTGGTCAATCTAACAACACCGGGTCTTCAAATAGCACGCAACCAGGAACACAGCCATTCAGTCCACAAGCGTCTTCCGGTCAAATGAGTGCTTCTGGATATCTTTCCGGCGGTGGTTCACCTGTAGGAAGTCAATCCATGACCGGAAATAGTCCCACAGGTGGCTTCAATCCTATGAGCGGAAGTATGTCAGGAACTGGATCAAATCCAATCAGTGGATTTTCTGGGCCCATTACGAATCCTTTCAACACACAGCAAAGCAACAACTCTATGAGTACAACTGAGTTTAGTGCAAACGGACAATTTGACCCCAGCAAATTTGCTGCAATGATGGGAGGATCGGGATCATTCAATCCCAACCAATTTGTTGGAAGAAGTAAGTATTTGAGGATCGCTCTGGACAAATATGCTTCCTTTATATCAAAAGCAATACATTTTACCCGATTGCAAAAGTACAACATTTCCAATGTCTTCTGTACTGGCATACTGGGATATAGTCTAAATAAACTGGTGTTGTATAGGGGAACGGTATACATACGAGTACGATCAAGATGATTTTCCGCGAATTTTGATAAAGAAGATAATAATTGTGACTTTTTGTTTGAATTCCTGTATATCACTCTCCTGAAAAGGGGTCTACTCTTATGAAAGAATTTGCACTCTGTTGGAGCAAATTCTTTTCTTTTAGAGTACATCCCTTTTCTGAAGGGATCAAAATAGTTTTGACAGATTTGCCTCCCTTAAAAGTGTATCCTTAAGAGGATGTATACAGATATAAAGGAAATAACTATGCACATGGAAAATTTCCTACCTTTTCATTCGAAGCTACACTTAAAACTTAGAGTTTTGTATCGTTTTTGAGTAAATTATTTCCTTTAAAAGTGGCCCAAATTTGAAAGGTTACAAATACTATGGAATCTGATTCCTGTCCGCAAAAAATGTCGCATTTTGCAAAATAACAGCAAAATCTTTCATGTGTATCTATTTATTCTCACTTTACCACTCTCTGGGCTAATTCAGCAGATGTGAAATTGGTGATATATTTTTCTTATTTTCCATAGAAAACAGGCTTTGACATGTCATGCAAACTGTCGCAGATAGAAACAATTTGCATAAAATGTCAAAAACGGCTTTCTGGGAAAAATATTTCAATATGTCGTCTGCTAAAACTTTTACCAAGAATGTTCGGAAATCCAAATATGTTTATTTTTCCACGGCGCAACACGTTCAGTTTTGCTTCAGGGGCTACCAGCCTTTGTAATATCTTTTCAACGTCAATAAATCTATGAATCACGTCATGTGAGAACAGTCTTCGAGATATATGCGAACAGCACAGGTCGAGAACAGGCCCCAAGGCTATAAAACTTTTTTTCATGCTCAACTCATCTGAGCATAAGATTTGTCCTGCTAATAAATCTCAAATTACTAACAATTGCATTTTTTTTCTTGCTAATCATAGCTGAGCATGAACCTGTTTCTGCTAATTACAGTAGAACCGCGATAATTCAAACTCCAAACAAATATAAAGGAAATAACTATGCACAGGGAAAATTTCCTACCTTTTCATTCGAAGCTACACTTAAAACTTAGAGTTTTGTATCAGCCAAAAAAGTGTCTCCTGTGTGAAAAATGGCGGAAATTTTACCAAGTTTTATAACCCACTTATGCCGAATGAACTCTTCAAACTCACTCAATTCTTTAGACAAGTCCACATCAAGTAGAAGGGATGTCTGTTAATTTCTATTAATACCAATTTTATAGAAATTCCTGTATCTAATGCAAACAGCTTAGACTCTGCGTTCTACGGCGTCTGATCTGGGTCTTTACCATTTGCTGACATCCCTTTTGGGAATTCTAGGCATAAATGGGTCAAAGTGGTTAAAAGTATTGGACGGATTGTCATGGGAGGTAACAAATAAATTTGTCTTAGTTCTGAAAACGGTTCTGCTCTTTAGAAGGGGACTTATGTGCATGATAATGAACAGAAGTCACTAAAGCTATCTCTTTAGCGAAAAACGGTAGAAAATCAACCATGTGTAACCAGTCCTCTTAAAAATTTGTTTAAGCGGATAATTGCACTTTCTAGGCGGGTAACTCTGCCAAACTGTTTTGTCTCCTGAAAAGGAATTTGCTCTATAACAATTTTTTTTACCTTGGAAACAAGTTCCTTTCTTTTAGAGCAGACCCTCCACCCCACCACCTCCCCCTTCAGAAGGGGGTGGATATGCACGAACGTAAACAAGAAGTCACAAAAGCCGTCCTCTTGTTAAATAATAGCGGGAAATTTATCTAGTTTATCTCGTTCCTTAAAAGGTCTTACATGATTTTAACTAAGGCGGTGGGTGGCTCTGGGTTTTGATATTGGTCGGTTTTTGAATTACTTCCCTGACCCGCGAAGTTATTTTTTATCCATCCTGTTTAGCGCCTTATTCTTTTTTTCTGTCCAATCCATTCTTGTGATCATCTGACATTGGGTAGAGGGAGCTGGTCGCTTGGCTAGTTGTTGAGGTATCTGTTTTAGCAATAGATGTTTCTGTTCGTCCGTTCTTTCTCTCGGAATTGGAGGTAGACGGCAATTGTGATTGTGGTACTTCCTGAACTGCTTCTATGTTCATTCTTCTTCTTTTTCTACTTCTTCTTCTTCTTCTTCTTCTTCTTATTATTATTGCCTTTTTATTGTGTTCTAAACAGATTAACTCTCATCATATTTTTTTCCAGAGAGGCAAACACAGACAGGATCTGCACCCAGTTCTGGTTCTAGCTCAGGATCTGGTTCAAGTACTAGTTCAGGAAGTTCAAGTCCTAGTTCAGGAAGTTCAAGTCCGAGCTCCGGATCAGGGTCCGGGTCATCTTCCAGTTCTAGTTCTAGTGGGATGTCGCAAAATATGCAACCACCGTCTTTTATGCTGAATCCTTCGCAATTCATGGGCGGTGGTAGGTAAGTCTAAACACACTCTTGTCATTCGGCACCAACTGACACCTTATTAGAAGTGTAACCTACTTTTGTATATTGTATATTCGGTCATTATGGCAGTCAAATTTATGCAAAGTTCATGCCATGTTGCAAAAGTGCAAATTCTACGTGTACGTGGCAGGTTCCCGTTCCCATCTGTACTCATAAGTGTACCTGGAGCGTGTATTTAACACAGAGTGAAATAACGTTAATGGCTGATAATTAAGGATATACGAGTATATGATACGTTTCCAGGGAAGGCAACAGTAAAAAATGTTTACCTCCTTCTGATAAGGGTGTACCTTCTGAGAACGGTATTAGTGTGCAGGTCTAGGAAAGTCTTAAACCCTATCTCCATTGCAAGAAATGGCGGAAGATTTACCAGGCCCCGAGGTTATATAACCTTTTTTTTTTCATGCGCAACTCAGCTGAGCATGATTTTTTCTCTGCTTATAAATTTGAAAATGCCAACGATAGTTGCCATTTTCATACTTATCAGCATAGAGAATATTTATACTCAATTATGTTTAGCAAAAAAGAACTTGCAAATTTTAGTAATTTGAGATTTATTAGCAGGACAAAGTTCATGCTCAGCTAATTTGAGCATGGAAGAAGTTTTATAACCTCGGGGCCTGGTGCATCCTTTCTCCTTAAATGCAATCTTGATTTTTTTGTGACATCACAAGAAGGGTCTGCATACTGTAACATTAACTCTTTCAGCCCTGCAGACTAAACAGATAGTTTTGCAAACATTGTAGACCCAGATAAGACGGTCAATGATGAGCCGTCTCATCAGGATCTACACTGTTTTCCATTTTGTTCTTAATTTACAACTGTCGAACTTTTGGCAGCAGTGATGAATCCAAACGCAAAGACGGAAGAGACTATTTCAGAAACTCGTGGTTGAAAGAGTAAATAAGTATATAATGTATACCCTACTCTTCCAGAACCTAGGGTTGCTGGAGTATACATTAATAAGTGACTTTTCGCGACTTGGTTGATTTTGTTGACCTAGTATTGGTAGTGATATAAACTTGTTTGTTACTTCTGTCAGCCTGTTGTACTGAATAATCTCATTGACCAAAATTTCCCGTAGTAGTAATAATGTCCCGACGTCAAAATGACTAAGTTACAACGTCATAACGAAAACACGCCTATTCAGATATATAGAAAATTTCACCTCCAAAATCTGAAAATTTTCAAATAAAAAAACTCTGATATTTTTCATATTTCTGCTCAAAACATAGATTGTGGTAATCGTTCTAACGAGTACCCACAATCTATGTTTTTGAACAAAAATAAGAACGATAATGTTCACCCCTGTAAACCCCAATTTTACTATATAATAACATAATTATATAGGTATGTTTTCATTATGTGGTGTATTTGCTCTATCGCTCGACACTGAGTCGACCAATTTCTTCAGAGTTATCATAGTTAAAAGTCTGCTACTATAACAGGTACTGTATCGCTTTTTATACAGTTCAGGTTCTGGTGGTAGTAGCGGTGGTAGCGGAGGTTCGTCGGGAGGATCAGGAGGATCAACTTCCGGCGGAAGCACTAGTGGAGGAAGTGGTAGTAGCGGGAGTGGGAGCGGAACCAGCGGCGGTAGTGGTAGTGGAAGTGGAGGAAGTAAATACTTAAAAAGTTCTCTTTCAATTTATAAGCATACTCGTAAAACGACAGTTGTAAATATTATGCTTATTTTCTCCATTCTGTCATTGCCCACTCTGTCGATTTTTGCATATTTTGCAGCCATTTTACCGTGGAAAGAATAAAAATATTCATTTTCTTTAAACCAATGACAAGAATAAAACCTTTTTTGCGTATAGGTAGTTATGACAAATGGTTTTGCATTAAATCATGCTAAAAGTTTGCACATTTACTTCTGTATAAAGCGCTAGGCAAAAAACGACTTTCCAAAAGATGTCGAAAGAAGAGTAATCCATTACGAAAACACGCCTATTCAAATATATATTGAAAATTTCACCACCAAAAACTGGAAGAATTCAGATAAAAATTCTGATTTTTTTATTTTTTTTTATTTTTTTTTTTTATTTTTCTCCTCAAAACATAAATTGTGGGTACTCGTTAGAACCGCCTCAGCGAGGTGGTTCTAACGAGTACCCACAATTTATGTTTTTGAGCAGAAATAAGAAAAATAATGTATAGCCCTGTAAACCCCAGTTTTACTATATAAAAGTGGGGTTTAAGGGGGTCAAAGGGGGTCAAAGGGGGTCAAAATTACATAAGTATGGTTTCTAGATACAAATTGCACTGTCATGTCTATCCGAATATCAAGGAAAAATCCGGTAAACAGCATAAGTCTGAAATATACTTATTGAATAACTATAAACTGAGTTTTATTTTCTTAACTTTTAAAGCGCTAACCACAGCTACAGTTTGATTTATCTTTCAGACAAAATAAAACTAACATTTCATGTGAATTATTTGCGTTTTTTTTTTTTTTCTCTGAAAAATAATAAAATCAATTTTAGTATGTTGTCTGCTATAAATTTACTTTGCGCTTTACTCTCGTTTCCTTACTACTAAAAGCTTACTTATATAATTTTTTAAGGCGCTCAAACACCAAGCTTTGATCCAAACACTGTAAACAACATTAAAGCTAATTTCCTGGATCCATCGAAGATGCAGTTAGGACCCAGTGGAGGTGGGGGCTCAGGGTTTAACCCGGACCAGTATAATTCCATGTCGTTCAGCTTTTTCAACCCCTCCGCCATGATGACAGGAAGAAGGCGTGCTTTGAGTAAGTTCGGGCCATTATTCTACCTGTATTTTCAAGCTAATGTCCATAGCTCTGTCTTTATTAGCCAGAGTATGGATGCATTTCATATTCAGTACCCCGCCCTAATAAGCAAGATATGTATTATTACTAAGAATTAATTAGCAAATCATTCAGTCTCCAAAACAGTTACTGTCAATGAGAGAGCTCCTTTCACTAGAGGTAGGATATTAATGACAAAGTACATAACAATAGTTTCAACACAACAGGCAAACAACTATTTAGTGCAACTTGATTGGCAGAGAGCAATTTGAACATGGGATTTATACTTCAATAAACCCAATATACGTACGAATCCCGGAACTTTTACTTCGCGCAACTTTCTAAAAAGAGCTATTTTATCCACATAATCGACGTAACTATGACCAAGTATGAATTATAAGAAACAGATTTTATTTTTGTGGATTTTTTCCATGCCAGCGAATCACTCACAAACTTAACCCAAATGAGCCTAATAGATTTTCCCATCCTGATACATTGGGTGAGTCTATTTGTCATTTAAGGGGTGTCAGGTGTATTTTTTCATTTTCCTCTATTTGTCATTGAAAATCCTGTAAGCAAACAGTGAAGACCTTGATCAGACGCCGCATAATGCGGCGTCTGATCTGGGTCTGCACTGTTTGCCTATGTCCCACAAAAGGAACGCCAGACTTATTTGGGTTAAAATGAAGTCATTTGGTCTTTATTCAGTTTGTTAGTGATTACTGGTGTTTACATATCGAAAAAATAATTGTCTGAAATACTTTAAATAATCTTTTGTCTGATAACAAAATGGATCAAATTACTTGCTTTTGGAGTAGCTCCTTCTTAGAAAGAGATTGTTGTGCATGAAGGGATACCGGATGTCACCAAAGTTGTCTTCCTTATAAAATATGTATATCCAGTCCCCTTAAACGAACTCATTACTGTAATGCTGTTGTGATGTCCTTTTAGATGATATTCTCAATTTGAATTTTTTACTAGGTAACGTTTTGCTCTTCGATAACATGATATTCTCATGAAGTGTCTATCGAATCTTCGTCACAATAACATGTGAAATGCTAAAGGAGCCCGAAATGTATGGCCGCTGGAGTAATGTACATTGTTGTGATATATTTTGTTGGATAACCTTTAACCTAAGTAGACAATATACATGAACTGTCATTACGAAAACACGCCTATTCAAATATACTGAAAATTTTACCATCAAAAAATGAAAATTTTCAGATAAAAAATTCTGATATTTTTTCATACTTCTGCTCAAAACATAGATTGTGGGTACTCGTTAGAACCGCCTCGACAAGGCGGTTCTAACAAGTACCACAATCTATGTTTTGAGCAGAAATAAGAAAAATAATGTATACCCCTGTAAACCCCAGTTTTACTATATAAATGTGGGGTTTAAGGGGGTCAAAATTATATAGGCATGTTTTCGTGATGAAAGCCTATTTTTTAGGGGAAAATAAGAAAAAAAAAATATTTCAAAATGTCATCTGCAAAAATGTTTACCAAGCATGCTAAGCGTTGATAGAAACTCGCGCTTGATTTACTTTGCAGATCGTCGGCAACAAACTGACCCCAGTGCATTCTTTGGAAGTGGTGGAGTTGGAAGTTTCGATCCAAGTAAATACTCCGGAGTTCCCCAAAGTGGAACAAGCCCTGGTCAATCAACTGGAACTTTCGACCCGAACGCTTTCTCCGGCGCTCACCAGACCGGATCTAGCTCAGGAACCTCTGGTAGCTTCGATCCAAACGCGATAAACCAACATTTGGGACAAACGGGTACCTCAAATACGTCTGGAAGTTTTGATCCAAACCAAGTCAACAATATGCATTTTAACTTTGACCCTAGTTCCATGTCCGGTTCAGGTATTGGTAGTAACCCTTAAGGCGCCGATCACAGTTGCAGCAGACGACATTTTTTAAAAAGAAGATAAGTCTCGACGATTTTTCATGAAACGTCAAAACTAATTCTCTATGAAAAAAAGAGAGAAAAAAAAAAAAAAAAAAAAAAAAAAAAAAAGAACAAAGAAACAAAAAACACAAACAACAAAAAACATTAGAATGTTGTCTGCTACAAATTTTGCTTACCGCTTCAAGGGCTAATACAGTATAACCTCAATGGCTCGAACACGGATGGTTCGTTTACCGTGGATGATTCGAACTCTTTTTTCAGTCCCTACAAAATTCTTCGAATAGCTCAAGAAAACAAATATTTAGGGATTTTTTTCTTATTTTATCATGGGATAGTATGTTGTTTGTACTCATTAGAATCGCATCAATGAGGCAATTCTAATGAGTACACACAACATACAATCATTGTGTAGAAAATCGAAAAGATTTCCCTAAATTATCGCTATTTGCTTCCTGAACTGGTGCCATGATTAGCCCTCAGTGGCCCAAACTACCCATGTCTCGAACGAATTTCCATGGTCCCAAAGATGTCCGAGCCATTGAGGTTCGACTGTATTATTATTAAGTGACGCAACCGCCGCTTAACCCCAGTCCTGCTGAACCCGGATAAACCCTGCCTTTGCAAACAGTGTAGAAGCCAACTGATCTGGATCTGCACTGTTTGCCATTAAGTAAGTGAATCTATAGCAACGATTTGGATCAAGTAATCTGATTGGCCAAAAATTAGAAGTGGTCGTGGCTTCTTAATTTATTCAGCAGGACAAGGGTTAACTGATGCTTATATACTGAACCAAAAAAGAAACTTTCGCAAAGTAAGTCTTAAACTTATAAGGTTAAATACAACATGTAGAAAAATGTGTATATGTAGTAGTTTACACTGACGTCCTACCTTTGGAAATCGGTCAGATAATCACCTCATGTCGACATGTGGACATATCTGGTTTACATGTGTTAACTTTTTTCATTGTAAATTATTGCACTTGACGACTACAGTCATAAAAATACCTAAACACTTTTATATCGATACAATTTGGGCAAAATTTCGATGCCTCGAATTGCGAAACATTTAAGAGAGAGAGCCGTTGGGATGCTGGAGGCAGGAGCTTCAACGGAAGATGTTGCTGCGCAAGTTGGATCATCTGTGCAAGCAGTTGCAGACCGGAAGCACGGAAGATCTTCGACGTAGCTGTAGACCACGTGTGACCACGCCGGCGCAAGACCGCTATATTTTGAACGAACATTTACGAAATCGTATTTTAACTGCGACAGCTACAGCGTCTGTCACCCCAGGTACTCATAACCCCAGGATTTCCGCTCAAACCGTACGAAATCGTTTGGCTGAGAACAATTTACGTGCACGTCGTCCCTACGTCGGAAAAGTATTAACGGATCGTCATCGCCATGACAGGCTTCAATGGACTGATAAACACATCAACTGGACAAGGCAAGACTGGTGGACGATTCTTTTTTCAGATGAATCCAGGTTTGCATTGTCCAATAGTGATGGTCGGATCAGGGTCTACCGACGTAGGAATGAACGTTACGCTGACTGTTGCGTTCTTCAGCGGGATCGTTTTGGCGGTGGGGGTTCCGTGATGGTCTGGGCCGGAATAAGTTATGGGTATCGTACCCAATTAGTGGTCATTGACGGCAATTTGAACGCTCAAAAGTATAGAGACCGTGTCCTTGCCCCACACGTTGTTCCTCTCTTACATAATCACGGCGTTATTTCTGTGTTTCAGCAAGACAACGCCAGACCTCACGTCGCCCGTGACAATATCCAGTTCTTTCGAAATAACGATATTGATTTCATAGACGACTGGCCCTCAAAAAGCCCGGATCTAAATCCCATCGAGCACCTTTGGGATAATCTTGACACACGTGTACGGCAACGTCAAAATCCGCCTGGTAACGTCAATGAGCTCCGTGACGCTTTCCTAGAAGAGTGGTATAATATACCCCAGGCTCAAATTAATAATCTCATCCACTCAATGTGTCGTCGCTGCCAAGCTGTTAGCAATGCTCGCGGTGGGCATACTCGTTACTAAAGCCCAAAAAAATTGAATCGACACCTACCTCAAATGAAATTGAAAAACCCAATGAAATTGATAATTTTCAGACTGTAAATGAATTTTGATGAATTGATTTTAAATTATTGTGCAATAACAAATACGAATAAAAATTGTTAATATACACATATGTAGAAACAGTCCCATTGAAGTCTCGCGAAAGTTCCTTTTTTGGTTCAGTATATTACATAATTTGACCTTAAGCACTATGAAGGCGAAATTAGCAGAATACGTATTTTTTTTTTTCAAATTCAATTTGAATGCGGCAATGTAAATATTATTTTTCTATAAAGATAAGAGAAACACTTAAAATGTCACCTGTTGTTGTATGTAGTCAGCTGGTTAAATGCCCTGAGACAGCGGCGCTTGACCCCCAACTGGGCACCAGTGCTCGAACAAAGGATTGACTGAACATTTAACTTTGACTACCCTAAAATAAAATGTATTTTTCACTACGGGTTGAGCGACCCACACTTTTTTCTATAAAAGGTTTTTTTACATACCCTAAAGGGCGCCAGAGTTGCAGATTTATCAACCTGAAAAAATTCCATTGAACCAACTCACACACATCCGGGTTAAAGCATGTGGCATTCGGGATGCCTTCAAATTAGAATGCTTTATGATTCGCTAGCTCATACAAATAGCACACAATTTTGTTCTATTTTATTCTTTACAGGGAAAGACAACGTTTGTCAAGAATGAGTTTGAAATGAAAGTTCGTGATGAAATACATTTCAAAGCTAATTTGATCAAAAGTATATCAATATAAGCAGGTTATCACTGTTTGAAAAAAATTAAAGTCTTCAGCGGGAGCCGGATTTTGAATATTCATGCATATTTCAGTTCCTTTGGGATCACTTGTGGTATATTTGAAAATGGAGTTCTGCTCATGTATACGCTAGAGGGCTTAAGCAGTGTTGCAAACTTCATTACTGCTTATGAAGAGTCTCAATAAAACCGAGACTCACATTTTCTATTCTGTAGTGTGTTCTTTGTTTCCAAAGGCAATCTTTTTGACATTTATTTTAATATATCATACAGCCTTGATTTAATATGCAAAGCCTACGTAAATAATGGTTACAGCAGTATTTTACCTTTGTATATGTACATTCCAGCTAGTATTCTTTAAAAATCTACAGCGGGCCGTTATCGGCCCGTCAGCTACACTGACGGGCCGATAACGGCCCGCTATAGATTTATGTAGAATGCTAATTGAGATATTGTTTCTTCTTCCTACACAGCTTGACTTTACATGAAAACCGTACTGTTTTCTGTCAGAAGGAACATTTAGTGATCTAAACTGCTTCAAAACTCATTAAATGTTCAAAAAATGGCGGAAATCTTGATAATAGTTTTTTTTAAAATTTTTAAGCTGTCTTAGTTTGTATCTGCCTCTGATCAAAATGGCATTAAATGCATGATTGTCAAGATGTCAACCTTCATTTGTTTTCTGTTAATTTAAAGGGTTAGACATGGCATATAATTTGCCAGTTTTGACAAGTGGTACAATTTTACTGCACACCAGCCCATTCTGAGAAAAGGTTTGTTATAAGACCCTTTTAAGAAGTGGTCAAACCACTTTGACAGTGTTGTCTCCCTTGAAAGTGCATCCGTCCCTTTAATGAGTTAAATTAGGTGTGTTCTCATTTATTTACAAGGTCCTGTCGGCAAACGTCAGTCAAGTCCAAGTGCGCCTGGTGGCGGAAGCAGTAGCAGTGGTGGTAGTAGCAGTGGAGGCGGCAGTAGTTCTGTTCCAAAGTTCGATCCAAACAAAGTAAATCAAATTGACACAAGTTTCTTAGATCCGTCCAAATCAATGCTAGGTCCAAGCGGTGGTGCTGCCGGTGGTTTTGATCCCGATCAGTACAATAGTATGAGTTTTAATTTCTTCAACCCACAAGCACAATCAGGAGGAGGAGGAGGTGGTGGCAGTGGCGGTGGCAGTAGTGGAAGTGGTGGAAGTAGTGGTGGCAGTAGTGGTGGAAGTAGTGGTGGCAGCAGTGGCGGAGGAAGTGGTTCTGCGCCTAAATTCGATCCAAATAAAGTCAATAAGATAGAAACTAACTTCTTGGATCCATCCAAATCAAAGTTGGGACCAAGTGGTGGAGCAGCAGGAGGATTTGACCCTGATCAGTATAATTCGATGGCTTTTAATTTCTTCAACCCACAAGCACAAATGGCTGGGCGATCACTTAGTAAGTTAGGTTTGAGTAATATCTTTGGAAATGGATTAACCGTGAATTAACCCGAAAGTTTTATTGCATTTTTGCAAAGATTGAAAACTGTTGCAGGCATTTAGTTGCCTCTCTAGTATTTAAACCTTTAAAATATTTTCATGTCAGAGTTCTTTCCATTGGAGGTGTCCATTCCCATTTTTGCACTACTAAAATATCCCATGCATCTAATAAACAAGTTTGAGCCGTAGTATGCGAAAGGTGGGCTAGTACTATGGAAACATTAATAGCTTTGATCGGCGTGAGAGTTCGCCCAGTCCACTCGGGGATTTAATGGTCTCGATTCCTACTCTGCATTCGACATCTTTCAGAATGTCGTGTTTTGAGTGTCGCATTACTCAGAAGAAGAAAATTAATAAATTTATGCCATGTTTAATGCAAAACATTTTTGTGGTAACCTCTTCAAAAAAAAAATTACAATAAAATGCCAAGTGAAAAACTTCAATCCCAAGTATGTCGAAAGGAGAGTAGCTGTATTTTTATATGATCCGCAGCATGAGAAATGGCCCTTTTGGCATATGCATCAGTGAAGTATCGAATCACCCAGCTTATTCGCGTAGTCCGATCAAGACCTTCCTTTATCACAAAAAGAATCAATATACTGGCGAATAGTTAAAAGTTTAAAAACGAAAGTCAAGGTAGTGGCCACAATCACAAGCCGCAGCCCTTCCCAGATACCAAGAGGAAGAGAAAACAGACAGACTAAAACAAGCGCAAATTAAACAAACGTACCAAAAGCACTAAGAGTAGCTCGCTCTTCCCCAAGCGAGGTAATCGCAATGCTAAAAGGACTGAAAAACACAAGAACAAAATAACACAAAACAAGATTTGCAGCCAATCCCTGGCACTCAAAGGAGCAAATTCGTTCTTTTTAGAGTATACCACATTAAGAAGGGAAGCTTAACAAATCTGAAAAAGTTGCAACGTTTGAAAAGGTATCAATTCCCCTTATATACAGTTCTACCCCGTACACTAAAAAACTTTTATTCAAGTAATTGTAAAGTGCCGATAAAGATATAAGACAGTTGATGTATACATATAGTTGAAACTGTATTAGTTATTTTGTTAATTAAACAATACGTTGTCTGTAATCAATATTGCACTCCTATTTTACTTACCAAAGTTGGTTATTTCGACAAATGACTCGTTGTTATTTACAAGAAGTATTCCATACACAAATTGTACCAAGCTCATACGGATAAAATTAAGATTTGAATACTATTTAACGTTATAGTAAGTACTATTAGAAATGTGGCAACTTCACGGTGTAATGCAGTTCTACAACTTAACAGTGTACAAGAAAGCCTGCCAATGCTAACTTTAATGACGAAATCACACTGATAAATTGTCAAATCAATTACTAATTTTGGTATCATAATGCAAGAAAACAAAATAATTTTGTATATTGTTCTCTGTCACAGTGATTCACTGGGATAATTGTTATACGTACTATGTTTCTGTTACAGAGCAGAAACGTCAGTCAAGTCCAAGTGCGCCTGGTGGAGGAAGTAGCAGCAGTGGGGGAAGTAGCAGTGGAGGCGGCAGTAGTTCTGTTCCAAAATTCGATCCAAACAAAGTAAACCAAATTGACACCAGTTTCCTAGATCCGTCCAAATCAATGCTGGGTCCAAGTGGTGGCGCTGCTGGTGGCTTCGATCCCGATCAGTACAATACCATGAGTTTCAATTTTTTCAACCCACAAGCACAGTCAGGAGGAGGAGGAGGAGGTGGCAGTGGCGGTGGAAGTGGTGGAAGTAGTGGTGGAAGTAGTGGTGGCAGCAGTGGCGGAGGAAGTGGTTCTGCACCTAAATTCGATCCAAATAAAGTCAATAAGATAGAAACTAACTTCTTGGATCCATCCAAATCAAAGTTGGGACCAAGCGGTGGAGCAGCAGGAGGATTTGACCCTGATCAGTATAATTCTATGGCTTTCAATTTCTTCAATCCCCAAGCACAAATGACTGGACGATCACTTAGTAAGTCAGGTTTGAGTAATACCTTCGGAAAGGGATTAACCGTGGATGGATACGCCGGAAAGTTTTACTGCAATTTTGCAAAGAGTGAAAAAAAATTGCAGACATTACGTCGCCTCTCTAGTATTTAAACTTTTTAAATGTTTTCACGTCAGAGTTTCTTCCATTTGCTGTGTAATTCCCATTACTGCACTACTAAAATATCCCATGCATATAATAAAGCACGTTTGAGCCGCAGAATGCGAAGGATGGGCTAATGCTGTGGAAACACTACTGATAGCCATGATCGGCGTGAGAGTTCGCCCGTCCACTCGGGGCTTTAATGGTCTCGATTCCTACTCTGCATTCAGGATCTTTCAGAAAGTCGTTTTTGCGTGTCGCATTACTCAGAAGAAGAAAATTGACAAATATATGTCATGTTAAATGCAAAACCTTTTTGTCTTAATCTGTGCACAAACAGGTTTTAACACCCACTCACCCCACCCCACCCCCGTGGGTTATTCTACTGACCGCTCTAAGGCGGTGGTTCCGATGTTAGTCTTACTCTTTGTTGCTTTGTGGTTTATTCTACGAGGCGATTTGTTTTATGTCTTACCTTGTGTCATTTTGTTCTTGTGTTTTCAGTCCTTTTAGCATTGCGATTACCTCGCTGGGAGAAGAGAGAGCTAATCGTAGTGCTTTTCGTACGTTTGTTCGATTTGTGCTTGTTTGGATTTGTTGGTTTTCTCTTCCTCTTGGTGTCTGGGAAGTGCTGCGGTTTGTGATTGTGGCACTCCCTGGACTTTTCTCTTACCTTTATTTCTCTATTCAGTGGTGTTAGGAAATTTCCGATAATTACATTATGTCCAATAATAAAAGTGACCGCAAATTATGTAAAAGTTTGATAGGATAGTAGTTTGGTTTATGGTTTTAACAAGTACCACTTGTTCGATGAGGGTTTTAACAAGTACAACTCGTTCAGAATTTCAGACATTTTCATATTGGTATGGAATATCAATGATGTAAAATCAGTGAAGAAAATTAAGGCAAAAACACAATATTTCTATAAAAAATCCTATATAAACATTGCATATGTCGGACCCAGTTCGGTACATCAAATTTATTTTACAGTAAATAGCTTTTACAAAGCAAAGAAACAGAAAAGACAAATTATTCTTGATAAGAACAAAACATTTCCATCTAGAATAAAACGCCTAACGAAACGTCTTTCCAAAGAATGTCGGAAGGACAGTAGCTGTATCTTTATATGATCCGCAACAAGAGAAATGGACCTTTTGGCATATGCATCAGTGAAGTATCAAATCGACCAGCTTAAATGCGCAGTCCGGTCAGGACCTTCCTTGTCCACTTAAAGAATCCATATACTGACGAATAGCAAAAAGGTAAAAAAAAAGGTCAAGGGAGTGCCACAATCACAAGTCACAGCCAATCCCTGACACCAAAGCTCTGGCAAGACTGAGTGGACATATGGGTATTTTTCTTACGTTGCAGTGCATACTTTCGATATCATACAATAACTATATTAAGGGGACTGGGTGTACCTGATAGAGATTCCGCATTATTTACAAGGGAGACAATATTTGTGACTTCCCATTTGCTTTTTCGCATATCAATCCCTTTTTGAAAAGGAGTCTATTCTTTTGCTCCTAAAGGAGAAAATTCTTTCTTTTTAGAGTAAACCACATTTAAAGATAGGAAGCAAAATAAGTTTGAAAAAATTGTCACCCTTGAAAAAGTATCTACTGCCGTTATATGCAGTTCTACCCAATACATTGGTGAACATATTCAAGCAAGTAATTGTAAAGTGCCGATATAGCTAAAGATATGACACAGTAGATTTATACATGAAGCTGACACTTTATTTAGTTATTTTATTAATTAAACAATGCGTTGTACCTTATCAATATTGCACTCGCCAAAGTGGACTATATCGACATATGAATGTTTCTTACACAAATTATACCAAGCTCATACTGATAAAATTAAGATTTGAGTACTATTTAACATTATAACAAATACTATTAGAAAATTTGCAATGTCACGGTAAAATGCAGTTATACAACTTAACAGTGCACTCGTAAGCTGGCCAGTGCTGACATTAATGCATAAATCACACTGCTAAAATTGTTTAATAAATTACAAATTTTGGCATCGCAATGCAAGAAAGCAATTCATTTTGTTTGTCGTTGTCTGTCACAGTGATTAACTGGGCTAATTGGTATACGTAATATGTTTCTGTTACAGAGCAGAAACGTCAGTCAAGTCCAAGTGCGCCTGGTGGAGGAAGTAGCAGCAGTGGAGGAAGTAGCAGTGGAGGCGGCAGTAGTTCTGTTCCAAAATTCGACCCGAACAAAGTAAATCAAATTGACACCAGTTTCCTAGATCCGTCCAAATCGATGCTGGGTCCAAGCGGTGGCGCTGCTGGTGGTTTCGATCCCGATCAGTACAATAGTATGAGTTTCAATTTCTTCAACCCACAAGCACAGTCAGGAGGAGGAGGAGGTGGAGGTGGCAGTGGCGGTGGCAGTAGTGGAAGTGGTGGAAGTAGTGGTGGAAGTAGTGGTGGCAGCAGTGGTGGAGGAAGTGGTTCTGCTCCTAAATTCGATCCAAATAAAGTGAATAAGGTAGAAACGAATTTCTTGGATCCATCCAAATCAAAGTTGGGACCAAGTGGTGGAGCAGCAGGAGGATTTGACCCTGATCAGTATAATTCGATGGCTTTTAATTTCTTCAATCCCCAAGCGCAGATGGCTGGACGATGAGGTAATTGAGTATGTGTTATCATAACTATAAATGTTTACTTATATACAAACATTACTTACTGGACGAACAGAAAAATGTTTATCTTAATACATTTTCTCATGTCAAAATTAATAATTCATTCTCTATAGCCTCTCTCAGCCTTATCTAGACACTCTGTATCTGACCTTACTCGTATGTTGATTCACTGTGGCTTTCCTGGTGTTAAAATTTCCTCTGACTTTGGATTGTAATCAAGTACTCCTTTATGTTTCATGATAAAGCTGACAAGTTTAAATCAGGTTTAACACCCCAACAGTCTTACTTTTAACCATTCGAAGGCCTGTTTTGTCTGTTACAGTTCACCTGCATTTATCTTGCCTATCTAGGGTGAAGTTAGCTAGCTGTAAAAGTACTTTAACGCCCCGGTAGTTTATTCTACCGATCGTTCTAAGTAGTGGCCCTGGTGTTGTTCTTACTCTTTGTAGCTTTGTGGCTCCCGCTTTACTTTCTTTTTTTCTATATGTGTTGTGATGCTAGCATTGTGGTCACCGTCTTCAATAGCTGCCCATTTTGCTTTCTGTTTTACTAGTTGTGATGCTGGCATTTTGATTACCTTCAACAGCTTCCCATTTTGCTTTCTGTTTTACTATTTGTGATTAAGAGTAGTATCGGGACCCAGGGTAAAGTTAGCTAGCTGTAAGAGTGCGTTAAACCCCCTGTGGTTTACTCTACTGACTCTAAGGCGGTGGTACCGGTGTTAGTCTCTCCTTTTGTTGCTTTGTGGTTTATTCTACGAGGCGATTTGGTTTATGTCTTACCTTGTGTTACTTTGTCCTTGTGTTTTTGTTCAGTCCTTTTAGCATTGCGATTACCTCACTTGGAAAAGAGAGAGCTAATCTAAGTGCTTTTTGTACGTTTATTCGATTTGTGCTTGTTTGGTTTTGTCTGTTTCCTCTTCCTGTTGCTGTCTGGGAAGGGCTGCGGTTTGTGATTGTGGCACTCATTGGACTTTTCTCGTACATTTTTTCGTTTGTTCGTTCTGCTTTCGACAGGGTGCTGTTTTGTGTGTCATATTATGTGATTAAAACCTTATAATTTTATGGCTTGCTGCTTGGTTTCCTTTACACCATGCTCCTTCTGAAACAGGAAAGAATAAGCTTTCAAGGGGCACAAATGCTACCCTAAAAGGAATGAAATGGCTAGCAAGAGGAGCAAATATTTTCCTTTTAGAGTCGACCCTTTTTAGAGGGAAATTACTTCTCCTGAAAGTGTAATGATATCAGTTTAAATACAATAAACCTATATCACGTTATATATAAAATTTGTCATTCCAGCTTAGACAAGGGCACTTCATAAACTGCTGGGTTGTTCAAAACTAACGATGTCGTTAGTTAATGTATCGTTAAAACTTTGATCATTAAATATGGCATATATGCTAATATTTTTGCTGAAAAATGTGATTTGCAAAAGCTACTCACATTTTTTCAGCAAAAATTAAATATTGTACTTACTAAAACAGTTAAAGTTTTGACCACTAACGAGCTTGTTAAGCTAACGACGCTTTGAACAACTGGGTCCTGATAAATAAATTCTAAAAGAAATAACCCTTGAGAGCAATGAACATACACATAACTGAAAATTACTGCAGTGACCATGTTTTCTGGGCCAGACTATCCAACTTTATTATTAAGATACGGCTCAGGACGAAGCTATGGAAATAAAGGCGACTTGGTGAAAGACAAACTTTATTCATTCGCCTTCGGGAGTAAAGATCCTATGGAAATGGTATGCTCCATGACTTTAGAAAGGTTTCGCGCGCGACTCGAGAATTGCATGTTTTATTTCAGGAATTAGATGGTTTCTTAGATATGTTCAAGATAAAATCTAGCATGCCATTACCTTAACGCAAATAGTTATTCTAGGAGGTTTGCTAGGAATCGTTTCGAGTTTTGTTTTACTTCACTGCAGCTGGTCATAAGAGCCATAAGCTAGGCGGTCGTAAAACGTCTCCCTGTACACATAGTTCACATCATACTTTTATTTTCTTTGGGATAATTGGGTCCATTCTGATAACTTTAAAGAGTGAATACCGCTAAATCCAGTGCTTGGGTGGGGTGGGGATGGGAGCGTATGCAGGCTTTAAAACTACATTGCTGCATATGAAGAGACCTAATAAAACCGAGATTACAATTTTCGTTCGTTTATGTGTTCTTTGTTTCCAAAGGCAACCTTTTTTCGCTTTTATTGCTCTCTGTGCTGGATTATAAACGCATGTTATACAGCTGTCCCAATTGTGATTGTGATACTGAATTGTGAATGTGTCTGTCTGTGCCTATTTGAGTGTTTGCACACACATGCATGTATTCTGTACCGTGCATGTTATGTTTTGTCTACATTTTCAGGTAACTTATTGCTAAGAGGTCTGCTGTAAAAATATGTCTGATAGTTTGTTCTTTCTTTTTCAGAATGAAAGATCTCGACATGGACAATATATTCATAGTAATATGTGTTTGCATTAGCATTCTCAAATAAGTGTCCAGTAAAGTAATAATAAATATATTAAAAACCTTTGTTTCGCTTATGGAAACATATCAGGACAAGCGTGTGCGCTCGCGCGTTTGTGTGTGTGTGTGTGTGTGTGTGTGTGTGTGGGCGGGGGTGGGGGGCCGGTTGGTAAAGTAACTTTCCGACTGCAACACGAAGATAGATGTGCAACAAATAAAATTGCTGTCAATGTATCGATATTTACAAATCTTAAATCACTACTATTAATTATAGAGGTCATGGCAAAAAAATCCGGAGTAGGAATCCTTTAGAATTACCAAAGTCATCAAAATCAGGTTATAATAAACTAGCTAATCTGTCCCACAATACTTGACACCTCAGCTTTAAACCCCCTGGTGGCTTACTCTACTGACCGTTCTAAGGCGGTCGTCCCAGTGTTCGTCTTACTCTTTGTTGCTTTGTGGTTTATTCTACGAGGCGATTTGTTTTATGTCTTACCTTGTTTTATTTTGTTTTTGTGTTTTTCAGTCCTTTAAGCATTGCGATTACCTCGCTGGGAGAAGAGAGAGCTAATCTTAGTGTTTTTCGTATGTTTGTTCAATTTGGTTTTGTCTGGTTCCACTTCCTCTTGGTGTTTGGGAAGTGCTGCAATTTGTGATTGTGGCACTCCCTGGACTTTTCTCTTACCTTTTTATAAGTGTGTTTATTGCTCCCAAGGGTAATTCGTTTTAGAATCTATTTTGCTTCCTTACACCCGGTGTTAGTGCAATGTGGCGGCCGTAAAACGTCTCCCCGTACTTTCCTTACTGAACTCCGATTAGATAAAGCCAATTCTTCCGATATTGAGGCACCGTTTTTGGATTTGAATCTTTGTATATCTAATGGTACAGTTTCCACCAAAATATATGATAAACGGGACGATTTTGATTTTGATATAATCAATTTTCTTTTTCTGGATGGCGATGTCCCCCGGCGTTTCTCATATGGGGTATACATATCTCATTTTATTAGATTTGATAGAGCTTCTTCAAATCTTAGTGACTTTATCTGCCGTAATAAATGCTTTTTGCCAAACTTCATAGGCAGGGCTATCGTTATTTTGAACTTCGCAAGGCGTTTTCGAAATTTTACCGCAGACACAGTGCCTTGGTAGATAAATATAATGTCTGTCTGAAAACACTTCAACAAGGTGTATCGGAACCAGAATTTTACGGTGACTTAGTGTACAGATTTTGAAAAATTGTGGAAAAAAACTTTTCGGAGCAATTCAGAAAACTAATTAACCATTATAAAAGAATTGGCTATAGCCTGGATATTCTACGGCAGACTGCATGTCTAGTTATCAACCCAATCATTGTTGATGGCTGTGCTTTACTCTTTAATTGCACGACGGCGGTTTGGGCCTCAGACGCAACGACGACGTCTTCATAAAACTTTAACCAGTGGGTTGGGGCTTGACGATGTGTTTGGCTTGGACCGCCGTGTTTCAACTATTGTTTTTCATTTACTCTGGTACGCAGTAGAATCAGTCATGAGTACTCGTCTTTGTTTATCACAGTGATTAATTTGATTTTTATGTTTTCGCTTTGATGCATTGACTAAGCCTTTATGCCAATCGAATTTTTATGTATTTCTGTATTAAGAGAGACATCGAGACCCAAGGAGAAATTGGCTGGCCTTAAAAGTGCTTTAAACACCCAGTGGTTTATTCTACTGACCGTTCTTAGGCTGTGGTCTTACTCTTTGTTGCTTTGTGGTTTATTCTACGAGGCAATTTATTTTAAGTCTTGCCCTGTGTTATTTTATTCTTGTATTTTCAGTTTTTTAGCATTGCGATTACCTCGCTTAGGGAAGAGAGAGCTAAACTTAGTGCTTTTCGTACGTTTTTCGATTTGCGTTTGTTTGGTTCTGTCTGTTTCCTCTTCCTCTTTGTGTCTGAAAAGGGCTGCGGCTTGTGATTGTGGCACTCCCTGGAGTTGTCTCTTACCATTTCACTATAGTGAAGTTTATATTTTCTGGTCCTTTGTGGTCATTTAGTATAGTCCGGATTTTTTTTAAAACATATCATTACGAAAACATGCCTATTCAAATATACTGAAAACTTTACCACCAAAAAATGAAAATTTTCATATGAAAAATTCTGATATTTTTCATATTTTTGCTCAAAACATAGATTGTGGGTACTCGTTAGAACCGCCTCGTCGAGGCGGTTCTAACGAGTACCCACAATCTATGTTTTTGAGCAGAAATAAGAAAATAATGTATACCCCTGTAAACCCCAGTTTTACTATATAAAAGGGGGGTTTAAGGGGGTCAAAATTATATAGGCATGTTTTCGTGATGTGTAGGTCACTGACAAAGCCTAATTGGCAGAAACTAGCTAGTCTGGATAAGAATACTTGACACTTCAACTGTTTGCAGTTTTGAGAGTGTGTTAATCTTTCACAAGGCTAATTACTTTTAGAATTTTTTTATTGGATCGTTTTGTGAGGAAAATGGAAAATGCAACATCTCTCATGCGCCTCAAGTTAGACCGGAAATCTGTTTTACATATAATGTATGAACCCAATAGTACCGAAGGACCAGATAATTCAATAATATCAGTACTATATCGAAGTACGGGGCGACTTTTTACGTCCTCAAACAAACACTCAATGACAGACTCCGTGATCACAAAATATTCCGACGTAGAAATCCTTTGAAAACCCAGTAGAAAATGGAATGCGGCGACAGCACCTTCACTGAGAGTGACGTCTACTAACCAAAATGTAAAAGTGGAAGTAGTTTGCTCAAAGGGTGATCAGTTCACCAGCAAATGAGATTTTTCTTTGGTACATGAATCATTTCTTATAAGAAACTAATCCAAAATTAGAAAGTGCTTCCTGTGGCAGAACAAATGACTTCCTTACCAAGTAAACCCATTTCAGAAAGGAATCAATTATTTCAGGTCAGATTGATATCCATTTGTGGCGTATTTATTTACCGCACGTTACTTCAGCAGATACAAAATGCTCTGGAAATGTACGATTTAATTGTCATTATATGATAATAAAAATCTACAAGGTTGCCTTTGAAGACAAAGGACACACAAAAGAGCGTAAATTTGAGACTCGGTTTTAATTAAATCTCATCATATTCAGCAATGTTGTTGCGGTACGATTATTAAAGTAACCAGAATTGGCATGATAATCTGCTCTATGGTGAAGTATGGGGAGACGTTTTACGGCCACCACACGGCAGTTAACACCAGCTGCAGTGATGTAAAATAAAAATCTAAAATGTTGCCTTTAGAAACAAAGAACACACAAAGGATTGAATATCGGAGACTCGGTTTTATTAAATTTTCATGTGCAGTAACGTAGTTTGCGTGGCTGCATACCGCCCTTCAGCACTGACTTAAGTGGTATTCGACTTTCAAAGTAACCAGAATAGGTTTGATGATCCCAAAAGGACGGACGTGAAAACAGTATCCTTCCATTAACATTGTTTGCGGGGGTATAAATATATGCACTAAAGAGATGTACATGGAGACGTTTGAGGACTGCCACACGGCATTTTACACCAGCTGCAGCCAAGTAAAATGTAAAAAGGAAACTCGGTTTTATTAAGTCTTTATATGCAGCAATACACTTTGCGGGGCCGCATACGTCTCCTAGCACCAACTTAAGCGGCATTCAAGTCGAAATAAAGAAAGGTAGATCTGTGATGATTCTATTCGATGTGATTTTTCTTGCAAAGCCTTCCTCTTTTCAGAACTTGGCCTATCATTTCAAAAGCATCACTAACCATATTATCGTTGGTCAAACTAGCTACATTTGGCGGAAATGAGTATGGATCTGCAAAAATTGCAACATAGTGGAATTAAATCTACATCTGACAAGTTCTGTTTTATGGAATAATCATTAACAAATCATAAATATCGCGTCAATTACTTAAAGATTATGCCAATTACCTCATAACGATTAGCCACAACCACTGTATTTATCACTATGCGAAAGTAGTTCATGTCCTACAATTCCAGGAGATAGGTCGATGGAGATATGTCTTAATGTTAGGTCGATGGAGATATGTCTTAATGTTAGTCTATCTTTGGTAAATTAACCCTTCTCTTGCTGAACACGTCATGCCCTGTCTTAGCAAACAGTGTAGATCCAGATCTGGATCTGCACTGTTTGTTTTAAATATGTGAATTTCTATCAAAAACCCGGATCAAGTAATCTGATTGGCTGGAAATTAGAAGTGGTTGTGGCATCTTAATTTATTCACAATGACAATGGTTAAGTCTGAATGTTTGTCAGCAGCTGGACACAGCATATCCACCGTGTCGGTCTGTGTCGAGCAGGTTGATATTCATAATCTGAATACCAGTCTATCCGATAGTTGTATGCTGCTGGACATACATGTATCTTATCTACCATACCGTCAATGACAGGAAATGCTAAAATCACAAGACGCAGTCTACCTTCTCTATGCTGAGTACCTCCTATTCTGAGAACAAGAGCTAGCGAATAGGATCATCCGCAGCCAGAACATATACAGTAAGGGTTCAAGTACAACATGTTTGGTAACCCCAACATCGCAAAGATACCCGACTTATTTTGATACTGGAAGTAAAACTTGACACGTCTTTAAATAAAACAACTGTATAGCAGCTATGCATACATTGCATTTCGCTGAACGTCGCATGTTTCTATGGAAATAAAAGTAAAAAAGGATTGCCTTTGGAAACAAAGAACACACAAAATCGCCGGCTTAAGAGCATATGCAGGAATTCTCGTACTACAGGTACTAATCCGCACCAATCGGTCCCTTCTGTGACGTCACAGCATGTCGCTAGTTCTCAGACAGGTACTAGTGTGGAAATGTATAGAATTATATAGGAGCCCATCGTTTAACTAATAAAATCATTTATTTTCAATAATACAAGATATTATTATAACCTCGCAATAGATGGGAAAATGTATCTGCTTCAATTTGATACCAAATTTGTTGAAATAAGATAAATTTTAAAATGGCCCAGATTGTAATGAATGCTACAAGGGTTTTTCCTTATCAAGTCTTTGTATTTTACAACAAAAATGAAAAATTGCCTTGATTCAATCGCCCAAAAGTCATATTTTTTAAAATTTCTCCGTTCGCTATAACCTCTCATTCGATAGATCTATTTAATATCTATAGTTATGTAGTAAAATATTGAATAAATTATTTTATTAAAAATGGCCCACAGGTTGCAGAATATAGCTATATTTGAAAAATGCGGAGCGAAAATGTGTAATGATTACACAGACACAGGTCTTGTGTACACACGATACTAGCATGAACTGCAAAAGAGGTAAGAATTGAAAAATAAAAAAGAAATTGGTATCCATTGATAGTATTATAAAGATTATTTAGCTTCAAAAAGGCAAACAAAGATATATATTTATGATAATATAAACTTATTTATTTAATTTTTGTTTATGTTGAATTATGTTTTTATTCGGCAACTTATTGAAGCGTTAATGAAAATTTGATATAATTACTTTTGACCATAGAGCAACTACTAACTGCTTATATATAATTACTTTTTTTTTTTTTTTTTTTTTTGTTTGTTTAATGACGAAAAAAAATGCTTTGTCGGGATACAAGAAAAATACCTAAATGCGCGGCCACTCTTGCGATGTTTTCTTAATAAAAATTACTGCTAATGAATCCTTATCTTGACAAAAGAAAACAACGAAATCACTTTTTATATAATTGACATACATGCTTATGCGCAATTTTAATTGCACAAACAGAATCAAATCCAATATTTGATCTTTTTGCATAAACTAGCACTTTAATTGACACGATTTGCTCATTTTAGATTCCTGTACACAAATAAGGACTAAATGAATGAGGGTGAGTCTCTCTCTCAAACGTTCTCTAAATCTGTGAATAACAATAGTCTCTCCAAATAAAAGCAGCATTAAATATGACGTGCAACCATTGTAGTTCCAGATCAGCATGTACATACATTTTTTTCTCTGATAGAATGTGCAAGCTCTATTCAACATGCGGTGTTAAATATGTATATTTAATAAATAATTTATAATATTCAAAACAAAATACATTAAAACAAAATGATAATTGATATTATTTTCAGAAATAATTATTGTAGTAATCTTAAGCTGTATATCATAATTCGGAAAAAATAATCCTATGCTGGTCCTATTTTCTTTCATAAAATGGCTATCTAGGAAATTAAAACATAATGATACTAAAGATATTATTATTATTATTATTATTATTATTATAAGTAGTAGTAGTAGTAGTATTTACTACTACTATTATTATTATTATGAATATTAAGAATAAATATTATTAAGCCGGTCATATTCGAAATGTTTTATTTGTAAAATAGCCACATGGACAGTTTATACTATCGTACATGTGTATTTAGGGGTAAAATATTGGTAATTACCGTATAAACCCTATAAGACACATTAAATTACTATCATACTGAAATTTGATCAAGTCCGTTTGGCTACCTATTGACACAGCTTATACCTGCTATCTGAGTGGCAAACAGTGTAGACCTTTGATAAGATACTCTGTGATGTAATGTCTGATCAGGGTCACTGCCTTTTCTTATAGTGTGTTTATCAGAATCCAGGGGTTAAATACTATAAACCACTTTCTCAGTCAGATTCAATAAATTGTTCACACCTTTTCAAACATAACTCTAAAGGCAATTGTTTCAAAAACAAACCTGGGATACCAGATGATTCGATTCTACTCTTTACAACACTTGCCCTATCTTTTTAACAAGGCCATTACAGAACCAGCTGATTTGTCTAAACATTGCTGGGTAAGTGTAAAATAGTGTAGACCCTGAACACACAATGCGTAATGTGACATCTGTTCTGGGTCTACACCGTTGGCACAGACCTCTCTGTCTAAAAATCTAGGATAGTAGTAACAGTCATAATCCAAGGAAAACGACATTTTATCCATATTTGCTAATTACCCAACACAGAAATAACACGAGTCTCTCCAAATAAAAGCAGCAACCATTGTAGTTCCAGATCAGCATTTTCTTTGATAGATTGTGCAAGCTGTATTCAACATGCAGTATAGACTCTGATCAATGTATTTCAGCGGACACACAGACTAATCGGGTCTACACTGACCGCATAATTCATAAGGCCCATTTTTTTTTTATTTTTTTTTGAAAAAGATTCAATCATAATTGTTTCTTATGTTACTTGAAGACATCTCAAAGTCTTGAAACGATCAACAAAACATTTTACTTTCATTTATATTAGCATTAAAAAAATTTGTTCAAACATATATAAATACAAGTTAAATAACAGCACGTTGTTTATTTTCTGGTTCCATTTGTCTACTCTTATTATTATTATCCCGTGGGAACTAGAAGCCTCAGGCCACTGGACAAGTTAATAATAGCTTAATCTATATCTCATGCAATAAACAATAAAAACAAAGTGGACAAAACATCAAATGAACATCAACATTTGAAAAGGACCATTATGACTATGTTCTAAGAATATGGGCAAACAAAGCGCCATCTTTAACCGTGTAACTAAATAAACACTAATTACTGTAGAATATATTGATTAAGAGTTAAAATCCTGATCAGAGTGTGCAGATGCGCAGACTGATCTGGATCTTTAGTGTTTGCATAATACATAATTTCCTTTTTTTCATAATCTGACACAACTGCCCTTTATCTGAGACCGGTCACGTGGTCCTGCAATTCTTGATAAAACTAGAAATAGCATATTCTACATTAATTTTTATGGAAGTTTTTTGACAGTTTGTCTATTTTTTTTCTCTTAAGTTCAAATGATTGTTAAACAACGTTCATGCATCAAGGGAAAAGTGATGATGATATTCTTATTTTTCCCAGAAAGTAGGCTTTGACATGTCATGCGAAGTGTCTCCAACAGAGACAGTTTGTATGGACTGTCAAACTTTTGTTTTTGTTTTCTTTTTTGTGGGGGTTGGGGAGGGGTAAAAATTTTAACCCTTAACCTTTTCCACTCTCTGGGCTACTTCAGCAGCAAAAAAACTGGTGATATTTGTTGATTTTTCCCCAGAAAATAGGAATTGACATTTCATACAAATTGTTTGCAATGGAGATGCTTTGCATGAAATGTCAAACCATTTCCTTTTTAGGGGTGGGGTGATATTTGATCCCTAAACGTTTATTACTTTCTGGGCTAATTCAGCATGCGATAAAGTGGTTATTGTCTTAGTTTATCCAGAAAATAGGATTTGACACTTCATGCAAATAGTCTTCATTGGAGACAATTTTCATGAAATGTCAAATTCTGTTTTGAAAATAAAACATACAGAGGAATTGTTCAGGATAAGTATTTGGTGATTGTATTTTTTTCTCCATAAAAACATATGTTGTGGGTACTCATTAGATGAGCCTCACCAAGGTTCTTCAAATGAGTTCTCATAACATGTTTTTGCTTCACCGAAGTGCATCAAATTAATACCTACAACATATGTTTTAATGGAGAACTGGAGAAAATTGTCCCATATTTATGTTGTCTGCAAAAATTTTACCCAAAGTGCTAACTGATAAGTACTGTGCTAATTCGCGCCACCAATGGGTCCTAAGTTTATGAAATGGCTGACTGTCTTTATGCTGTGAACAAATAGCCCAAAGCTATTTATGTACCTGTCTTGAAAGAAATGTCCTGTTTGTACACCTCTGTCCAGCTGATGGTCTGTGTGAGCTTTGCAGACTGGTTTCAAACTACTAAATTATCAAATTACCAATAATATAATTAAAACCTCTAAATTTGCGTGTTTTTTTTTTTTTTTTTTTCTAATCATGTATGTACCCTTATACTTCTACTCTGCTCAGGCACAGAATGGCCAGTAGGATTGTTTAGCATAAGCATCTGCACATACTGATCTTAACAATCAGATCTGTAAAACACATTAAGCAAAGAGCATAACCTTGCTCAGAAAGCGCAATGGGGTCTTGGTCCACAAAGGGCACATACCTGAAGGTTGCTTAAAACACTGTAATATTTGATATTACTCATTTATGCTACAAAAAGGATATTGACAAATAGATAGACCCAGATCAGACGCCGCATATCATGGTGTCTGGTGAGCATTGATTAAACACACTTGATTGCATTCTGATTAATAGGTTTCTTTAATCTGTGGTGATAGTATTGATGTGAAATAGGTTACCTAGATCACCTTAAAGAGTAGGTATCTTTAATTACTGTACTAACAAATGTCTAAGGATAACCTAACTTAATAACGGAGGTACGAAGACTGACCTTTGAGGTTAAGAAGTGGATGACATAGGCCTTTCCTCTGTACTCATTATCCGTATGCTTCTTTCTTTCTTTCTTTCTCTTTCTTTCTTTCTTTCTTTCTTTCTTTTGTATTGTAACAACAAACTTTCTTTCTTTCTTTCTTTTGTATTGTAACAACAAATGTCTTAGGATAACTTAATAACGGAGGTACGCAGACTGTCCTATGATGTTAAGAAGTGGATGACATAGGTTTTCTCCCGTATTCATTATCCATAGCTTCTTTCTTTCTTTCTTTCTTTTTTTCTTTCTTTAGATTATGGTTATCATAAAGTAATATGTTTTTTTATTCATTCATTATTTTTTTTCAAATTACTTATATTTAATTTAATTTTCCCATTTGTTTTCTCCAGGTGAAATGATCGTTTTTCTTTCAAAAATTGTACTGAACTATCATCAGTAATTAAATACAACCTTAATTAATCAACTCATTTGTTCTCTTAGATTAACTACTGAATTATCATTCATTAAATATATATATTTTTTTAATTTATTAATTACTTTTGTTTTCTTAGGTTAAACTATTTAAATTCGTTTAAAAATCATATTGGATTATCTATAACTAAATACTACACTTTTTATTCAATTTGAAATAATAATAATAATAATAATAATAATAATAATAATAATTGATTTTAATCAATTAATTAATATTTTGTTATTATCATTATTAATCAATTCTTAGGTTAAACTATTGATATTCTTTTGAAAATCATACTGAATAATCTGCTGACATTCATTCATTCATTCTAACTCGGACCTAGTCCAGTGTATATTGGATCCAAGAGCAATGCATCCACACATGATTTAATCTGTAGTACTGTAGGTGTGTGACACTGGGTTGATTACACACCAGCTACACAGGTAAGAAGACGCTTACGGGCCTCCAGTCAAAGGGAATTAATCGAAGTCTATCTAAATTGGAATATCGATAACCTGAGTGACAGTTCCTGTAGTACGATAATTCCTGGTAGTGTTAGTGCTAATTTATATTCATACATCAACTGTACAGATTAATTTATCACGAGCCGGGTGTAGTTTACCTGTCAGTATGCACCAGTGTATTATACGCTTAATAGACCTTACAGTTGCTAGGCAAAAATCTAAAATAGTTTCATTGAAAATGCGTGCATTTTTCCAAACCGCAGTCAGTTTCGAACTGATATACAGCGGTTTTGTATGAACCAATATCTAGGTTTTACCTTTTTTGTCTCTTACCATTTTTTTATATATATACAAAAACTCAGCAGCGTGTCTTTCCGATTGTAGGATCGTGTCTTTTTGTAAGCTGCAGGAATTGAGAAGCAAGACTTATACTAAACAACCAGCAAAGCGACCAACTTCCTCCTCCCCAATTGATGTGATCACAAAGCATAGATACGGCAGAAAAAAAAAACAACAACAAAACATGAACTCTTTTACTGCCACACCTCTTTCACTGATGATAATAGGCTTTTGCAAAGAGCATAGATCCAGAGGAGACGGCTCATCATGAGTCGTCTCATCAGGATCTACGCTGTTTGACTTTCAGGCTTTCAACGTTACATATAAACTTCTGTCCAATCGATAGTTTGTTAAAAAGAAAAATAAAGAAAAAAAGAAGACGACGACAAATGTCGTTTTAAATTTAGCGTCGAAAGAGTCAATGATGTTTAGAAAATTCCACAGTCTCAGCTTGCAATCCACCTCCTCTGTCTGTCTCGTATACTGAGAATAAGAACGAACAAACAAGATCATACGCAACCAAGGCTCAGTTGTTCAAAGCGTCGTTAGCTTAACGAGCTCGTTAAGGGTCATTTCGTTAACTGTTTTAGCGGATTCAATATACAATATTCTGATATTTTTTGCTGAAAAAATGTGCAGCTACTTACATTTTTTTCAGCAAAAAATTTCAGCATATTTGCGTATCAATCGATGTAAATTTTAACGAATCGTTAACTAACGACATCGTTAGTTTTGAACAACTGGGCCCAGAACATATAACTAAGCGAATATCCAAGCCACCAGTTTCCTCTCCAAACGATGAGATCAATAGTCATACATACGACAAAACAAACACAACAACAAAACATTGATGATGTTTAGGAAGTGCTACAAACAACACTTCAGTCTAGCTCCTCTGTCCTCCATCTAGCTTCTATAATGAGAATATGAGCGAATGCATAAGATCATCCGTAGTTACATGTAGAACATATAATAAAACAAGTAGCCAAGCAACCGGATTCTTCCTCCCCAAGTGACGTAATCACAAAACAAACATACGACAGAATAAACACAAAAACAAAACATTAATGATGTTTAGGAAATACCACGATCAAAGACTGCAGTCTACCTCCTCTATCTATCTCCTATACTAAGAATATGAGCGAACGAATAGGACCGTCCTTAGGTAAAACATATAATTAAACAACTAGCCAAGCAACCGGCTTCCTCCCCTCCAGTGACGTGATCACAAAGCATACATACGACAGAAAAAACACAACAAAACAACATTGATGAAGCTCTGGAAGTGCCAGAGTCACAAATTGCAATCTCCGATACCGAGAGGGAGAGCGATCATGCTTATATAAAATTGACCCCCTTAAGCCCCACTTTTATATAGTAACTGGGGTTTACAGGGATACATATCATTTTTCTCATTTCTGTTAAAAACATAGATTGTGGGTACTTGTTAGAACGCGTTCCACAATCTATGTTTTGAGCAGAAATATGAAAATATCAGAATTTTTTATCTGAAAATTTTCAATTTTTGGTGATAAAATTTTTTAGTATATTTGAATAGGCATGTTTTCGTAATGAAGACAGTTGCGATGATACAAAGGTAAGACTTTTGAAAACAAACATAGCGAAAGAAATATCACTAGTTGATTCACTTAAGTAAGATTTAGGTTGGGACCGTCATTCTGTTTAGCTCAAAACGCTTTTCGTCGTCGTAAAATAAAAGAGGTATTATAGAGGAAAGCATAACCATCAACCACGATTTGGACAATAATCAGGACATGGTGTCAGCCTTATAATATGCCTGTTATACGTATTCATTTATAACAGATAACAATTATTTTTCATTTGTTCCGATCAAAATAGATTTTCCAACAACCTTCCTTAATAAACTGGACCACCAGTAAATTCTGAAAAAAAAAAAAAAAAAAAAGTTGCGATGTACGCTTTTCCGCCTTCAAGCCAACACGTTATTTAGCAATCAACAATAAAATGATGTGTATATGTATAACTATCTTTATTTGTCTTTGAATAAATATTCTTGTTTAATTTGCCGGCGAAGTATTTTTCCACTTGGAGACCGTGGCAATTTCTTGACTGCTTCTATTCCTCCCCTCAGCCGTTTGTACGGGGCGACGTGCTCTGAAATCAATACATTTAAAGGCCTCAACGTTAGAAAACGTGCCTTCTGATATGAGCGACCAACGAGTACTCAAATCAGACTGTGCATTCGCGCAGTTTGATAATTCTTTGTCCGTAAGAAAAAATCAAAACATTGCAGACAGGTCTATCAAAAATGTGTACAGTGAAAATTCTGATCAGAGTGCGCAATGCGTAGCTGATCTGAATCTTTGCTTGGTACACACATCCGAAGGTACTTTTTCGACGTTGCAGCTCATAATATTCCGCTGCAGTAACCACACTATGAATTATCATTTTAAAACTAATCACGTATAAAATGTAATCATAGACACATTTAATATCATAAGTAATTGACTTTGTAGAACACATCTGGTATTGGCACATCTATTTTGGAGGAAACTGACTCGCGAGTTCAACGTTGATTTCTGTCATATTCGAGGAGCTTTTATGGCCAATCCGTCCAAACCGTTTGCATCCCTGCACTGATTACCCTTAAAATGGCATGCAAAGTTTTGGTAGGCAGTATTCTGACACGTGTTTTATTATTATTATTATTATTTTCTCTGAGAAAAATAATGCGCAAATGATATGATATCCTCTTTTCAGTTGCCCCGCTTGTAATGTGAGCCAAAGTTACCAGCAGATAAAACTGGTGATATTTTCTTATTTTGCGGTTTGTATGTTTTCATTTATAGTCAGCAGGTTACAGTTGAAGCTTTCAATGTCGGAGCCCCTTTTATGTGCTGGCTCAAAGTCAAGTTACGCCACCTTTCAATGGACAGCTTAATAAACAAGACATCATCATAACTATAATTTAGAACTATTTCTATTTTTCTAAATTTTAAACACAGCATTTAAATTCTTCCTTGACTTCTCTTATTTACTTTCCAGTGTTCAAATTTCAGGTATCCCCATTCACCACATTATATAATTATAAAAATCTTGAAATGATAATATCCCGCCACTATCGTGTGGCGGGTAGATAACTCTGTTAAAGACTGACGAAATTTACCAATTAGCAATCCCAAGCCAGATCTCTACAATATCAATGCACGAAGTTTGGTGAAAATCCATCGATATTTTATAAGTAATCGTCCGGAAACGAAAATACGAACGCCAACTAAAAGACTTCAATCAACATGCACATCTACGAAGCCTAATTAAAGTTTTAAGATTGCAGAGTCTATCCCCAACCTTTTTCTAGAAGGGTCGTGCTTGAGCTTATTACTACTCTGTGGTCGTGCTTACCGTGTTTCTACTTGTTTTGTTTTGTTTGTTTGTTTGTTTGTTTGTTTGTTTTTGCTTCGACATTCAGTTTGTAGTCAAGGCATCATTTTAGTTTCATCCTAGTGTTCAGAAGTGTAATTAATATAGATTTTTGTGCGTTGCTACACTTATAAGGTATGAAATCCCTATAAGGACTGAGCAAGTAGATGTAGCTGAGACTGTATCAGAATTAAGGGTGAGGGTTGGATATCCTTGAAACAAGGATTAAGTACCAGGGCCCAGTTGTTCAAAGTATCGTTAGCTAAACGAGCTCGTTAATGACAAACTTTTGTAGCCAAGGCATTTTCAAATACATTGATATTTTTGCTCAAAAATATGAAAAGCTACTCTCATTTTCAGCATTAATATCAACCTATTTGCCATATTTATAGTAGAAATTTTAACGTCACGTTAGCTACCAACTTTGTTAAGTTTTGAAAAACTGGGTCCTAGGTTTACTGTTGACCGTTCCAGTTGTAGTCCCTCTCGTTTCTTCGTTCTCTGTATGTTCATTATGTTTTCGACGAGTAGTTCTTTGTGTTGTCAATTCATGAAATTAAGTCGCTGTCCGGTGCCTCTGGAGGGCTGTGTTTCTTGTGAGCTTTCCTGTATAGTTCGCTGTGCTGCATGTGGATAGTTAACGATCCAAAATTTCTTCAGGTGGATACAAGCATGCACGGGTTGGTCTTAATCCTCGCTAGATGCGGATGATGCAGATGATAAAAGTTAATTTTTCTTATGTTGTGGCTCATGAAAATTTGTGTGCTTTTTCATGTGCATTTAATAGTTCAGATGCAGAAATAGAGGATCTTACACGAGTGGTCATTTCATATGAAATTTATGAAACGAGCCTTCGGCGCGTTTCATAAATTTCATATTAAATGACCACGAGTGTAAGATTCTGTTTATCATATGACCCTTTTAAATTGGATTTTATCGCCTTTAAAGTTGACAATTGTTCAACAGAAAATGCATGGTTGACATGGACGTCGTCATGACGTTACTTGTTCCCGCCAAAGTGTTATATAACGTGTGGTTATACGATTTTTATAACATGACGTTATCCACTGAATAACAGCGACGTCATATGATAAAGGGTCTTCTGTTGATAGTTAGTAATGCGACACAAACAGTTTATTATGTACGAGTACAACATAACTATTCTCTCATTTGTCTAGTTACCGTTTTATCACAGGCTAACAGGTTTTGGAAGCCTATTGGTGTTGAAATGGATACCACTTTCAGCAGAAGTCACACTGTCAAAATTGTTTCACCTCCCTTCTTAAAAGGACCTACTTGAAATGGGGAAAATTGATGCCCTTAGGAGCAACGTATTTCCATTTAGAGTAGACACCATTTCAGAAGTTGGGTTGTGTCAAGGAAAGCAATCAGAACGCTATAAAAATTGTCTTCCTTGTAGAAATGGTTTAAATCTACCAGATAGATTCAGTATTATTTAAGAGGACTGTACACACTTGGTAGAGTTTTCGCCCCTTCTGCCAAAGGATACTACTTTTGCTATTTCTTTTTTGTGATTTATTGCACACCAAGCCCATTTTAAAACGTTATACAATGGACCCGTTATCTAGACACTGCTTATCTAGAAAAACTTCGCTTATCTCGAAGTGAAAGTCTAGTCCCTGTTTTAACATGGAAATCTAAAACAGGTTAGTAAACAAAATATTATGAAAAAGGAGAGAAAATGCTCCAAATTCTCATCTTTTCCACAATATATCTAAAATATCACCAATTTCAGGAGTCAAATTATAGTGAAATGTGGTTATGCGATTTATTTTTTCCTCAATTCTGCAAATCCGATATGTCGAGGTACGGATATATCAAAGTATTGCTGCGAGTCCCTTGGACTTCGATAGCGTGAGTAGACTATACTCTTCAATAAAATAATTCGTTCATTTAGTAGCAATATCTTTCCTTATAAAGCAGATCCCTTTCTAGCAGGAGGCACAAACTGAAGGGGACAAAGATAATTTTGACAGAGCCGTCTGCCCTGAAAGTGTACCAAATCCCCATAAGAATGTGTGCATACCGTACCATTTACGTAGGCAAGCAGGTCGGCTTCGTTTGTAGGTTCTTTCAAAACGACATATGCTCGTGGAACTTCACCACCGACTGCCTCTGGGACACCGATGACCGCCGCATCTTGAACACTGTTGTGGGACAGTAGAACTGCTTCCAAATTAGCTGGTGCTACCTTCAGAAAGAAATTAAATTATTAGCTGTCATAATATGAGGAAACTTAGACTTCATCCTTGTCTCGTGCCTTTCCTTTGCATTCACTTTATGCATTTAAAAGGCCATGATCACGAAAGAGGGCCCTTCCATAACACCAAAAGCCAAGCGGAAAAAATTGTTTTAGACATAAAGCGAAAATACAAAATAACACTGCCTCGCAAATAGAACAAACAAATGAAAAGGAACCGTAATAGAAGCACTTCCAAATCACGGCACGGTTTTTTCAAAACTTAACGAAGTTATTAGCTAATGTGACTTTAAATTTTCTATCTTGTGCATTGATATTTTTTCTGAAAAAAAAAGTGTAGGTAGTTTTTGCACTCACATTTTTGCAGCAAAAATAGCAATGTATCTGAAAATACCTCAGTTACTACAGTTAATGAGTTTTCATTAACGAGCTCACTTAGCTACTGACTTTCAACAACCGGGCCTTGGACGTTATCACGTCTATACTATATTTAACCTAAATATTTGGACATAAATGCAAGAGAAAACAATGTGGACCTAAATCAAACTGTTTCTAAGTTTTATCAGGATCAGGAAATACAGTCGAACTTCAATGGCTCGAACATTGGAAATTCGTTCGAGATATGGGTAGTTCGAGCCACTGAGGGTTAATCATGGTGCCGGGTCAGGAAGCAAATAGCAAATATTTTGGGAACTATTTTCAATTTTCTACACAATAATTGTATAGTGAGTGTACTCATTAGAATCGCCTCGATGAGGCGATTCTAATGAGTACACACAACATACAACTTCATAATAAAATAAAAAAGTTTCCCTAAATATTTGTTTTCTTAAGCTATCGGAAGAATTCGTATGGACTCAAAAACCAGTTCGAGTTAACCATGCTAAACGAGCAATCGGTGTTCGAGCTATTGAAGTTCGACTGTATAGGGATACCTGGAAAAGGCCATAATCAAGAAAAACAGCCTTTTTAGGTCACCGGATAAGAGTTTAACCCATATAAGCCTAGCGTTCAACAAAAGGGACATTGGCAAACAGTGTTGACCCAGATCAGAACGCGGCGTCTGATCAGGGTCAACACTGTTTGCATTAAGCTCCGAAATTTCTACAAAAATACGTGAAAATAACAAAAGGCCCATAGTTCGCTCATCTGATAAAAACAGTTATTGAATATTTCCAAATGCCATGCAACTTCTTCCAGTATTGCCACAGCAACTAGAACAAAAAATTGACCATACACAGAAAAGGTCAAAGGTCATCTTACTATCATAATTTCAACTTTGAGTCCCTGATGCTGTATGCCAAGATTCAGCCTCAGAGCTTTCTTAGTTCTGGAGAAGAAGAATAAGTGTTTTACCATATATGGGCATGACAGCCATCTTGTTCAATGGCGCAGAACTATTTGAACAAATTGTCAACATCCTATCTACAGCAGGCCCCATGTGAAATCTACTGAAAACTGTTCAAGCTGTTTCAGACATTTAATGATTGTCAAGGGCCAAAATTTTGAAAGTAGCTAAACAGCTTTACTACTTTAATCATACGTTGTAAGTTTCAGCCATTAGTCCTTATTAAATGATTTTTCAATATTTTCACCATACAAATGTATGGGGGCGCTAATTTAACCTTGCCGCAAAAAAAGGTCAAAGGTCAACCTACGACCATCATTTTCATAAAAATTGTAGACCTTGAGTTCCCAATGCTATATATCAAGATTCAGCCTCAAATCTCTTTTGGTTCTGGAGAAGAAGGTATTTAAGATTTTTACCATATATGGGCATATCAGTCATCTTGTTCATTGGGGCGGAACCATTTGAGCAAATTATCAATACCCTTTTGACAGAAGGCTCCATGTGAAATCTGGTGAAAATTGCTCAAGCGGTTTCAGAGAAGACATTTTAATAATACTAATTTTATACATGTATACAACCCAGGGGCAAGGCCATATAACTGCCAGGGGACAAAATTATGATTGCAACTAACAAGTTTCACTACTTTAATCATACATCGTAAGTTTCAGCCATTACTTTTTAACACATTTTAAGAAAATGACATTTCAACATTTTCCCCATACAAATACATGGGGGTGCAAATTTGACCTTGCCGTACAAAAGTCAAAGGTCAACCAACGACCATCATTTGAATAAACTTAGTTGATCTTGAGTCCCCGATGCTATATACCAAGATTCAGCCTCAAAGCTTTCTTCGTTCTTGAGGAGAAGATTTTTAAGTCTTTTTACCTTATATGGGCATGGCGGCCATCTTGTCAAATGGTGCCGAATCATTCGAACAAATTGTCAAAACCCTTTTGATAGAAAGCCCCATGTGAAATCTGGTTAAAATTGCTCAAGCAGTTTCAGAGAAGAAGACGTTTCCAAAACAAGATGGTGGCTGTGGCGGCCATCTAGGGTTTCCGATCGGCACAATCCTGGCTATTTTCGATCTAGTGGTCATCCTGTTGCAACAAGGTAAGTTTCAACTCAGACCGCTCAATAGTTTGAGAGGATAAGGCATAAAGTGGTTTTCAAGATGACAGCTGTGGCGGCCACCTTGAATTTCTGATCTGCAAAGCTTTATATACTTTGATCTACAATTTATTCTGTTGCTACAATGTAAGTTTCAACTCAAATCGCCCAATGGTTTAGTAGCACACGTCAAAAATCGATTTTCAAGATGGTGGCTGTTGTGGCGAATTTGGATTTCCAATCAACACGATTTTAGCTATTTTTATCTATTGGTCGGCCTGGTGCTCCATCATAAGTTTCGACCTGATTCGCAGAGACACGTGGTTTGCGAGATCTCGAAACGATTTTTATGATGGCAGCTGTGGTAGCCATCTTGGATTTCCGATCGGCAGAATTTTCGCTATTTTCGAATTAGAGGTCATATTGTTGCTCGATAATACAGTGTAAGTTTCAATTCAAATCGCCCAACTGTTTTGGAGGAGAAGTTAAAAGTTGGTTTTTAAGATGGCGGCTAATTCGGCCATTTTGGATTTCCAATTGGCATGATTTTAGCTATTTTTCATCTAACTTCAACCTGTTGCTACGCCGTAAGTTTCAACTTAATTTGCCTTGTGGTTTGCGAGAATTGTCCAAAATAGATTTTGGCGGCCATCTTGGATTTCCGATTGACATAATTTTCGCTCATTACGATCGAGATCTCGTCCTGTTGCTACAGAGCAAGCTTCGGCTCAAACCGACCAAACGGTTGGGAAGAGATGTAAAAAATTGATTTTCAAAGTGGCGGCTGTGGTTGCGATCTTGGATTTTCGATAGGCTCAGTTTTAGCCATTTTGTGTCTACTAGGCATCCCTGTGCTCCTCATCAAGTTTCAACTCAAATGGATCATAGTCTTTAGAAGTTATGTCCAAAATATGAGTTCTCACCATTTTTCTATATAAATGTAAAGGGCCCATACAAATGAAGCAAATTTGACCATGCCGTAAAAAGGTTAAACGTATACTTGGTTCCGGTCAAAAAGTGGTCACTATAGCTCATCCTGAGCATAGCTCATGTGAGCTAATAAAAAATGATCAGACACTCCTTATATAGGAAATGGACCTGTCCAAAACGTTATGGTGGAAGAATCCACTTGGCATACTGAATGGGTTAATGACGTTAAATGACATCATATTGTAGTACTTCAACGAAAACAGAACGAACAAACAAACAAACAGGAACAGCAACAGATCTGTCATTCGGCCAGAAATAGGCAAACAAATAGCCCTCAGAGGAGATGACAAATCCCCCGACTAAACCGCCATTTCTAAATCTAGTGTATTTCAATCGATATCATGGATATATTGAACGAGAGCAAAGTAAAAAAGATGCAAAGACAGTATGAAATGTGACCAAAATAATAAGTGAAAACAAAAATAGGTGTACTGTGAATGATTTTATTTTTGCGTTTTCTTTTATTTCTTGTTTTATTTTTGTCAAAATCATCTAATAATTACTTCTGATGTGATAATGTTTGTAGGATACACAATATTTGCAAATACTTTGAATTTATGAGTGTACATATTCAGAAATAACAGCAAAAATAAATGCCATGTAAATGTAAAGGAACTTGCTGTATGTTTATTGGGGTAAAAAAATCAACAGAGCAAAAGTTGTCCTTGTTGCATGCTACACACCTTCTTGACCTGATATACATCCCTACCAAAAATTATCAAGTTAACTCAAACACTAAGGGAGTTATGGTCTGCACAAGATTTCGCATTCAGGGGAGATAAATAAATAATGGAGAAAGTGACAGTACTCTTGAACACAACATGCCTACTGGTCCTTAGCTATGCCTCTACCAAATATTATCAAAATATTTCAAACCACATACTCAAGGATTTAGCTTAGAAATTTATTCAGAGGAGATAACTAGAAAACAACCACAGCAGATGTTGTCTCTCTTGCATGTGGCAAACGTACTGTTCGATACCAATGCCTCTACCAAATATTATCAAAATATGTCTTAAGGTATCAAAGTTATGGAACGCACAATATTTTGGCTTCAGGGGAGATAATTACATAATGAAGAAGAAAGTAAGAGTTGTCTCTCTTGCACGCGACACACCTACTGGTCCCCTTCATCTCTACCAAATGTTATCATATTATCTCAGTATGGGAGTTATGGCCTGCACAAGATTTCGGTTTCAGGGGAGATAATTCCATAATGAAGAAAGTGAGAGTTGTCTCTCTTGCATGTGACACGCCTACTGGTCCTCCTCTTCATTTCTACAAAACATCATGAAAATATGTCTAAGAGTATCAAAGTAATGGAGTGCACAAGAGTTTGGCTCTCTTGCATGTGACACGCATACTGGTCCTCCTCTTCATTTCTACAAAACATCATGAAAATATATCTAAGAGTATCAAAGAAATGGAGTGCACAAGATTTTGGCTTCAGGGGAGGTAACTACATAATGAAGAAAGTGAGAGCTGTCTCTCTTGCATGTGACACGCCTACTGGTCCTTCTCTTCATTTCTACAAAACATTATGAAAATATGTCTTAGGGTATCAAAGTTATGGAGTGCACAAGATTTTAGCTTCAAGAGAGATAACTACATAACGAAGAAGAAAGTGAGAGTTGTCTCTCTTGCAAGCGACACACCTACTGGTCCTCCTCTTAATATCTACCAAATATTATCATATTATCTCAAACAGTAAGGAAGAAGATTAAGAAGAGGACCCGTAGGCATGCTACATGCAAGAGAGACAACTCTCACTTTTTTCGTTATGTAGTAATCTCCCCTGATGCTAAAATCTTGTACACTCCAAAACTTTGATACCCTAAGACATATTTTCATGATGTTTTGTAGAAACGAAGAGGGTGACCAGTAGGCGTGTCTCATGCAAGAGAGACAACTCCCACATTAACTTAAGGAAGAAAGTGAGAGTTGTCTCTCTTGCATGGGACATGTCTCCTCTTCTTTTCTACCAAACATTATCAAAATATGTCTAAGAGTATCGAAGTTATGGAGCGCACAAGATTTTGGCTTCAGGGGAGATAACTACATAATGAAGAAAGTGAGAGTTGTCTCTATTGCATGTGACACGCCTACTGGTCATCCTCTTCATTTTTACATAAGATTTTGGCTTCAGGAGAGATAACTACATAACGAACAAGAAAGTGAGAGTTGTCTCTCTTGCATGCGACACACCTACTGGTCCTCTTCTTCATCTCTACCAAATATTATTATATTATCTCAAACAGTATGGGAGTTATGGCCTGCACAAGATTTCGGCTTCAGGGGAGATAACTACATAAGGAAGATAGTGAGAGTTGTCTCTATTGCATAGGACAAGCCTCCTCTTCATTTCTACCAAACATTATCAATATATGGCTATGTGTATCAACGTTATGGAGTGCACAAGATTTTGGCTTCGGGGGAGGTAACTACATAATGAAGAATGTGGGAGTTGTCTCTCTTGCATGAGACACGCCTACTGGTCACCCTCTTCATTTCTACAAAACATCATGAAAATATGGCTTAGGGTATCAAAGTTTTGGAGTGTACAAGATTTTAGCTTCGTGGGAGATTTCACCATGACGAAGAAGAAAGTGAGAGTTGTCTCTCTTGCATGTAGCATGCCTACTGATCCTCTTCTTAATCTCTATCAAATATTATCATATAATCTCAGACAGTATGGGAGTTATGGCCTGCACAAGATTTCGGCTTTAGGGGAGACAACTACATAAAGAAGAAAGTGAGAGTTGTCTCCCTTGCACGTGACAAACCTACTGGTCCTCTTCTTCGTCCTACCAAATATTATCAACTTATTTCAAACAATATGGGAGTTACGGTCTGCACAAGATTTCGCGTTCAGGGGAGAGAACTGTATAAAAAAGACAGTGAGAGTTGTTAATCTTGCATGCGACACAACTACTGGTCCTCCTCTTCATTTCTACCAAACATTATCAAAATATGTCGAAGGGTATCAAAGTTATGGCCTGCACAAGATTTCCGCTTCAGAGGAGATAACTACACAATGAATAAAGTGAGAGTCGCCTCTCTTGCAAATGACACGCCTAATGGTCCTCATCTTCCTCTTAATCCCTACCAAACATTATCAAAATATCTCAAACAGTATGGGAGTTATGGCCTGCACAAGATTTCGGCTTCAGGGGAGATAACAGGGGAGATAACTACATAATGAAGACAGTGAGAGTTGTCTTTCTTGCACGCGACACGCCTACTGATCCTCCTCTACATTCCTACCAAATATTATCAAAGTATGTATAAGGATACTAAAGTTATGGAGCGCACAAGGATGAGGCTACAATTTCTGCTTCAGGGGAGATAACTACATTATGAATAAAGTGAGAGTTGTCTCTCTTGCACGCGACACGCCTACTGGTCCTCCTCTTCATCCCTACCAAATATAATCAAATTAGCTCAAACAGTATGGGAGTTATGGCCTGCACATGACTTCGGCTTCAGGGGAGATAACTACATACCGAAGACAGTGAGAGTTACCTCTCTTACACACGACACGCCTACTAGTCCTCCACTACATTCTAACCAAATATTATCAAAATATGTATAAAGGTATCGAAGTTATGGAGCGCACAAGGATGCGTCTACGGACGGACGCCATGCTGATCGCTATATCCCCCGAACCTATGGGTCGGGGGATAAAAACTTTAATTTTTAAACGTCAGGCTTAATGTGGGTCGCCCTGGTGGGGAGTGGGGGTGGGGGTACCTGTTTCCTTGTTCCCCTGAAAAAAAACGGCATTTTCCTTGTTCCCCAAAATCAAAATCTTGATTTTCAATGTTCCCAAAATTGCTTTTGTTCTCCTGTTCCAGTTTTAGACTTTTGTTCTTTTGTTCCCCTGAAATAAATGACCTTATTCCCCTGTTCCCCTAAACCCCTGGGATGGCCTCATATATCGGAGTTTCGCTAACCACACATCAATCGAACATGGGCGCGGAAGTAACTATCAAGACTGTTGATATATTAGTCGTGCATCTAATAACCAATAGAATAGAATAGAATGTTTTATTATCCAAATATGGCCTCTTTCGGGTGTAGTTTTAACCCATTTATGCCTAGCGTCCAATAAAAGGGGCGGTGGCAAATAGTTAAGACCTAGATCTGCACACTGCATTAGGTACATAAATCTCTATAATATATGATAATACTAAAGTAGCAATTCAGACATCCTTTAACTCTGAAATGAATCTGTCCAAAGGGTATCTTAACTGGCATTAAAATGCAAGCATTCCATTGTCTAATCAGCTCATACTTGCCTTTGACTTCCCCATCTAGTGATTTGCTATAGCCAAAATGTTGAACTAGAAATTGTGTTTGTAAAGCACTATGTCCCCAACCATATGCTTGCCTCTAAAGATAACACAAGATAAAAATGGCACAATCTACAAAGGGCTATAACTTCTGAAATATTTTTCAGAATTTATTCAAAAGTTAATCAGGCCATCTTCTCATCACTATCGATCTATTCATGAAGTTATGAGGCTCTAACTCCAACAATTTTTGAGATATATTGCTGACAAGGGGAAAATGTCCAAATTTACAAAGGGCCATTACTCATGCCCAGAAGCAATAGGCCCCTCCAACTTCCTTTGCATCACTACCAATCTATTTCTCAAGTTATGAGGGGCTAGCTCCAACATGTTTGAGATATTTTGCTGACACGTGAAAAATGCCCAAATTTACAAAGGGCCATTAGTCATGAAATATTTCTTCAGAATTTTTTTCAAAAGTTAACCAGATCATCTACTCGTCATAACCAATCAATTCACTAAGTTTCAAGGCTCTAGCTCCGAAGTAACTGGAGTCATTTAGGTAAGTTCAGTGTATCTTGATACATATGCTGTTTAGAGTCAACTAGAAGCGATAAAATTTTAAGATAACTACCCTAAGATGTAATGCTGCCTAAACTTTTGCGGTAAGTGATGTACACGGTCTGTCTCAAATATCTTTAACACCCAAATTGACTATTCTACACCAACTCTTTGATCAGATTCATTTTCAATAGAAGAAGTATCTGATTTGCTTTTATAAGTACAGTGTTTTATACTAATTCCTGTATTTAATGTAGTGTAGACCCTGATAAGACGCCGCGTTCTGCGGCGTCTGATCTGGGTCTAAACTGTTTGCTAATGTTCCTTTAATAGGAAGCTAGGCTTAAATGGGTTACACTTTAACATTCTGAAGGCTAGATCATCAGGTGAAAATTGCACGACCCGAAGAAAAGTCGACCTATTGACCGGCCGACCGGTTGATATTCGAAGAGTGTCCGGTAATTTCCTTGTGAGTTCGTCCGTTGTAAGTTAGCGAAAATGGCACTGCGCTTAAACGTTTTGGAATATTTTGATAATTTTTGGCATAGTGATAGATATTGACAAGATCTAGCTTATACGCTTGCCAAATGCCACTATTTCTGTAACCAAGGCAACGCCGAAGCAAAAATTGTGAAAATATGGAAATCCACATAGGTCTTCAACCATATGATACATTGTGAAAAAAGTTTGTATACACATTAATACTGAAAAAATCCAGACAAAGAAATTGTCAAATGCCACTTTTCTTTGACCGAGGCAATGCCGAGACCAAAATATCTCAGCCAAAATAACCATAACTCTTGAAACCTTAGGAATGCATTGACAATTTTTTCGCACACAGATTGACACTGACAAGATCTTGCCAATTAGCTTTTTAGATGCCAATTTACACGGACCAAGGCAACGCCGAGGCCAAAATATGGACATAGCCAGAGGTCTTCAACAATAAAGAATAGTTTGATAAAATGTTGCATACACATTAATATTGACAAGATCTAGCCAAAGGAATCGCCAATAGCCCAAGGCTAACTATAGGCACAGGCAAGAATGAGGCAGGTCATGCACCTTAGCGATAGTTGATTAGTGATATTATCAGCGGAAAATGATTGTTGTCGGACTTTTTATAGTCAGCGGGTTCAAGTTTAAAAGTTTAAGCTTTCAACTTTGGTCATTTCGTGCAGAAATAAGCTCCGTGCTGATTTTATTTTTATTTTCCTTGAATCACTGAGAGAGAGTTTTGGGTGGCGGGGTGGGGGTTGGGGTTGGGCGTGGGGGTGCGTATGCAGTCCTGCAAAGTACATTGCTAACATATGAAGAGTCCAATGAAACCGAGACTCCGATTTTCGTTAATGTGTTCAATGTTTCCACGAGCAACCTTTAGAGATTGTTTATACAAAATCATAAAAAGAAATGCCTCATTTAATCAAAATTCAGGCATCTACTACTCCCCGCTCCAATTCACCACTTCATATGCTAAAAGGGGAAGCACGCGTGATTTAGAAATCATAAGACGTAATGTTTAGGCTTATTCACCTTTTTATGTGTCATTTCGATGCATGGACCAAAGCACGGTTTGCTTGGTAACATGAATTGACCAGAACTAGACAATTAGATGTTTGCCATGTGACACATGTGACAGCAGACACACAGATCAGCTGCGAAATTTTCTCCTGTTGGAATAGTTCTACTCCGGAAGTAAATCTCCAATAGCAACCAGTGTGTTTACTCACGTGACCCAGGTACAAACTTTCAAGATAGTCTGCTTATCAGCATGTGTTTACTATAATAATTAGGCATAGAAACTGTAGCTTCTATTGATCCCTATCAGTGATTAATGTTTATTTAATAATCAGTTAGAGTGTAAATACTATAAATTCCTACCCTGATAAACAGATGAATACATGTTTTTATTTCTGTTGTATATTTTGACGCAACAATATTGCAAGAGCAGCAGAACAGTAACAAACCAGCAATGGCATCAAACTTTAGGTCTAGTTCTGTCAAAGAGCTTCAAGAATTTTTTTAACAAAAGGGAGTGATAGTTGCACATCAAAGAAAGTGGACTGCTGAAGTTCCTGATGTTTCCTGATTTAATTTCAATATTGAATAAATAGGCAAAATGGAGACATTTAACTCAGGATAAATCCTCACGCTAAAAGCTAACATTTTCTGTGATAAGTAGAAAATAATAATTACAGCAAAACTTCTGGGTGTCCAATGTTTTACTCTATCGTCATGGAAAGGTTTAAGAATGCTCGGTGGTACAAAATGGAAAATATTTGCCTTTGTCTCTACAGAAAGAAATATTTTACAAATAAATGTTTATCAGTAGCATGACTATATACATGTAGCATTTAGTTTGTATATCTAACAGAAACTCCATTTTTTATTCCATTTTTGTTGGGCTGAAGCATAGCAATTCATGCAAAGGATTCATTTGCCCAGTAAATACTGGTCAGTCTGCAACTCTTGGCAGTATGATCATAGTCTCTATTATCAGTATGAAGAATCTCTTGATCCTTAGAAGTGTTTACCAAAAAACAGCGCATAACTCACTGGCTGTTTGCTTGGTCCGGATATTAAAAGTTTTATTATTATTATTATTATTATTATTATTATTATTATTATAGGTCCCGATACAAAAATACCTTAATAATCCTAAGTATTAAGACAGATAGGCCTTTGCAAATAGTGTAGACCCGGATCAGACGCCGCAGAATGTGGCGTCTGATCAGGGTGTACGCTGTTTGCCTTACATACACCAATGTTTTAGACACATCAAGAGGTAGTAGAATGGATATTCAGCAGTTCATGGGGGTATCCATTTTCAGCACATTTCCAGACTATTTATGGGCTTTGTAAAGGGCACAAAGTCAACATTTTCCATGTGTGGCCTGTCAGCATACCTGCTGTCGCTATAACATTGTCCCCAAGAGCATCTTTTTGTTGGCATTTTCTTCTAAAAGGCAAGAAACACAAAAAACAAAGCAAAAAACACACGGATTTCTATAGCAATACACAGAGTTTATCTCTGCAGCAGAGCAGAGTTTGTACCTGGGTCACGTGGGTAAATAATCTGTTGCTACTAGTGATAAGATTCCGGATAATAGCTATTCATCAGGCGGGTTCATCAATCTATCAATACAGCCGCAATACTGAATGCAAAAATAATATAACCATATTCTATATACAAGTACAAATTCTTTTTATTATAAAAATGTTTTAACTGACTCTTTTGACCAAGCAAAAATATAAATGTGTATTCTGATTCCAGATCTGACGAAGGATCTGACATGGGTATCTAAAACTACTAAAAAGTACAGTTAATCAAACTAATATCAGCACAAAACGGCAGCCGATCTCACCTATGAAAATAGCAACATTCATAAAAACCCAAATTATCTGAGTAATATCTATGAGTATAGAATCTCGAAATAGCCACTACAGCATTGATGTGATCAGTGATAACGCTCAGCACTCTGAGTAAAATTTTCAGCAGACGGCATTTAGATATATTTTTCTTATTTTCACAGAAAACGGGGTTCGACATTTCATGCAAATTGTGGGGACAATGTGCATGAAATGTCAAATTCTGTTTTTCTGACAAAAATAAGAAATATATCATCAATTTGTAGCTCAGTGAGCGGTAAAGGTTAAAGAACATTAACCGCATTTCTCAGTGTAAAATTATTACGTACGGTGCCAGATTTAACCTGTCATATCGTTCCAGTGCGAAGTTATTTTCAGCGTTTGAAGTACCAAGTACAATTGTAGCAGATCGCGCTCTAATTGTGTTATTGTTCAGAACAGATGATTTACATGCATATCAAGCCTTATTTTTTCTCTGAAATCAAAATCAAAATGTTGTTTACTGCAGCTGTGAATGGCAACTAAACATGTAATAAAAGTGCCGGTTTGGAAAAGAGTTTTCAATTTTACTCCTTCTCCATCACGAAAACATGCCTATATAATTTTGACCCCCTTAAAATCCCACTTTTATATAGTAAAACTGAGGTTTACAGGGGTATACATTATTTTTCTTATTTCTGCTCAAAACATAGATTGTGGGTACTCGTTAGAACCGCCTCGTCGAGGCGGTTCTAACGAGTACCCAAAATCCATGTTTTGTGCAGAAATATGAAAAAAAACAAAAAAAAAAAAAAAAAAAAAACAGATTTTTTTTTCTGAATTTTTTTCATTTTTTGGTGGTAAAATTTTCAATATAGTTGAATACAGGCATGTTTTCGTAATGTCAAAATTATCTGTAAATGAGAAAAGAGTCATAATAGCACGTGCAAACAGCAACTTTCCCGATGAGTTTGTGCAGCTTAGCAGACTGGTCGAAGTCCAGCATGTCTACATATAAATTCAACCCAGCGGACACCCACCATAAAGACAACGTCAAACGTTAATGCATCGTCATGACACATTGACGTTGATGCAATATTGTAATCACGAAAACAAGCCTATATAACTTTGACCCCTTAAACCCCAATTTTATATAGTAAAACTGGGGTTTAGAGGGGTATACATTATTTTTCTTATTTCTGCTCAAAAACATAGATTGTGGGTACTCGTTAGAACCGCCTCGGCGAGGCGGTTCTAAATAGTGCCCACAATCTATATTTTGAGCAGAAATATGAAAAATATCAGAGTTTTTTATCTGAAAATTTTCCGTTTTTTGGAGGTGAAATTCTCTATATTGAATAGGCGTGTTTTCGTAATGATAAACGTGCCCGCTGGTCAGGCCTTCAGCATGCACTGGAGAAATTCAGCAGACAACACACTGTTGGCATTTTTCTTGTTTTTCCAAGTAAATAGGTTGACATTTCATGCAAATTGTCTCCTTAGATTCCAATATGCATTAAACATCAATAAAATCCATAAATGTTGCCCTTTTCACGGTAAAGTGAAAAGCACTTCAAACTGTCCTCTGTTGAGATTTCTACCTTGTCTGCCAAATGTTTACTCTTTCACCCCCGCGTTTCTGCAGTGGACTCTTCCATCCTTGAATTTGGGAATGTCCACTGATGCAAATAGGGGTTTCATTTTAAGAGTAAAAAGAAAATGACAAACAGTGCAGACCCTGATGAGACGGCTCGTAAGGTCGTAAGAGGCATCTCATCTGGATCTACAATGTTTGCACAGGTATTTGGTTTGGTCTGTCGTTAATTAGCTAGAAAGGGTTAACTAGCTTCAAGTGGGACAACATATATTTGTGACCAAATGGTAGATAACCAATCTTTCCTATAAGCAAACAGTGAAGCTCTGAACCAGTCTGCATATCCGGATATGTGATAATAAACTTTGCTACTTATCAGACACATTCTACAAGTTCTTATAAAGTGAGTGTAAACTAGCTAAGATCAGCTAAAGCTACGTGCAGACTGACTCGGTTTTTTTTTTTTTTGCTACTTTCATTGGGGAAATGCCATTTCTAGCGCTCTGCGCGAATTTCTGCTAAAATGACTAGAGCATATACAGACCTGATATCCTTTATATTTGATTATTTCTTTAAGTCTGTCTACGACGAAATAATGACCTTCAGAATCATAGTATCCAATGTCACCTGCAAGGTAAGATTGATAGAAAATACTTGAAGCTATTACGTTGACTAGATCTAATAATTAATTATTGTAAAATTAGTCATTTTAAGGCCAGAAGGCCTGTTAAGCAGCTCCGCGATCAATTAAGTGCATCGCGTTAGTAGACATGAAAATCTGATGGTAAAACATGGTCATTTTGTCTTTAAATTCTCAAGATATTTGAATTCCAAACATTCCATGATTGCTACTGTTCTAAGGGAGAACTGTAGCGTAGTTATTGATTCAAATGGGTGAAAACAAATAGCGTTCCTGTTGTTCGGGTATTCAATGTTTTGATTAATTAAGTCAGTAGTTTACCTGTCTTTAACCAGCCGTCCTCAGTAATTGTTTCTTTGGTCGCTTGTTCATTGTTAAGATAACCCTTCATAACCTGTGGTCCGCGAACCCAGATCTCACCGGTTTCATCGTTTTTGACATTTCTGCCTGTTTCCAAATCTGCTACCTGTTATAAACATTCATCTATTGATGCCTAGTGTTCCATGAAAGGGATATTGGCAAACAATGTAGACCCAGATCAGACACCACAGAACGCGGCGTCTGACCAGGGTCTACACTGTTTGCATTACATACAGGAATTTCTTTAGAACACGGTAATAATAAAAACTAAGCTGACACTCCTACTGGAAATGGACCTGTCCAAAGACTTCCCTTACCAATGTGACACTATGGTCACAACGTGTAATTGAAAAGAGTCAAATAGCGTTGTCACATTTTATTTGCAGCATAATATTTCTGACAGTTATTTCAACCCAGGTTCTTTTCTTTAATCCTAACTTCTCGCTCTCTCACCAGACTCCTCGCTCTCCGCTCGCCCTCCCTGTTATAATCCAGCTCTGCACATGTACTTGCTTACGTCACTATCACTCGTCTCATACCTGATCCATCCTTCCTGCATTCTATCACTTCTCTCGTGCCTGATCAATCGTCCTGTATCTGGCACACTCATATACACATACTCTAGTACACCTGCACTTTCATAAACAAATAACTGAAAAACCACTTTTATACTTATCCTATTACACCAAAATACAGAGCTTCTGGCAATATATTGCGGCAATACTGCAGCAATATTACCGAAATACATTCTGGCAATATTGCTGCAATATTGTGGCGATACTGGAGTTCGTATGCAAATTAGTTTCCCGCAGTATTACCGGAATGATCCTTTCTGGCAATATTGCTGCAAAATTGCCAAAACCATCCAGATATGAACTGGAGCATAAATTCTGACAATATTGCCAATATATTGCCTAAATTTTGGCAATGTTGCCATAAGAAAACTATTATTACCACAATGTAGCAATTAACTGTGTTTTCAGTTTCCTGTTAATTCCACCATCTGCTAGAAACTAGAAATAATATAAGCTTAATTGATTTGATTGGCCAGAAAATGTGCTAGTAATACCAATGAACTTGAAAATTGCATGTATGAAATAACTTAATTAACAAACTCATCTTTCACAGAAAAAGTTTCTTAAGAAGACGGCCTGATTTTAATGTTAAAACTATCATCTTACATGGAGCACAAAATGTCAAATGTCCTTATGTCTTTCTTAACTGAAACTATCCCGCACTCTGCTGTTGTGAAAACATAATAATTTTTTATTAGTTTTACAGGCCAATTTCCAGAATTCATGCAGAACAAAAGAACTTATCAGTTTTAGAAATATAGCTACCATTAGAAGATACAGTGTCAAGCAAACTATCTGAGAAACACTCACTTGTATCAAAAACACTTGGCTAATGTGTTCCTATTCATGATGGAAACAGATATAGTTTAACACATTTTTCTTTGTTTGCACCAGCTCCCTCCAAAATTATTAAAGGATGTTGACACAAGAAGTGCCCACTAAGCATGCTCCAGTTTTTTTGCAAGAAGTTATTGCCAGAAATAAGGTGGTTGCGGCAATAAAATATGGTCAGAAGCCTGGCTTGTAATTGCCACTATCATGGCAATATTGCAGCTTCAAGAAGCTGGCCTTTCTGGCAACAAGTTTATATTGCGGCAATATTGAATGACGCGGCATATACTAAAATATGGAGTGGAGTCAGGCTTTATAGTGGAGTGACTTTTTTGTGCGTTGTGCATCATATCGTTATGTTAATTTCTAGAAGTAAAACGTCTGAAAATATACTCTTCATAGTTTGTTCTCTTTGCATTAGTAGATGTGGTAATTCAACTACGTCCAGAATGTTTATATAGCATTTATGTCTACGCCACGCGTTTTTTTTTTCTCTCCTTTTTTCTGGCGTAGGTGGTTCGTCTGTCTTAACCCTAGTCCTGCTGAACCCGTATATGCCCTGCCTTTGCAAACTGTGAATATCCAAATTAGTTGGCTTTTGATGAGGATCTTCACTATTTGTCTTCAAGTATGTGAATTACTAACAACAATCTAGCTCAATCTGATTGGCTGAAAAATATGAACGTGGAATCTTGATTTATTCAGCATTGCAACAGTTAAATTACATCTATTCTTTTTCGAGCGATAGGAAGGTTGTTGATTATTATTTCTAGCCTTCCTGTCGCACTTCATTGCGATATTTATGGACAGTGAATTGACATGTGATTTCGAAAGCCTTGGACAAATACATGTGTGTAAGCCAGCACTCGAAAAAAAAAACTTACGTTTTTCCTATTTGTGGTTCTTCAAATAAGCATGCGCATTCGCCTATGTGGGCTACATGCATGCATGCTTTGTCTGAATCTTCCTCAAGGTCTCTACTACATGCCTGCGAACAGCAAATGGTGTGTGCTTAAGCACAGGCTCACCTGAGCACTTGCTGGTCGCAGACATACGCAGTCCCTTGATTGCGTGGGGCCTCTTAAAAACCTTTGACATGGTACAAATGTACAGCCGGAAATTTTTTTACCCTATCTATTGATACATTCTGCGAATATCAAAATATACACCTATTCATATATTTGTTTGTAAAAAGTCACCCTGTTCATATACTACTATGCGGATTCCATGACTATTCATGTATTTAATGTTTTTTTTTTTTTTGTTTTTTGTTTTTTATACTTTAAATCTCGCTTTAAATTCCTCTTTACTCTCACGGTTGGAACAGTATATATTTCAACACATTACAAATAAATATCATACAATGGAGTTGACATCTGGCATCTGGAGTTATTGGAGGTCAGGGGATCAGATCAGTTAATCCGTTATGCCAGAACTTGTTCAAATTATCAGGACTTCATGGAGCGTGGGAAAGTGCTCACTCAAAAGTTGTTGAGCCAGGGGTTTCAAAAAACCAAACTGGTAGCAACACTTAAGAAGTTCTATGGGAGACATCATGATCTAGTCAATCCCTACAATGTGGCAGTTTCCAGAATTGTTTCTGATGTTTTTGCCAGTGACGCGCCATAAGTAGACTTCTCAAATCCCGGACATACGCTTCTACCGATATTTCCTTCGTTCAGGCCCATGGGCACGGTGGGCGAAGCTTGCTTACCAAGTAATGCTTACTATCCGCGAACGCCTGATTACACCCTTTGTTCTGGGGTCCATGTCTGTTGGTCTGAACATTCTGATTCGTCATTCGTTTATGGATTTATGATTTTGAATTACGGCTTTGGTACCATGACCGCAACTACTTAATGAAATTAGCTTATCAATCTGTTCTTGGCGTTAAAACAATAAATCAACTGCTGGTGATTGATTTTTGTTGCTAGATGAAAAACAGATAATAGGGCTATTCATATACAGATTTTGGAGAAAACAGACCTTAATCATATACAACTGGCATGAAAACCTTACCTATTGATATATCTTTTAGATAATAAAACGAGGGCTATTCCCTTAGTACGTATGTACCTATTAATGGAACAGTCCCCGTGGTCCCCTGTTTGAGCTACATAAATGCGTTTTTGTTTGAATCTTCCTCAAGGCCTCTACTTAATGTCTGCGAACAACAAAGGCTCTGGTTAGTGCGTTTATGCGAAGGCTCGCCTGAGACATTGCTGGTCGCCCATGTGACAAGTATATTTTTCTCATGTGCTGGCTCATATTTACTGTAAATAAATCGTCAGGTGTTTATGTCATGGCTCAAATGTGAATTTATTAAAGGGACTTTAATTTCCGATTGTAAAATATTCATTCAAAGTTTCTGCCGAATAATTTTCCGCTGTTAGAGCATTGGTAATGAAGGCTATCTGCATAATCAGATATATCACTTTTGGTTAAAACCTTAGAATTTGCACTGCGTTGGACACAGAAGTGCCATATCTGTTCAAAGAATCTATTTTACGAGTGTGTGTAATTCATGCTGAACAACTAGAATGAGCTCGATTCATAACGTAACGAGAATCATAGGACTATACCTGTATACTGTATTAGCAATAACTTTGTTTCTGAAAGCTTGTTTGCGGTTTGGTTCTGCATGCCTTCTTACTGTATTTAAGGGGAATGGATACACTTTCTGGGGAGGTAACTCTGTAAAATGTATTTCCTCCGCTTCTAATAAAGGGTCTACCATAAAAAAGAATAGTTCTCCTTTGGAGCATTTTCCCCTTTTAGAATGCATTTTTTCCAGAAGTGGGGTTTGGTTTGTAGGAAAACAAACAGACACGGATTCTAAAGGGAAGTTATAAAAGTTGCCTCACTTAAATTAATTCTTGACCTGCTGAATAAATTAAGATGTCACGCCCACTTCTAATTTTCAACCAATCAGATTACTTGATCCGGATTGTTGTTATAAATTCACATACTTAATGGCAAACAGTGCAGATCCAGATCGGTTGCCAACTGATCTGGATCTACACTGTTTGCAAGGCAGGGTATATCCGGGTTCAGCAGGACAAGTTAACTGACAGAAAATCTACCAAATGTATCCAGTTTCCTTTAAGAATATTCATCTGTTTCATTTTAGCACTCAATTGCAAAGTATTCTGTCAGCTTCGTATTTACAAAAATCACAATCGGGAATGTCTGTAAAGCGGAGACAGAAAATACTAACCTTACTCTCTGTATTTGGGAGTGGTACCCCAATAGAGCCGTATTTCCAACCAGTAAGAGGCGTGGTGTGCGTGGCAGGGCTAGCTTCTGACATACCATATCCTAAAACCCAAAAAGACGAATGCTGCATGAAAACCCTACACAGCTGGTCAAGGGTAGGCACCATTTGCATTAAATATTGTTCAACTAAATACAATTATTACCCTTACTTTCCTGGACCCATAATTCCGTGCTACACTAATCCTAAACTTTGAACAATATTTGGCTATATAAAGATGTGTTTGTTTGTTTCAGTTGAGGTTTTACGGCCCTGTCAACCCATATGTGTCACGTCGAGCACGGTCAGTTAATCTACCCACTCTGTTCCTGGGCAGGTTTAGTCCTCTAGAGGGTTAAGCAGTAATTGGCACATACTTTTGTCAGTAACTGACAGCTGCCCTTCTTGAATCAGCGGAAGGGAGATAATGGCCGTTGAAATTATTTCTTTATTGATCTCCACGAAATTTCATGCAGCCAAGCTAGAGTTCGAACTCGTGACCCCCGGATCTGCAGTCAGACGCGCTGCTGACTACCTGGATAAATTATGAGTGTCTAAAATAATGTGATAAAATGGCGCACAATGTAGATTTTGAGGAGTCGTTTGAAATGGTATAAACAGTTTGCTAGGGTACATTTCAAGCAGCTCATTTCATGGGAGAAAACTGTGTCAAATTTGCTTTTGCTCCCTTCTGAAAAATGGTCTACTCTTAAAGGAAAGAATTTGCTCCCGTGGGAGCAAATTCTTTCCTTTTAGAGTAGACCAATTTTTAGAAAGGAATCGGTTTTACCTGAACTCAAACCGGAAGTCACAATAATTGTATATCTTGTAAAATCGTATATCCAGTCCCCTTAAAGCAAATGCGTTCTTTAATCTCATAAGTATTTTTCCAGTTTGACAATCCTAGTCTAGACGTTTTTTTTTTTTTTTTTTGGTGCATTGAAAGAAGAACCAAGTACACCTGTATGAATATCTATTTATATCTTTAAAACATCATCCTCAATGGAGTACAAAACTCAGATGTGTGTCAGTGCGCTGTTAGTGATAAAGGTTATATTTTTAGTCGTGCTTAAAATCTAAGAGCAGTATAATACTGTAACACAGCAGGGGATATAACACCAATTCATAATCTCAGCAGTTAACTCTTAAAGCGCCAAGAAAAACTGCATCTGAAAATGTCGTCTGTTATTGTCGTCTGCTGAATGTTCTTGCAGACTTTTCAAACCTATTTTTGCATACAGGCAAACAGTGTGGACCCTGATGAGACTGCTCCTAAAGGAGTTGTCTGATCTGGGTCCACGCTGTTTGCAAAAATGACATTTAAAATCACAAGCAGACGACAAAGAAGACGACAATAATTGTGACTGGCGCTTTAAGGGTTAATCTATATTTCGCAATCTGTTCTAGATCCAAAACTTGAAGTTTTTAAGGAGATTTAAAGAATGAATGCATTATAGTGGGATCATGTTCCCTTGTTCCCTAAAAATAATCAGACATGTTCCGTTGTTCCCTAAAAGTGATTTTCAAAATGTCTATGTTCCCTGTTCCCCTTAAACTATTTGCCACTGGTCCCTTGATTCCTTAAAATAAATGAGCATTTCTCTTGTTCCCTAAAACCCCTAGGAAGGCTTCATCACAAGAAATGGTTTGGGCCAACCCGAATGAAATGTTTCCAAAGCTGTTCTTCTGTTGTAGTTCTTCTTTCTTTGTGCGTCTGTAGTTTCATATATGGTGTTTGCATTGTCCTTATTTGTTCTTCAACTTTCCTTCTTTTGGTGACTCGGGATTTGCTGTACTTCGTGATTATGGTACAGTCAACCCTCTTTATACCGACACTCCATACAACGATTAAATCCGTTATAATGACAATTTGAATATCACGAAACCTTCGCTCAAGAGGGGACAGTTAATGAGAAATTATGCAAGAATACTGCATTAAAACTTCAATCAACATATGTTTTGGATATTTGTTAGAATCGCTGAGGCGATTCTAACAAATATCCAAAACATATGTTCTATGAAAAATTAATAAGACTAAAACAAGGTCTTTCTTACATATCATTCTGTCCATTAAGGCTTCTTTGCATATATAATTATGACCCCCTTAAACCCCATTTATATATAGTAAAACTGGGGTTTAGAGGGGTATACGTTGTTTTTCTTATTTCTGCTCAAAACATAGATTGTGGGTACTCGTTAGAACCGCCTCGCCGAGGCGGTTCTAACGAGTACCCACAATCTATGTTTAGAGCAGAAATATGAAAAAATATCAGAGTTTTTTATCTGAATTTTTTCAGTTTTTGGAGGTGAAATTTTCTATATATTTAAATAGGCTTGTTTTCGTAATGGTAACAGCTAATTCGTTTTAATGGCAACACCTTTGGGAACAAATGGTTTCGTTGTAACAAGGGCTCACTGTATTTCCTGTGAATCTTCACTGATATTCTTTCTCATGCTTTCATTTTGAATGAACATTGTATGTCTGTAATCCCAGCTGTATGCAACCTGAATACCCTTTTAGGGGATGGCAACTTTGACTAAAACAATTTTATCCCCTTCTAAAAAGTGTTTAATCTAAAGAGAAAGATTTTCTCCCCTTGGTAGACCATATTTCAGAAGAGAATATTTTAAAGGAAAAGGAACTGGAAGTTATAAAAGGGTTCTCCCTTGTAACATATGGCAGAAAACCAACCAGTCGTAATCCTTTTATATTCTGATGTATAGCTGGGTGATAAAACTGATGCAGCGTACCGAAATTACCTTACTCTTAATTCCTTGCCCTAAAAGTTTTATCAGTCGATTTTATACTTCCTGTTCACGTGTCTAACAATTACTAGGTGAATAGCAGAGTAGAATCTGATCATACACGGTGTCTGATCTGTATCTACGGTGTTTGCTGAGGCATCTCTATTTGAATACTTTTAGATAAATGCGTTTCACTACTTATCGCTCTGACATTGTCTTACCCTGTCTTATTCCAGTTAGTCCCAATCTGTGTACCATTTTCTCTGTTAGTTTCCTACCCAAAGAAGCTGCTCCGGAGTATGGAGTAGATAAACTTGTGACGTCATATTGGTCTACTAGAGGGTTATTAGCCAGAAAGTTGACAATAGGAGGTGCTATTAGGGAAAACGTACACTGTAAACAGACGTACTGACAATCTTCTAACTCTCTAAAGCATAGTTTTACTCAATACTTAAGGCGACTTGATACGTGTCGTTGAGTTTCAGTCATATTTTACAAGAATTTCCTATAGTCTTTCCTGTACCCAAATCCTTTTCTAAATAGGAAACTACATTAAAAGGGAAGAGTTTGTTTGGGGGTGGAGGGGGGGGGGGGGTGGGCGGAGGCAAACTCTTCCACTTTATAGAAGTCCCCTTTTCAGAAAGGAGACAAAACAATTTGACAGAGCTGTCTCCCCTGAAAAGGTTATCGTACCCTTTAAATGAGAACTCATAATACCAGTCATGAAGATGTGTATATTCACTAAGAAAACTGCCGTAAGCCAGCATAATCATTCTTCACATTTTGAATTTGCCATTTATATCAATGTATTTGTTTTGATGTGTCTTGAAAATATCTACACATCACCTCGCAGGCGTACAATCCACAAGTTTATATCGGATTTAAAAAAAAATGCGCAATACAAAAGACGATGTTTATTTATATGATGTCGACCTCATTTTTAAAGTGAAAAAAAAGTGTCAAAATCTAACTTTTCATTGACGTTAATGATGGTGCTCACGCCATTTTGGTAACGCCATCATTTATCGTCAATAAAAATGTTAGATTTAACTGTTGATACTATTGTCGTTTATGTTGTAAATGAAACTTTGGCGATACCATCATTAACCATCATTAAAGCCAATGAAAATGTTATATTTTGATTTTTAGATGTTAGATTTAAATGTTATTATCTGTATAATAAATATAAATTGGCGGATCTTTTGAAATGAATTTTATCGCATTACTCAATTTGAATGTTTTGATGCATTTTTACTAAGATGGCATTTAATTTAAAGTTTAGGCATAGATTGTTTTACAAACATGAAAATACGTTGGTTTAAATGACAACTTTACAAAGTAACAATGATGAGATTTAAATCTCCATGGCAAGTTCTAGCATCTCATATCAGTCATGTAATAATGGATAGCAATCATCTTCTCGGCAACAAAGAAGCCAGATTAACATTTAATTTCGAATAATGTGTCATCGGTCCAAACAAAAATCATTGTAATACCAGAATTAGCTGTTTGTGTACTTGTTAACTTAATGCAAACTAACAAGCAGAATCTGTCTCAAGCAAAGAAACTGGTGGTTCTGTTTAGAAAATGTTACCAGTTGGGGGGTTCCTCAAGGATGCAGTAATTAATGACGACATCTGACAGACAATGTTACATCACAATTTAAGAACTCATTAAGGTGCGGCGACGGATAATGTCGGCCATGATGCCTTTATTTTATTTGTTAATCTAGACTGTATTTTGTGTAATTGAATAATTGTATATTTTACCATAGAAATATTTAGCACTCTTTGTTAGTAGTTGCGTTACATACTACTATACATCACGAAACATGCCTATATAATTTTGACCTCTTAAACCCCACTTTTTATAGTAAACTGTGGTTTACTGGGGTAAACATTATTATTTTTATTTTATTTCTGCTCAAAAACATAGATTGTTGGTACTCGTTAGAATCGCCTCGCCGATGCGGTTCTTACAAGTACTCACAATCAATGTTTTGAGCAGAAATGATCTATGTTTTGAGCAGAAATGAGAAAAATATCAGATTTTTTTATCTGAAAGTTTTAAGTTTTTATATATTTGAATAGGCGTGTTTTCGTAATGAAAAATCAATGAACATTATAATGAATTATGCAAAACTAAAGTACGCACTATGAACCAGTTTTTCTACATGCAATAAGTAAGAAAATACAGTCGATCTTTAATGGCTCGAACATCTTTGGGGCCATGAAAATTTGTTCTACAAATTGGTAATTCGAGCCGCTGAGTGTTAACCATAGCACCAGGTCAGAAGGCAAATGGGGATAGTTTAGGGATGCCTTTTCATCTTCTATACATATGGTATGTAAAGTGTACTCATAAGAATCGCCTCGATGTGACGACTGTACAAACCATACGTTTTCATGATAAAAGAAGCAAAAAGTCCTAAAATATCCATAGATATTTGTTTTCTTGAGCCATCAGAAGACATTCCTGGGGACTCAAAACCGACATCACGAAAACACTACTAATCTTGACCCCTTAAACCCCACTTTTATATAGTAAAACTGAGGTTTACAGGGGTATACATTATTTATCTTATTTTGCTAAAAAACATAGATTGTGGGTACTCATTAGAACCGCCGCGCTGAGGCGGTTCTAAAGGGTACCCACAATCTATGTTTTGAGCAGAAATAAGAAAAATATCAGAATTTTTTATCTGAAAATTTTCCTCTTTTGGTTGTAAAATTTTCAATATACAGCCACCCATGGGAAGCTTAAAATGTGGCTGCTGAAGGCAGGTGGCTACTTAATACAGTTCAAATATGTAAGTCTACGAATTTTGGGGCTACTTTCCTCTGGCTGCTTAATACAGGTTGGCTGCTTAATAGAGGTGACCACTAACACAGGTTTGACTGTATTTGAATAGGCGTGTTTTCGTAATGGTTCGAATCAGCCACGGTAAACGAGCTATCAATGTTCGAGTCATTGACGTTTTACTGTATACACGCAGTTTGCAAACCGAGGACGTTAACCTATTGTATACTGAATAGACTCTCCCACACCATATATTGAAAGAGTCCAATTTCAATATTAGGTACGTCCGGCTATGAGATTTACATATTCCTAGAGAAAAATGGCTAAAGTATTTGCAAACAGTGGAGACTCTGATCAGACGCCGCGTTCTGCGGCGTCTGATCTGGGTCTGCACTGTTTGCCAATTACCCTTTTAGGGGTCTCCCGACTACAATGGGATAATTATACAACTGCATTATCATTACCTGGTAATTTTGAATGGACTGCAGGAAGCTATCTGGTTCAAATCTGGGAAGTGTCACGACTGTGGCGCCCTGTGACAGAGGGTTCAACATGCCAATGACAAGACCAGCTATATGAACCATAGGTAGCGCAGACAATGACTTCTCTCCATCGGTGAATGGCAGAAAATCCTGATGACTGCAAAACACATGAAAGTACAAGACGTACATGTATATATGGCTGTATTCAGGAAAAAACAAACCAAACAGTACTTACTCGACATTACGAGAACATGCCTATTAAAATATGCTGAAAATGTTACCACCAAACATCGATAGAAAGTTTTCAGATAAAAATTCTGAAATTTTTCATATTTCTGCTCAAAACATAGATTGTGGGTACTCGTTAGAACCGCCTTGCCGAGGCGGTTCTGACGAGTACCCACAATCTATGTTTTTGAGCAGAAATAAGAAAAATAATGTATACCCTGTAAACCACATTTTTTTTTTTCGTTTAAAAGTGGGGTTTAAGGGGGTCGACATTATATAGGCATGTTTTTTCGTGGTGAAAACAGAACGATCAGACGAAAGAGAAACTGCACCAGAAATACCGTCTTAAAGTTGTAAACAGTAGTACAGTCGAACCTCGATGTCTCGAACACCAATGGCTCGTTTACCATGGCTAATTCGAACTCGTTTTTGAGTCCCTACGAAATTCTTCGGATAGCTCAAGAAAACAAATATTTAAGGAAATTTTCTTATATTTTTCGTAAAATTGTGTGTTGTGTGTCCTCATTAGAATCGCCTCATCGATCGAGGCGATTCTAATGAGTACACTCAACATATAATCACTGTGTAGAAAATCGAAAAGATTTCCCTAAATTATCGCTATTTGCTTCCTGAACTGGTGTCATGATTACCCATGTCTCGAACGAATTTCCAAGATGTTCGAGCCATTGAGGTTCGACTGTACTTATGAACTTAAACTTGGTTTTATTGGCACCAAATCTTGCTCTTAATCCCGACACAGCTTCAGCTACTCGTACATGTTCGGTCCACGACTAACTCATCAGTGCTTAAGACATAACTTTGATGTCTGATTGTTTGTCCTTTTCTTTGTTTTTTGAGTTTCATGTGTTAGTTCGGGGATCAATTTACGTTCGATTTGTATTTTATTTTTCTATATTCACCTCGTTTCAATCACGTGACTGTGACATCCCGAGAGCAGACCAAAACTGGAGGCCGTTTCAAGCTTTACGTGTAACGATGTAAGTTGAATTGTAAGATCGAAAACCGATGGTTCGTTTACCATGGCTTATTCAAACTTATTTTTGAGTCCCTACGGATTTTTTCCGATAGCTCAAGAAAACAAATATTGAGGGAATTTTTCTTATTTTATTATGAAATTGTATGTTGTGTGTACTCATTAGAATCGCCTCATCGATGCGATTCTAATGAATACACGCAACCTACTATCATTTTGTGGAAGATCGAAAACATTTCCATAAACTTACGTCATTTGCTTCCTGACCTGACGCCATAATTAAATCTCATTGGCTCGAACTACCCATCTGTCGAACAAATTTCCATGGTCCCAAAGATGTTCGAGCCACTGAAGTTTAACTATATGACGAAAAGCGAAATGAGCCTTGTAGAATTTGTTGATTTCATGTTTTAAATGCCACATTGCTAGCTGACTGGTTATAGTGATATTATATAGAAAAAGGTACGTGTAGTTATCTGAAGAATGGTTTCTTGAATGGCGAGAGAGAGGAAAACTTCAATGACTCAAACACTGATGGCTCGTTTACTATGGCTGATTCGAGCTCGTTTTGTCCCTAAGAAATGCTTCGGTAGTTTAAGAAAACAAATATTTAGGGATATCTTAGGGAAATTTTCTTTTTTTTTATCAGGAATATGTATGTTGTGCATACTCATTAGAATCGCCAATAAGTACTCTCAAACATACAATTATTTATAATGTAGTTGATCAAAAGACTTCCTTGAATTATCCCCATTTGCCTCCTGACCTGGCGTTATGATTAACCCTCAAGGCTCATAGTACCCATAACTAGAACAAATTTCCATGACCCCAAAGATGTTTGCGCCATTAACCCATGTCCTGCTGAACCTGGGTATGTCCTGCCTTTACAAACAGTGTAGATCCAGATCAGTTGGCTTCTGAACTGATCTGGATCTGCACTGTTTGCCATTCAGTGTTTAAATTTGTATCAACAACCTGGATGACGTAATCTGATTGGCTGAAAATTAGAAGTGGGCATGGCATCTTAATTTATTCAGCAGGACAAGGGTTAAAGTTCAACTGTACCTGAGAGCGGCCAATTCGGCAATAAGATTTCTGTGAGTTAACTGTACTCCTTTTGGTAATCCAGTAGTTCCACTAGAGTATGGAATTAGCACTGTGTCATCAACCGAACTGATAACATGTGACATATCAGAACTAGAGTTACTCTTTGTGACAATGGTAGAAAATGGTCTGCATCCTTCATGCTCTCCCAAAACAATGATTTCCTATCGAAGAATAAGATACTATGGTAAGTGATACGCGTAAAAAATATAAAATAAATGTAAAGTCTCAATACTAGATTTTAGTATATCATCAGCGTAACCCGTGTGATGCACAGTCTGATCAGAGCCTTCATGGTCCGCTTACAGAATGAATGATATTTCAGAATGTATGAATGAAAAGCAAAGGCTTGGATGATACGTTGTGTATGCGCAGGATAATCTGAATCTGCACACGTTGCGCATATTCGAAGACACCTTTTTGCTAGATAGGTTTCATTTTAAATACAGATGACACCAAAGCATAAGAAAATTAAGGATGTAAACCTGTTTTTATGAACTAATTCATTTTTGAGTTAGTTGGTTACATAATTTTGTGATAAAAGGATGTTCGACAATTATGACAAATAGAATGATAGATATTGTTGATCTGAGCTGCCCTGTCAGCAACTGGACTATTCCCATGACTTACGCTTTTTATGATTACCGTATTCGACCTAATTACCGCACATGCCCCAATAAGCACGCAGTCAAGCAATTCCGTTGTCTTTAGATTACAGCCAGTGTAATTTTATCTAATTCTTTGTAAAGGCATATGTTGTGTGTACCCATTTGAATTGCATCGACTTGTCGATGCAATTCAAATGAGTACCCACAACATATGCTTTCATAAAGAAAACCAGAAGAAAACACACACACAAAAACAATGCATTAGCATCATTTGATTAGTCCTTGGCTGATTGTTTTGTTCGGAGTGGCTGCTGACAGACGTCTCTTGATAGCCAATTCATGTGAAAGCTGGTGACAGACGTCTGTTGATAGCCAATTCACGTTTAATTTGCTGGTGACAGACGTCTGTCACTAGCCATTCCACGTAAATTTTGCTGGTGACAGATGATACGATACGATATATTAATGAAGTATGCAGGTTTGTTTGCTCTCTCTCTCTCTCTCTCTCTCTCTCTCTCTCTCTCTCTCACGTTTCTCGTATAAGAATATAGCTAGGGCACTTTTCCTTTCTCCAAAAGTAATTGCATGTTTTCAGCTGAAATTAATTGTAAAAAAAGGCAAAGGACTCATTTGCTTTAGTAAATCTTATACAAAACCTTTGTTTCATAAATTCATAAATTTTCACAATTTTTACAAAGCATGGTGTTCTTGTCTGTATAGTGCTTAAATTCGCGTTCAAAAACATTTGTTAAGAGTTAATACGGAGCGTGTAGATTCGCAAAAAAAAAAAAAAAAAAAAAAAAATGAATTTTACTGTAATTACATTGATGAAATATTATTTTTGTCATGTCAATCAATAAATATATAAATATGTTTACTACAGCTTATTTCCATTACATTCTTACACAACAAAACTGTCTCAAGCTATAGAATGATTTGTTTGTTTGCTTGTTTGTTTTTCAATATAAAGGCCTGACAACTGCCCTACTTGACTCAGCGTAGAAAAGAAAGACCCGGCAGTATCGAACCAGTGATCTCCTGATCACCAGTCAGACGCGCATCTGACTGAGCTACCGAGGCTGGCCTATCGAATAAACATGAATTAATATGCATGTTCGATAACATGCGGTCTAGGACATTGAAAACACTTGGACACAGAATTCATGGAATCTCGTTCTATCTTTTACTCGCTTTCCACACCTACAAAACATACAAACATATTTTTTTCTCGAAGGTCAGACCTTACCATTATTAATCAAAGTAATATAAAAAAAAATGATCTAAAAAATCGTATCATCTGTCACCAGCAAAATTTACGAGAAATGGCTAGTAACAGACGTCTGTCACCAGCAAATTTAACATAATTTTGCTGGTGTCACCAGCGACTTCCTTTTTTTCAAAGAATACCCTTAGTATAGGTAGTTACATATTTTACCACAAGTATTTTTGAAAAACTTTAGAGCACAGTGCGGCAATTAGGTCGGATACGGTAACAAAATTAAATGGCGGGACAGAAATAGAGGAATGACAGTTTAACCCTTTCATTACTGCAGTCCAAACAAACATTTTATATTCAGATTAGAGGGCTCGTCACGAGCCGACTCATCCGGATCAACACTGTTTAATATTCTGTTTTGGATTTTGTGCTGACATTCCTACTTTTTAACGATGGACATATTAAAAATCAAACATGGAAGAGTCCAACTCACTACTCAAGGGTTAAAAAGTTAACTTTAAAGAAAGAGGGTTATGTTTAGCCGTAAGATCCTATACTGACAAATGCTGTTAGTAGCAATTATGCATATTTTGGCATTTTGAACATTTTGTTGGACACATATATATCAAATATTATTTAGCACATATGTATTATGAAGACAATAATTTCTCTTTTTTAATATCAAGAAGTATAGGTGTTCCGGAAGCTGTATCACACTTACTTAACGCAATAATTTCTTAAGTCATACCCCATGTAACATTCTACTTAAATCTATATCGGACCGCTATCGATCCGACAGAAATCCTGTCGGGCCGATAACGGTCCAATATAGTCAAGTAGAGTGCTATAACTGGGACTAAATATTTCACGGTTCTTACTTTACGAGTCGCATTTCAGTTCTCCAATGTAAGATGTATAGATTAAAGTGTAAAGATCACATATCCATACTGAACTGTAGATTTTCTAGCGAGCACATGACGTTTATAAAAAGTCGCATGAACTTCGATGCCACGTAATTAATGCGACGTTGTATAAATGTCATGACGTTGCATCAACGTTTAATCGACGTTTTATAAATGCCATGATGTATTAACATCATGTGCCCCCTGCTTCTAACTTATATTTCACCAGATACTGAATTTCAAGCTTCCGTTGAAGCTCATTTTTTTATTTCTTTAATTTATTTTTATTTATTTATTTATTTATTTTTTTTTTTTTTGTTGTTGTTTTTTTTATGCGTAAACGCTCTACTATTGTACTGTTACCTTAACAGTAGGGGTGAGACGAGCAGCTTCCCTTGCTGAGTTCGCAACATCCGGTGTCACAAACATCATTGTAGTCCCTGTCTCTTGCAGCTGATGAGATAGCTCCACTGAAATATCATTATAAATAGAAAAAAAAAGTTTGGTTTGATTTTTTTTCACAACCAAGAACCGATTTATAAATGCTGTTTGGAATGGAACCTGCATGGATGCTGCTGTTGCGCCATTGTGTTATTTTTATGTATTTGCATTCTCAGTGTATTTAATATAGGGATCAAACATGGTTTTTCATGCATTAACATTCACCAGGTCCCGTGGGAGGTGTTGAAAACCGAGGCCGAAGGCCGCGGTTTTCAACACCTCCCAAGGGACCTGGCGAATGTTAATGCATTGAAAAACCATGTTCGATCGCTATTATTGCATAAAACTGAAAATATTTGCTACATTTCGCGTTATTTCTTGCACTATTTTGTTTCGCCTTTTCACCGAGGTCGCGCGAACGCTGTTTCCACGGATTATGCTCGTTCTGGGGCAGGGCAGTACACATCTTGTGACGGCAGCAGTTCTGTGGCCCCGGTGCGAGCATATTGAAAGTTCCGTAGCCGTGCATTAACAGCGCGAGCCGTGCATTAACAGCGCGTGAATTGCCTTGTTAATACACGGCTTTTCGCCGGTTATTGCACGGCTGTTAATAACGTGCGACACTGCTTTTTATGCAATAATATTTAGTTAACTATTGGGACTAATGTTCGCATTTCAGTGAATATACTGATTCACGCGACGTCATATGATTATTAAGTGAATGCAAGTTAAACCATGATTCTCTCCAGTATTACTGGGCGATGGCGACGTTATTACGTCAACGACACTGTTTCGCAGTTAATAGGAAAACTGCGTGTTTTCTTGTTTGCGATATTCAAAGGTACGTTTTTGCTTGATGCCGCCAATATAATGTATTCTCCTGGATTCATGTCATTTCCTTTTGACAGGAATTATTGTTTATCAAATTTGTTGAGCACTGTACGAGCACATAGCTTCTATGGTTGGCGATAAAATCATTTCTACTTTATGTTAACTAATGGTTAACTGAAGTTAGTCTGTCTTCTTGTCTTGGTCAGCAAATAAGCTGGACAGTGACATCCACGTTGTGCGACATACTTTTTGTATAAAACAATTTCTTCTAGTTTTTTTTTTTTTTTTTTTTTTTTTGACTAGGCTCGAATATTGCCCCCTTCCAGTAGCAAAAGCAGTGTTAGACTAATGTACTTTAGAGGCGAACTCATGCTGTTTAATGCCCATTCTGTGTGGGCTCATATCTAACAGTTTTAAACACATTAACCTTTGTCATGCAGAATAAATTAAGATGCCGTGCCCACTTCTAATTTTCAGCGAATCATATTACTTGATCTAGGTTGTTGATACGATTTCATATACCTAAGCAAACAGTGCAGATCCAGATTAGTTGGCTTCTCCAGAAGCCAACTACAGTCTAACTTCGATGGCTCGAACATCTCTGGGACCATAGAAAATTGTTCGAGACGTGGGTGGTTCGAGCCACTGAGGGTTAATAATGGTGCCAAGTCAGGAAGCAAATGGCGATAATTTAGGGATTTTTTCGATTTTCTACACAATAATTGTATGTTGAGTGTACTCATTAGAATCGCCTCGATGAGGCGATTCTAATGAGTACACACAACATACTTCACGATAAAATAAGAACATTTCCTTAAATATTTGTGTTTTGAGCTATCGGAAGAACTTCGTAGAGACTCAAAAACGAGTTCGAATTAGCCATGGTAAACGAGCCATCGGTGGTCGAGCTATAGAGGTTCGATCGTATCCTGGATCTGAACTGTCTGCAAAGGCATGGCATAGCAGGATCAGGCTCAGGAAGGAAAATGGACTTGCTCAGGGTTTAGAAGAACGGTAAGATTTAAGGTGTCCGAATATTTAGGGTATCATTACCTGGCGTGAGCTGAGAGTTGGCAATAGTCAGTGCAGCATTATTCATTGCTACTCCGGTGATAATATGTGCATACTCTGGTCTATTTGTGCCGTACAGACAAGCTACATGTTTTGGGCGCAGTCCGAGATCATAAAGATTGTTGGCTAGACGATTTGACTCCATCTCTAGTTGTTCGAAGCTCCAAGATTTACCAGTCACTCCATCAATCTTTAAATAAATAAACGAGACCTTTCTTTTATAAGGATTCATCACACTCTTCACTAATACTTCAAAAACGTCTATACCAAACTTTAAATTAAGACTAGTCCAGTATTTCAAAAAGTTTTATTTGTTAAAAAAAAACAAAACAAAAAAACACAAAAAAACTATAAATAGAGCTGCAAACAGTACATGTTTGACAATATTGTTGTTTGCGAAATTTCTCATAAGGGGCCATCTTTAAACAGGTAGCGATTTTAGTACGCATGTACATGAATCCTTTCATAAGTTTGAACATCTCTTAAAGGAAAGAATTTGACCGCTCTGGGAATATCATTTCATTTAAGAGCAGCTTCCATTGAGAAAGACGTTGGGGTAAATATTGAATTTTGCCTGCTACATAGCCTAGGATTTTTTTTTTTTTTTTTTTTTTTTTTTTGAGGTTTAGAAGTTTGAATTTTACTTTCTTTTTTTGTGGGGTGGGGGTGGTAATTGTAAGAATTGGGTTAGAACCTTCTGTTGAACTGATAATTGTTGCAATTTAGTTTTAAGAGCTCTATTTCTGCTGTGCATCAGTCAATGCCATTAAAGTAAAAACGGAGCTATTGTTGGAAACTGTTTAAAGCACTAATATTACTAATACAATGACTATATAAGAAAAAATAAAAGAAAACTACACTTTTATTAAAAAAAAAAAAAAAAAAGCAAGGGGAATATGTTTTGAGTATGCTAATATCTACAGATATGTTTGGGTATGGCTGATATACCGGATATTATTTTGGGTATGGCTGATGTACCGGATATTTTTGGGGGTAAACACTAGATGTTGGGGCCACCCTATGAAGCAGACAAAGTTCAGAGTACCCCGCCCCCACCCACCCCCACCCCTGGGATTCTAAAACGACATAAATGGTTGCTTGCCAAACCGACCTTATTTAAATGTTTCTTCATATACCTAAAATAATATGAGAGAGAGAGAGAGAGAGAGAGAGAGGTGCAGAGAGAGAGAGAGAGAGAGAGAGAGAGAGAGAGAGAGAGAGAGAGACGGACATATGCTTATGAGAAAAATACCACGAGAACACAACAAAATCATTGCTTACCAAAGCAACCTTATTTGAATGTTTCTTACTATTCCTAAACAAGTAATCCGATAAGCTACAATTTGGAATGTCTACAGTATGTGGCGACTTGTGATACCAGCAATTAAATGTCACTTTAAACAGACGTTGATTACGTCGAAATATACGGATACTTTTATTCATCATAGTTTGGAAGGAGTATTCTATTTTCTATGACAGTTCCTTGTGGACTTTAATCATTGCTTAAATCTTGTAACTACTGATCTGTGAAATTATGATAACCATATGACAGAATCACACAACAGATTTGTCCACAACATGGGAAAGTGTACCTTTGGAATTATGCGCACAGCGAAGACTCTGATCAGACTGCGCAATTGCGCAGTCTGATCAGGGTCTTCACTGTGAGCCTATAGAAGTCAGGGTTCCTTAGCTATCAACAGGGTGCCACGCGAAGACTGATCGGACTGTGCAGACGCGCAGGCTGATCCTAGTCTTTGCCGTTTGCACATGCCAGAAGGTACATTTTCTAACGTTGAGGCTCAATTAATCATTAAGGTGATTGGATACATCTGGAATTTTAGTCTAGATCCCTAGTATAAGGTCCAGACACGGTTTCTCTGTACATGAATAAAGAAATATATTTTTTCACTACTGTGAATTATTGCGAATGACGCATGGTGTTAGAGGCCAGATTGCTGAGTATTAATTCGCGACGGCGAAGCCGGAGTGAATTAATATTTGCATCTGCCCGACAACGTCATGCGTAAGTTGCGATAATTCACAATAGAGAAAAATTATTTCGGTTCTAACATGATACAATAAGGAACATCGACATTGCTGCAATGTTTACCAAAGAACTCTTTAGCGGCTGACGTCGCGAGAAGTAAATGCTGACATGTGACGTCATCAAAAGCGCCGCTTTTGCACGCACTACGTTGACGATGTGAATTATTGTAGTTTGATCACGATGACATTTCCGTTAGGCTCAGTGGGTAAATGTTAACATCATGTTATATCTGGCTCATTTTAAACACCACATCTCTGCAGATATTTGTGTAAAAATCACTAATCTACGTTGACATGCCGTCAAGTATGAACGTTTTATACATGCCAAACTTGAACGTTATTCTTTTCGTTTGCCTAGCAATAAAATATGTAATTTCAATCTCCGCAACCCCTTAAATATTTATATACGACGTCACAAACCGACGTTAACGTAAAGTGAGGTAAGTGATCTTTTGCACTGTATTACAATGTGCCTACAAAATTTCATGTGCGCCCAGTGAAGATTCAGATCATCCGCGCAGTCGTTTTTTTCTAAGGCAAGTCATTTTACTATTTATTTTACAAATCAGATATCTGATTTAATATATCAGATATCTTATATAATATAAAAGATATGTGATATATTAAGTCAGATATCTGATTTAATATATCAGATATCTTATATAATACAAAAGATATGTGATATATTATACAAGATAGCTTATATAAATACGAGACCTTATATGTCAATTAATATATCATATGCTAGATAATATATATGCTATATAAGATATCCAAATTGACATATAAGATATCTTATATAGCATATAAGATATTAGATGTGCTATATAAGACATCTTATATAGCTTATAAGGTATCTTATTTACTAAAGAAGATATCTCATTTATTCAATTTATGTTATTTCATGTAGTGTATCAGAAATCTTATTTAGTATATCAGATATCTAAAGTAATATAAAAGATCTTATATAACAAATAAGATATCTAATATGGTTAATAAGATACCTTATATGTGGAATTAAATAAGATATCTGTAATATGAAATATCAGATATCTTATATAGGATATAAGATATCAAATATAGGATATTAGATATCAGATATGTTAATTCAGATATCTTATATTATATATTAGATAACTTATATCCTGTATTACATATCTGATCTAATATATAAGCTGTCTACTTGCATAATAAACAGTATAACAATTTGACAGCAAGTCGTTTTACTATTATTCTATAAATCAGATATCTGATTTAATAGATATCTTGTATAGTATATAAGATAATTGACTTATAAGATATCTTATATGCTATATACGATATCGCATATGCTACATAATATATCTTAATTGACATATAAGATATCTAATCTGCTATATAAGATATCTGATATGCTTTATAGGAAATGTTGTATAGAATATATCTTGTTTACTAAAGAAGATATCTCATTTATTCAATTAGATAAGATATCTCATTTATATATCAAAAATCTATATTAATATATAAGATGTATCATTTAACAAATAAGATACCTTATATGGTAAATAAGATATATGTGATATTAAATGAGATATCTGATTGCTTGTATCTAAGTTTCCGGGACAACTCGGTCCATAACAAGCTCTGCCCATCACAAACTCGGCCCATTGCAAACTCGGCCCATGACAAACTCGGCCCATAACTTTCAATGTAATTGTTATGCGCAACATTCGCAAAGTTTTTGATGAAATGAACATGTAAAACAATATACATTGTATAACAATAATTTAAGCAGACAACTGAAGTTGAAATAAAAATAAAATTCTGTCGACTCTATAATCATTAACATCATTTTTATTTGTCGACTTTGCATATAATCATTGACATGAAACAATCGGTTCATCCCCTCCGTCACAATGTACTGCTATATAAATTATATATATTTTTTCTAAGAAAAATATGTTTAATATTTCATTTTTTTTAAATGAAAGTGTCAAATAACATACAAAAGTTACGAGGGCAAGTCAATAAGTAACCAGCCTATCCCATTTCCAATTGACCGAGACACCCAAGATTTTCATGTCTTATTTTAGGTCTGAGGGCAAAATTGCATCCTTATCGTGTCATTCACTCATAAGATATTGAATGTCAAACATGGCTAGCGATGCAAAAGTAAGCTTTTCGTCTAAAGTTGAGTACCGTGCTGTAATTCGGTACTTGTATTTGAAAGGGAAAACAGGTCAGGAAATACACTGCGAGTTGACCAATGTTTATGGGTCTTCTGCACCATTGTATGCACAAGTTAAATTCTGAGTTGGGGAATTCAAAAGCAGTAGAACGTCTTTAGAAGACGAAACCAGGTCTGGACGCCCACCAGATGCCACCGATGAAGAAATGTATAACAAAGTACGGGATCTGGTGTACTCTGATAGGCGAATTAAGGTGGAAGAAATAGCGAATGCATTACACATTTCACATGGTAGCGTTTCAACAACTTTACATGATCGCATGCTAACAGCCCGTTGGGTCCCAAAATCCCTTAGCGACGAGCAAATGGCAACCAGTGCATCAGTATACAGCGCATTGTTGAAGCGGTTTAGGTCAAAGGAAGATGATTTCCTTTCACGTCTGATGACTGTAGATGAGCCTGGGTCCATTATTATGAGCCAGAGAATAAAACTCAAAGTCGCCAGAGTGTAGGGCCGGGGTCTCCGAGGCCAAAGAAGTTCAAAACGCAACCCTCTGCTGGCAAGGTGATGGCAACTGTATTTTGGGATGCAAATGGCGTTATTATGTTGGACTTTCTAGCAAAGAAAAGTACAATAACAGGTGCATATTATGCAAATTTGCTCGACTAACTGAGAATTGTGATCCGTGAAAAATGCTGAGGTAAACTCTCCAAAGGGATTCTGCTCCAACAGGACAATGCGAGAGTCCACACTTGCAAAATTGCAATGGATGCTGTTGAGCGGAATGGGTACAAGCTAATACCGCACCCCGCCTGTTCTCCGGACTTAGCTCCTAGTGACTATTTCCTATTCCCAAACTTGAAAAAGGATATCCATGGACGTCATTTCCGGTCCAACGAAGAAGTCGTGGCGACAGTTGAGGAGTGGGTCAGAGACAAGGACCCTGGCTTCTTCAGTTCTGGGCTGATGGCACTGGAACATCGTTGGTCCAAGTGCATCATTCTAGAGGGCAATTACATTGAAAAAGAAGAGATCGATTTCACCCAGAAATAAGTTAGGCTGGTTTTTTATTGACTCACGCTCGTATATTATTCAGTAATTCATGCTGTTCTAAGACTGGGGACACATTTGGCAAGACACAAATAGATTTACCTGTGTTTATAGGTGTTTTATGTTTACTTACTTTCACATGTGTTGTGGATATGGACCGGCGAAACCAGACTGTCGCTCAGACACTCATTGGGGTGCGACCCTCTGTGCAATTCATATTTAATAGGCTAAGGATCCGGACCCAAATGGGACATGGGACAGTTTTTCGTCCGCATGTGCTTGTGGTGCCTGTTTGCGCGCTGGGTGCGCGGTTGTAGATATTAAAGTGAGGAATAGGGAAGACGGCAGGATTAGGCTGTCCATGCCCTGTACAAACTAACTAACGTTACCATATCGTATATACGAGGGTCGTGCAAAAAATTCTGTCACTAATAGGCTTCCTTAGTTTTATCCCAGGTATATTTTAAAATGCTTCACTGCACTTGAATGGTGTGTTGAATAGCTAACGATACTCGTTTATTTCGTGCAAATTGCTTTCCAACTGACCGAGTTATTTTAAATTGAAATAGATGCAGTCATATACACTGACCAATTTACTTGTTACATTGGAACATGAACCAGAAGTCTGAAATTCGTAGCTATATTAAATGCCGTATTAGGCTTAATATAGATTCAAAGCAGATATTTAATGAATTGTGTGGTATATATGGACCTCAGATCATTTCAATGCGCACAGTTTTTAGGTGGGTTAAAGCTTTTAAAGCTGGGAAATTTTCTGTTGAAGATGATACCCGTCCTGGAAGGCCTAACACCTCTGTTACCAAGGCTAACATCGCTGCTGTAAAGATTGTGGTCAAAGATATAGCTAGTTGTACTAGCATATCAGAAGGCAGTGTGCAAACAATTCTGAAAAAGCGTTTGGACCTGAGAAAGGTTTGCGCTAGGTGGGTACCTCATTTGCTCACTGAGGAGCAAAAGACACAACGCTTTAAATGTGCCCGGGAACTTTTGAAAATATACAAAGGCTGTAATAGTCGGGTTATTTCTAACTTGCTAACAGGTGATAAAACCTGGGTGCAGATGTTTGAGCCACAAAGAAGGGCTGATAATAAGCAATGGAAGCGAAAAGATCAAAAACGCCCATGTATTGCCAAGAGAACCATAAGTTCGAAAAAGATGTTGTACGCAATCTTCTTTAATTCAAGTGGGTCGGTCGTTCAAGTGCTTTGTCCATCTGGTCATACATTCACTGGCCGATTCTACAAAAATTCTGTACTGAAGAAAGTGAAAGAGTTTTACAATAAGAAACGACCAAGCGAAGGATGGACAGGAGTCCACCTTTTACATGACAACGCCTCCTCTCATAAATGTAAGGTTGTTAAGTCTTTTTTGGCTTCTGAAAAGGTGAAAGTTTTAAACCATCCATCTTATTCACCTGACCTGAGTCCCTGTGACTTCTTTTGGTTTAAACATATTTATTTCCGAAATGTTTACATATACAACACATACAAAAGTACAACAATAGGATTAGAACGAAAGCATAAAAGCTTATTTAGTTCCTTTCCTAGGATGTGATCATTGTCAGAAATATGAGTATACAAGCAAATCCTGAATGGTTAGTTTCCAGTGGTCCTCTTCAAGTAATAACAATTTATTAATAAATAATAATTGTGAAGTTTAACATGAAGAGATGAGCAAACATAAAATGAGAATAAGAAGAGAAAAGAGAAACAAATTACACAAGATGTAATGAAGAAAAACAGAGGGAGGGAAAGAAATGAAGAACTATGGAGCAGATTTTACGAAGACTATGAATATAGTAAGAAGTTACTGGGGACTGTGAGCGGTGCAGGACATCCGAGTGATGTCATCGATGTATGCTCCGAATCACTGTCACTATTTAAAGTCCATTTAGTCTGGTACAAATAATGACTGATACGAGTGTGACCGATTAACTTTCTTAAAATCTTTTCGTTCTTTGGATATACCTCTGTACTGCTTCAAAAATGGCTATATTAGCTTCATTAGGTAAATTAAGATCGCCATTGAGGATTATGTTTAGGGTGATATTGCCATGTTGTGATGAGTATCCATTAATACCTGTCTATGATTTTGGTATAAATGGCATCTAAAAAAGAAGTGGTCTGCATTTTCTATTTCACCACATCTACAATTACAGAGAGGAGATTCTGTGACTTCTTTTTATTTCCAAGGCTTAAGAAAATGCTTTCTTGAAATAAGTATACATCTAGAAGTTCTCTTGGCAGCGCTATTTATCAGTGTCTCCAACAGATACCAAAAGAAGACTATTTATCTGCTTTTCGCGACTGGGTAAAAAGGTTACAAAAATGTGTTTCAGTAAAGGGGAATACTTTGAAGGTTTGTAATAAAAATATGTTTGATAAAACGTAGCACTGAAGTAATCCGAACCAACTGACAAAACTTTTTGCAGGACCCTCGTATATATATATATATATATATATATATATATATATATATATATATATATATATATATGTATATATATATATATATATATATATATATATATACATATATATATATATATATATATATATATATATATATATATATATATATATCACCAAACGAATTCTATTAGTGTAATGCGCACTCCGCTGCCCGTATATCTGAAATCCCAGTCCGTACATTGCTAAACGTTTACGGGAATTATCAATAAAATAAACAGAGTCTACGCATGTTAAGCACGTCATCTACATGCCTATAGTTATTGTTTTTCTTTTTCTTTTTTTTTTTTTTTTTTCTTTTTTCTTTTTTTTTTTTTTTATGTATGCCAACTGCGTGTGTCTTGAGATTTATTACCGTAAATTTGTGTTCAGTTATATTCTGTTCACAAAGCCCCAGCAAACGCAATATACCTCTCTCTCTCTCTCTCTCTCTCTCTCTCTGTGTGTATTTAGACAGGCAAAGAGCGGAGCAAATAGCGTAGACATAGACACTTCGCCAAAGAAAGATGCGTCTGCTTAGGGTCCGCACTGTTTGCCGTGCACCCAGCAGTATTTTAGACACATAAACAGGTAGTTTGTGGGTACTCGTTAGAACAACCTCATTGGGGCAGTTCTAGCGAGTACCCACAATCTATGTTTTGAGCAGAAATATGAAAAATATCAGAACTTTTCATCTGAAAATTTTCATTTTTTGGTGGTAAAATTTTCAGTATATTTAAATAGGAATATTTTCCTAATGTAATATTTAATATTATTTTATTGTTTGTAGGCTTTTCTGTTCAAATTTCAAAAGCAGGAAAATGTCCGTGTCTGAATAGTAAACCTATAAACTATATATTGCAGCGCACGCTAGTCCGATTCTGCATATGTTACCTGGGTTATTTCAGGAATGCCGAGCAGGCTGGGCTAGGTTGTGCAGTCTGGTCGGAATTTCTCAGGTTGCGAGAATTGTAACTGCTGTCGCAAGGTGTGATTTAGTTTATGCAAATAAAAAAAAACAGTGCAGGATCGGAACAGCCAATGTAAGATGCGCGGTACCATAAGAATCGCGTAGGTCAGAAATTTAGATTTACATACGCATACGCAAACATACGCACGAACATAGACATGCACACACCCACATACATACGCAAAGTTTTTTTTGTTTTTTTTTTCTTCTCTTTCTAAGTTTAATAGTTAATAGAATTAATTATTTTAAGAAATGCTTGTAAAATTTGTATTATTCCGCCTGGACAATGTAAGTGTTCCGATTTCGTCTGATCAGGGCACCGAGTTTTGATCCAATACTACTCTCCCTCTGAATGTTATACGGAAGTCGGAGGTGTTTTACATTACCAATGTCAGTGACATTTAGGGTTGCGACATTTGGAACGTCATGTCCCTGATTGTCATTCATGCATTATTATCATTTGTGTATGTATGGAAATGGAGCTTGCATATGATGTTATGACATTAAGCGGACGACGTTGGCGACGGTTAGCGGGTGCTCATCGTCGACCGCGTCGACGTCATTAAGAGGGATAGAGGTCGAGGGTGATCACGTCGACGTCAGTAATGGGTATATCATAGCGTCGGATATTCAGTCGCGACGTCACGCATGACGTCACTCACCCTATACGGTGACGTGCGTCATTGTAGAATAAGGGGTAGAAACTTAGCAGGCTTCATCTTAGGTTATTATATCTAGAACATGTCCTTAGTCTGTGTTTTGTTTATTTTTAGTTGATCTCAATGTGAGGTGCAGTGCCTAGATTCCAGTCTTGCGCGTGCAGAGGCCACCAAACAAGAATCTAATGCGAATTGGTCAACAACCAGAAGTATAAACCAGTCGGCGTTCAAATGATTCCGACATGAAAGAAAAAAAAATGAGGCCGTGACTAAATAGAGAAATGTGTCTAATGATAAATTAAAATGAGCTCAATAAATAATTAAAATTATAATAAAACTTGAATTAAAATTAAGGCGCCATTGATATATAGTCAAGGGAGGCAATCTCTTCACATTGGCACACAGAGTTTTCCTCATTTGGTTGGGTATATACAGAGTGTATTAAAGTGATTAACAAAACCAGGTTAATCAAGTAATATACCAGTATAGTTGCCCAACCGTGCCAATGTGAAGAGATTTACGTCAAATTGTGTGTAAAGTATTGTATTGTTGGTGTCTGTATTATTATAGGCATATGTGTTGTAAATAGTATGATACACATGTATATGTAAAAAAAAAAATGTAAAATTCTAGAAATTAACTTCGTTACAGTCTTCTGTGTAGTGGTACAGTTAGGCAACTCTGAACCCGGAGCTTTAAAAAATTAGAAGTCACCCTCGGTGCCTCTTGGCCGCCTAGGGCGTAACGCCTATGGTAAAGCACAGCACTACCAGGAATTATCGTACTACAGGAACTGTCACTCAGGTTATCGATATTCCAATTTAGATCGGTTTCGATTAATTCCCTTTGACTGGAGGCCCGTAAGCGTCGTCTTACCTGTGTAGCTGGTGTGTAATCAACCAAGTGTCACACACCTACAGTACTACTACAATTCAGATTAAATCATGTGTGGATGCATTGCTCTTGGACCCAATATACACTGGAATAGGTCCGAGTTAGAATGAATGAATGAATGAATGAATGTCAGCAGATTATTCAGTATGATTTTCAAAAGAATATCAATTGTTTAACCTAAGAATTGATTAATAATGATAATAACAAAATATTAATTAATTGATTAAAATAAATTATTATTACTATTATTATTATTATTTCATTATTTCAAATTGAATAAAAAGTGTTGTATTTAGTTATAGATAATTCAATATGATTTTTAAACGAATTTAAATAGTTTAACCTAAGAAAACAAAAGAAATTAATAAAAAAAAGTGTTATATTTAATGAATGATAATTCAGTAAGATTTTAAAATGAAGAACAATAGTTAATCTAAGAGAACAAATGAGTTGATTAATTAAGGTTGTATTTAATTACTGATGATAGTTTGGTACAATTTTTGAAAGAAAAACGATCATTTCACCTGGAGAAAACAAATGGGAAAATTTAATTAAATATAAGTAATTCGAAAAAAAATGAATGAATGAATAAAAAAAAATTACTTTATGATAACCATAAACTAAAAAAAGTAAGAAGCCTATGGATAATGAATACGGGAGAAAGACCTATGTCATCCACTTCTTAACATCATAGGACAGTTTGCGTACCTCCGTTAAGTTATCCTAAGACATTTGTTGTTACAATACGAAAGAAAGAAAGAAAGAAAGAAAGAAAGAAAAAAGCATATGGATAATGAGTACAGGGGAAAGGCCTATGTCATCCACTTCTTAACCTCAAAGGGCAGTCTCCATACCTCCGTTATTAAGTTAGGTTATCCTAAGACATTTGTTAGTACAGTAATTAAAGCTACCTACTCTTTAAGGTGATCTAGGTAACCTATTTCACATCAGTACTATCACCACAGATTAAAGAAACCTATTAATCAGAATGCAATCAAGTGTGTTTAATCAGTGCTCACCAGACACCATGATATGCGGCGTCTGATCTGGGTCTAAAGTTCTTATCTATTTGTCAATATCCCTTTTTTAGCATAAATGAGTAATATCAAATATTACTGTGTTTTAAGCAACCTTCAGGTATGTGCCCTTTGTGGACCAAGACCCAACTGCGCTTTCTAAGCAAGGTTATGCTCTTTGCTTAATGTGTGTTACAGATCTGATTGTTAAGATCAGTATGTGCAGATGCTTATGCTAAACAATCCTACTGGCCATTCTGTGCCTGAGCATAGTAGTAGTATTAGGGTACATACATGATTAGAAAAAAAAAAAAAACACGCAAATTTAGAGGTTTAAATTATTGGTAATTTGATAATTTAGTAGTTTGAAACCAGTCTGCAAAGCTCACACAGACCGTCAGCTGGACAGAGGTGTACAAACAGGACATTTCTTTCAAGAGAGGTACATAAATAGCTTTGGGCTATTTGTTCACAGCATAAAGACAATTAGCTATTTCATAAACTTAGGACCCATTGGTGGCGCGAATTAACATAGTACTTATCAGTTAGCACTTTGGGTAAAAGTTTTGCAGACAACATAAATATGGGACAATTTTCTCCAGTTCTCCATTAAAACATATGTTGTAGGTATTAATTTGATGCACCTCGGTGAAGCAAAAACATGTTATGAGTACTCAATTGAAGAACCTTGGTGAGGCTCATCTAATGAGTACCCACAACATATGTTTTTATGGAGAAAATAATACAATCACCAAATACTTATCCTGAACAATTTTCCTCTGTATGTTTTATTTTCAAAACAGGATTTGACATTTCATGAAAATTGTCTCCAATGAAGACTATTTGCATGAAGTGTCAAATCCTATTTTCTGGATAAACTAAGACAATAACCACTTTATCGCATGCCGAATTAGCCCAGAAAGTGATAAACGTTTAGGGATCAAATATCACCACCACCCCAAAAAAGGAAATGGTTTGACATTTCTTGCAAAGCATCTCCATTGCAAACAATTTGCATGAAATGTCAAATCTTATTTTCTGGGGAAAATTCAACAAATATCGCCAGTTTGTTGCTGCTGAAGTAGCCCAGAGAGTGGAAAAGGTTAAGGGTTAAAATTTTTACCCCTCCCCCACCCCCATAAAAAAGAAAACAACAAAAAATAAAGTTTGACAGTCCATACAAACGGTCTCTGTTGGAGACAATTCGCATGACATGTCAAAGCCTACTTTCTGGGAAAAATAAGAATATCATCATCACTTTTCCCTTGATGCATGAACGTTGTTTAACAATCATTTAAACTTAAGAAAAAAAAAATAGACAAACTGTCAAAAATCTTTCATAAAAATTAATGTAGAATATGCTATTTCTAGTTTTATCTTATCATCTCAAGAATTGCAGGACCACGTGACCTGTCTCAGATAAAGGGCAGTTGTGTCAGATTATGAAAAAGGGAAATTATGTATTATGCAAACACTAAAGATCCAGATCAGTCTGCGCATCTGCACACTCTGATCAGGATTTTAAATCTTAATCAATATATTCTACAGTAATTAGTGTTTATTTAGTTACACGGTTAAACATGGTGCTTTGTTTGCCCATATTCCTTGATCATAGTTATAATGGTCCTTTTCAAATGTTGATGTTCATTTGATATTTTGACCACTTTGTTTTTATTGCATGAGGTATAGATTAAGCTATTATTACATTGTCCAGTGGCCTGAGGCTTCTAGTTCCCACGGGATAATAATAATAATGGTAGACAAATGGAACCAGAAAATAAACTACGTGCTGTTATTTAACTTGTATTTATATATGTTTGAACAATTTTTTTAATGCTAATATAAATGAAAGTAAAATGTTTTGTTGATCGTTTCAGATGTCTTCAAGTAACATAAGAAACAATTATGATTGAATCTTTTTCAAAAAAAAAAAAAAAAAAGGGGGGGGGGGGGGGGGGGGGGGGCTTATGAATTATGCGATCAATGTAGACCCGATTAGTCTGTGTGTCCGCTGAAATACATTGATCAGTCTATACTGCATGTTGAATACAGCTTGCACAATCTATCAAAGAAAAATGTATGCACATGCTGATCTGGAACTACAATGGTTGCTGCTTTTATTTGGAGAGACTCGTGTTATTTTTGTGTTGGGTAATTAGCAAATATGGATAAAATGTCGTTTTCCTTGGATTATGACTGTTACTACTATCCTAGATTTTTAGACAGAGAGGTCTGTGCCAACGGTGTAGACCCATATCAAATGTCACATTACGCATTGTGTGTTCAGGGTCTACACTATTTTACACTTACCCAGCAATGTTTAGACAAATCAGCTGGTTCTGTAATGGCATTGTTAAAAAGATAGGGCAAGTGTTGTAAAGAGTAGAACTTGATCGAATCATCTGGTATCCCAGGTTTGTTTTTGAAACAATTGTCTTTAGAGTAATGTTTGAAAAGGTGTGTACTGAACAATTTTTTTAATCTGACTGAGAAAGTGGTTTATAGTATTTAACCTCGGGATTCTGATAAACACACCATAAGAAAAGGCAGTGACCCTGATCAGACATTACATCACAGAGTATCTTAACAAAGGTCTACACTGTTTGCCACTCAGATAGCAAGTATAAGCTGTGTCAATAGGTAGCCAAACGGACTTGATCAAATTTCAGTATGATAGTAATTTAATGTGTCTAATAGGGTTTATACGGTAATTACCAATATTTTACCCCTAAATACACGTGTACGATAGTATAAACTGTCCATGTGGCTATTTTACAAATAAAACATTTCGAATATGACCAGCTTAATAATATTCATTCTTCGGAATTGTGATGTACAACATACATATAATAATAGTAGTAGTAAATACTACTACTACTACTAATAATAATAATATCATTAGTATCATTATGTTTTAATTTCCTAGATAACCATTTTATGAAACAAAATTTCTGAAAATAATATCAATTATCATTTTGTTTTAATGTATTTTGTTTTAAATATTATATTTTTTTTTTATTAAATATACATATTTAACACCGCATGTTGAATAGAGCTTGCACATTCTATCAGAGAAAAAAATGTATGCACATGCTGATCTGGAACTACAATGGTTGCACGTCATATTTAATGCTGCTTTTATTTGGAGAGACTCTTGTTATTCACAGATTTAGAGAACGTTTGAGAGAGAGAGAGACTCAATCTCATTCGTTTAGTCCTTATTTGTGTACAGGAATCTAAAATGAGCAAATCGTGTCAATTAAAGTGCTAGTTTATGCAAAAAGATCAAATATTGGATTTGATTCTGTTTGTGCAATTAAAATTGCGCATATGCATGTATGTCAATTATGTAAAAAGTGATTTCGTTGTTTTCTTTTGTCAAGATAAGGACATAATTGGCATTCATTAGCAGTAATTGTAATTAAGAAAACATCGCAAGAGTGGCCGCTCATTTAGGTATTTTTCTTGTATCCCGACAAAGCATTTTTTTTCATCATTAAACAAACAAAAAAAAAAACAAAAAAAAAAAAAAAAAAAAAAAAAAACAAACAAAAAAAAAAAAAAAAAAAAAAACACCAAGTAATTAAGCAGTTTGTAGTTTTCCTATGGTCAAAAGTAATTATATCAAATTTTCATTAAAGCTTCAATAAATTGCCGAATAAAAACATAATTCGACATAAACAAAAATTAAATAAATAAGTTAATATTATCATAAATATATATCTTTGTTTTCTTTTTTGGAGCTAAATAATCTTTATAATACTATCAATGGATACCAATTCTTTTTTATTTTCCAATTCTTACAACCTCTTTTGCAATTCATGCTAGTATCATGTGTACACAAGACCTGCGTCTGTGTAATCATTACACATTTTCTCTCCGCATTTTTAAAATATAGCTATATTCTGCAACCTGTGGGCCATTTTTAATAAAATAATTTATTCAATATTTTATAACATAACTATAGATGTTAAATAGATCTATCGAATGAGAGGTTATAATGAACGGAGAAATTTTAAAAAATATGACTTTTGGGCGATTGAATCAAGGCAATTTTTCATTTTTGTTGTAAAATACAAAGACTTAATAAGGAAAAACCCTTGTAGCATTCATTACAATCTGGGCCATTTTAAAATTTATCTTATTTCAACAAATTTGGTATCAAATTGAAGCAGATACATTCTCCCATCTATTGCGAGGTTATAATAATATCTTGTATTATTGAAAATAAATGATTTTATTAGTTAAATGATGGGCTCCTATATAATTCTATACATTTCCACACTAGTACCTGTCTGAGAACTAGCGACATGCTGTGACGTCACAGAAGGGACCGATTGGTGCGGATTAGTACCTGTAGTACGAGAATTCCTGCATATGGACGTTGACTTTTCATCACAAACCCTAACAAAGCACTCACAGCGTTCCTAATCCACTTTTAGTATCATAAGCAAGCGAAGCTTATTGTAGTAAAATGGATTCTGGAGAGTGCTTTTAGGGTTTGTGATAAAACGTCAATGTCCTGTGGGTAAAGAGTTGAACCATCCGAGTATTTTGGGACCAAATACAGTAAATCCCGTCCGAGAACTGAGTATAATATCTATATTTCCGTAAAATGGATTTATATATAATACCACATTGATATTCTTTTACCTATTATTTATTAATTACAACTGACAAGAGATTTATTATGGGCCGCTTTATCCGAGATACATTCCTGAGGGCCGAGTTTATATGGGCCGACTTTGTTATTGGCCGACTTGTCCATTTACCATAGTCAGTACACGACTGTTGGAATAATAGGTTTGTTTACAACACGTGCTTGTAACCTTCAGAGACAAGCAAGGATGTCGTCATCATTATCGTAATGATTATGCATTCGTAACTAATGTACTGAATGTAAGCTTTGAAATGATTATGCATTCGTAACTAATGTACTGAATGTCAGCTTTGAAATAAAGTTTTGTGCCATCTTCACAGCCACTAAATATCGACTGATAGTTTTTAGTAGAGGAAAGAAACTCTTAAAAATATATATATTTATTCCCATTCGCAGGGTTCAATGTTCCCTAACTATCAGGAAAGCTACAAAGTAAGTAAACTTCTAAGACCTTCTGGCACCTTTGCTTACTGTGTTGCTTACTGTACTTTGGACACCTCTTAAAAAGTCGTTTTCCTTGGTATTTATTATAAAGTATACCGGATCTCCAGACAACTTCTGATATGAAATAAAGGCGCTGCCTTTGATGCAAACAACTTTTTTTTTTACTGATACGGTTATTTAGCTAGTTCTGGGTAAGGTTATGCTTGATAACCATTTCCAAATAACTGGCTGAACAAAACTTGATTTGTTTTTGCTGATACAGAGTACTATCCTTCCTTGAAATACCACACTAATAAAATTTGTCATTCACCTTTGGTTATCTGCCCTTGCGATTTTTGTGATTTGGCTATTTCCGAATAGTTTTGCTAGTTCTGAATAATGACTGAGGAATCTCTAAAAAATCCTTCTGATATCGCAACAGCCTCTGAATATGACTTTATGAGCTTGTATTATCGTGTGACAGAAAAATAATTCAATATAAAGACATAAAGGGGCCTATATAGACTGCCATGGCCCTTTAAGTCAAAATCACATGATTCATGGCAAAACCATTTTTCGGCATGAACACCCTCCTTATGACAAGATTTAGCTCCTATTTTCTGGATTTAATAATCTTTCAAATGTAAAAATATTTCAGTGATGTAAGAAGTTGCAAGGAGTATATGTGCATTAGGTCCTATTTTAGACACTTTTGATGCCCAAAAATAAAATAAGCAGTGAAATTATGTGTTTCCATTGTTACTTAACCCTTGTCCTGCTGAACCCGGATATACCCTGTTTTGCAAACAGTGTAGATCCAGATCAGTTGGCTTCTGAAGAAGCCAACTGATCTGGATCTGCACTGTTTACCACCAAGTATGCAAATTTATAGCAACAATCTGGATCAAGCGACGTGACTGGTTGAAAATTAGAAGTGGGCGTGGCATCTTAATTTATTCAGCAGGACAAGGGTTAAGTGCCTTATGATGCCCTAGAAAGTCTCCCTGTACTTTGTCAAAGTGCAGATAATATAAGCCACAACATGAGAAAACCTGTTTTCGAGGTTTTCAACCAAGTAAGACTCAAACTGGCCTACTCCAACCACAGCAATTGGCTAGTAATGAAAGTTTTGATAGGTAGTATACTGTCTAGAAAGGGAACACCAAGGCACTGATCAGACTGTGCAGATGCACAAACTATTTTTTTTTTTGTAAGCATATGGCATAAAACAGGTTATCTAATGACAAGGCTCATATTTTCGCTTCAGTTATCTGTCACATGTGTCAGATTCTTTTATCTACATTGCATCAATATGAACACGTTTAAACACAAAGTGAGTGAACTCCTTTCTCGGAACTAACCAGATTGGATGCATAAATTAGTGATCAATTAATAGTTGAAAAACAAGCGTTTTCTTTGAAATCCTTGCAGGGAGCATTTTAGCAGATGTTGAAAAGTATGTTCCACCCAATAGTTGTAAAACAAAATGTTTTGATTGACTGCCTGCTTAAAGGATATCTATAGGATAATGTTTTACACATTTGTAAAATTTATGTAACGCGTAGGGTCACTAGGGGAAGTTGGGTCGCATCAATCAATAAGATAATATATCCCATATTTATTTTCTGATATATGAAGAGAAAGAAATGAAAGACAGAACCATACCATTTTTTTTCTTTGTTATATTTGACCATTGTTGTGTCTTTGATGACAATTTTTTCACTAATTCAAAACTAGCTAAAACCTGAAACTAGCCAGATAAAGCAACATTTGCTACCGGACGTCATACAAGATGTTGACAGCCTCTCTACAGTAATGCAAACCCTTTGTATGATTGCTATCAGGCCATGTACTAGGTGACTTCAACTTCAGAGAAATTGTCTGGCCTGTTAGGCTTAGCAAATCTGGTACCATGCTGTCAGTCTGAAGGACAAGTGTAACTTGACATTATGAATGATCATGGCATGGAACAAATGACACACTATCCTACTAGTGATAAAAACACCTTGGACTTAATTCTTGCATATGCTGGGACAATTTCAGGATATTCACTCTCTGGTTCGTACCTTTATTTACCAAAATGACCAGAAATACTGGAATGACCCTGAAATTATGTCACCGGAATAGACTTAAAAAATTGACAGTAGGTAAATGCATGGTTAATGGATTATTAAGCCACTTGATGTTTCATTTAGTGTTTGATTATGTTTTTAAGAAAAAAAAATGTTTTAGTACATAAGAAAATGAATTACCACTTATTAATGGAAGAAAAGTATGCCATTTTGACCCCAACCCCCCACCCCTTAAATTCCAGTTTCATATAGTGATACTGGAGTTTACAACAGGGGTATTCATTAGCTGACCATTAAACTTACCAAGCAGTTAATTAACTATACTGAAAGGAAAAAGAAACGCAGGGTAGAGTTTTTTCCTTCTTATTTTAACCATTTTTTACGGTGTTTACTATAGCCATACACTTTTACAGATTGTCCTGTGAATGTGAACCGCGGGTATACGAGTCTTTGGTCGATGTGCTGTCTACCCAGTGTGTGAAATCATTCAACCGTGCACTACACAGTGCATTGCACGGACAATATGGAAAGCCAAAATTTCGTGCAAAACAAGCATGTTTAAACCTTCAGCACAAGATTTCCTCACACCATTTGGTACACTTCAACGATACACAATGCTCTTCGATTCTTTTACCGATTTTTCTTTTCATTTTTAAGCTACTTTGAACTTTTTTTCAATCATGGTACGATTGGCTGATGTTCAGAGGGGTAGGGCATTGCTGATGCAGGGTCAAAGGCAACAGCAAGTTGCCAATCATTTTGGGGTTAACGTCTCAACAATTGAACGTCTTGTTAGACGTTTAAGGGAGACAGGGCATTTAGCAGACCGACCGCTCTGGGCGTCCACGCGTGACATCGCGACATCAAGACAGGACAATCCGTCTGGCACATTTGCGGAATCGTCATCTCACTGCTACTGAAACTGCCCTTAATACAGTAGGTACGCATAATCGACAAATTTCTCCGAAGACTGTTGGAAGTTGATTGCGTGAGATTGGTCTTCGAGCACGTCGTCCATACATTGGTCTGCCTCTGACCTAGGCACGTAGGTTGCATCGTATGGCGTGGTTGATGGCGCATGCGCCCAGGCTATTTCCGATGAGGCAGTGGAGATGAGTTCTTTTTACGGACGAGTCTAGGTTCACTCTCTATTGCGCAGATGGTCGACGTCGTGTGTACCGATGTCGCGGAGAACGCTTTGCCGACGCCTGTGTTGTCAAACTGGATCGGTTTGGGGGTGGCTCCGTTATGGTCTGGGGAGGCATTGCTCACGGGATAAAATCACAGTTGATTATTGTTGCGGGCAATATGACCGCAGTAAGGTATAGGGATGAGATCTTGCATCCTGTTGCAGTCCCGCTTGTGCAACAACGTAATCTGATTCTGCAGCAGGACAATGCCCGACCACATCTTGCCCAAGTTTGTCAGGATTTCCTGGCAAACAATAACATCGCACCACTAGCATGGCCACCGTACAGTCCAGATTTGACCCCAATAGAGCACATGTGGGATGAGCTGGACAGAAGGGTTAGGAAGCGCCGAAATTGCCCCGCAACTCTCGCACAACTAAGGAATGCGTTGATTTATGAATGGAATAACATCCCGATGCGAACTGTCAATGCTTTGGTTAACTCTATCCAAAGGAGAATTAGGGCAGCAACGTCAGCAAGAGGGGGGCACACCCGATATTGATTTTCAGTTTGATTTTGATTTCAAGATTTGGGGGGTAGCTACCAATGAACTTCAATAACTCGAGACTTGTTGATCACAAACTAATGAAATTTGGAACTTTTGTTCCATACATGTACCGTTTTGTAATCATAGTAAAATATTTAACAAACTTTTTCAAACTTGAATGAAATTTAGGAATAAAATTTACTCTGCGTTTCTTTTTCCTTTCAGTATAGTATTGTGCACATTGTTTCTGGCAAAAAAATGTGCACAATACTGGTTAACCGCTTAGAGGACTAAGCCTGCCCAGTAAACGTGTGGTTAGGTAAACTGACCACGCTCGACATGACCCATTGGGTTGACTGGGCCATAAAACCTCAACACAAACAAACAAAACAATCTATGTTTTGAACATAGATTGTGGGTACTCATTAAAACCACCTCCATGATGCAGTTCTAATGAGTACCCACAAACTATGTTTTGTGCAGAAATATGAAAAAATAGAATTTTTTATCTGAAAATTTTTATTTTTTGGTGGTAAAATTTTCAATATATTTGAATAGGCATGTTTTCGTAATGTGTATCATGCTTGTGTATGAAGCTAAATGTCAGAGTGCAAGTGAATGAACTCTTTGGAGTACTTAAAAAATATTTATATCAGTGTATGTTTTTAACAGGTGTATGTATAAATATACCTCTTGGAATGCAAATATGACAGTGTGTGCAGTTTATCGCTCTTAAAAAGAAAAACAGTAGTCTGGTCAATCTTTTTTTTTTATCTTTTCAAAGAAGTCAAATGTTATGGGTACTCTTAATGAATACCATGGTGAAGTCATTCATTTACTACCCAGTGAATGGAGAAATAAGGAAAAAAAGGTAAAAGCATCATTTTTTTCTCTGATTGAAAATTGCATCTTATCCATCTGGTAAAATTGACATATTTTCTATATGCTAACTTTTCATGTGTTACAGACATTTGTATTATACCTCAGCTTTGCTTAGGTTGAGCTATGGTAATTACTTTTTTACCGAGCTCTGTCCATCTTTAACACTTAGCACACTTTGGGCCAATTCAGCAGACAACAAACTGATCATTGAGACAAAATATTTTTTTCTTTTTTTTTCTCCAGAAAATAGGCTTTGACATTTCATGCAAATTGTCTCCTTAGGAGTCCTTAGGAGACAATTTGCATAAAGTGTCGAAGACTATTTTAATGGAAAAGTAAGAAAAATATCTTCAGTTTGTCATCTGCTGAAGTTGGGCAGATAGTAGTAAAGAATAAAGCACCAGTGGCAACAGCAGCAGAAGATGTTTTAAATTTTTCTTTTATTTTTCATAGAAAGTTAGGCTTGATTTCACAAGCTCTATCTGCGAGGGAGATTATTTGCATAAAATAGCATTCCTTATAACAAAAAATAACAAAAATACAAAAGTACAAAAGTAAACAGTATGTAGTCTGCAACAATTTTCAATGAAGGTTTAATTGCAGTGCATCTAACTCATGTGAGGATTAGATATGGTTCACAATTGTTGTTTTTTTTTTAGAAATACATGTAAACACATTCAAGTTGGATAAGATTTTTTACTATTTACTACATATTTTTTTTGGTTAAAGAATGCATTGAAATGAGTAAGTGTAAAGTACTCACCTTAAATTCTTATTCTTGATGACTTTTGCTTTAAAGGCATTGTTTGCTTAGAAATGCTTGCCAAAAAATATTATCCGAATCCAAAAGGTTATGATAATGGTCATAACCTTTCAAAAAAATCATATATGCAGTGTAAATAGAGGGTTTTAGATGCTCTTTCCACATTCTGAATTACTGATATCGATTTCTGTGGAAGATTTACAATTATCAATTTCCGTATAAGATTTACAAATTTCAGTTTTCGTGTAAGATTTAAGCAGAAACAACTGCTGTTTTCTGGATTTGCTAAGTTTCACGAAATGATTATATTCACTGTGGAAAAGAATGAAGGTAAAGTTCTGCATATGATTTTTCCATACTTGATACTGTATTGTCACATAAACTGATATAAGCTAAACTTACTAATTTAATCAAAAGAGAAAACTCACATTACCTTGCTTGTATTAATGTTATAAAATTTATATATTTTTTTCACTTCTGAGGATCAACATTATACTTTGTGGTTTTGTCAGAAAGAATTTGAGGCTCTTTCATTTATTTGATTTGGTACTAAATTATACTAACACACTTCTGGTATACTAATGGATAAAAATTGCAGCACCTTTATTGTTGATCATATCTGTTTCTGTTTTGTTACAAAAGCGAATTTCCAAAGGCAAACTTTTAGGTTTTTATTTTACTTCTCTGCAGCTGGTGTTGAGTGCCTTGTGGTGGCTGTAAATTGTGTCCCCATACTTCACCATAGTTCAGATTATATTTTTGTTTCTTTTGGGTTGTGGAGCCCATTCTGGTTACTTTGAAAATTGAATACTGCGTGAGCCAGTGCTAGGGGGCAAATGCAGCCTCACAAACTACATTGCTGCATATGAAGAGACTTAACCCTTAAAGCACCAAGGAAAATTTGAAGCAGACGACATTTTAAATTTTATATTTTTTTTTTTTTCATTTTTCAGAGAAAAGTCTTGACTTTTCATGTGAATCGTCTGCTGAGCAGACGATTCACATGAAAAGTCAAGACTTGTTTTCTTTGAAAAATAAGAAAAAATCAAAATGTCGTCTGCTGCATTTGTGATTGGTGCTATAATGGTTAATAAAAACAAGTCTCCAATTTTGGTTCTTTTGTATGTTCTTTGTCTCCAAAGAAAATCTTAAAGATTTTTATTTTACTTCATTGCAGCTGGTGTAAATTACCTGTGGTGGCCATAAAATGTCTCTCTGTACTTCTCCATAATGCATATTGTATTTTCTATTTCCTTTGAGATTATTGAGCCCATTCTGGCTGCCTTGAAAATTTAATACGGCATTTTAAGCCAGTGCTAGGGGCATATGCAGCCTCACAAACTATGTTGTAGCATATGAAGAGACTTAATAACATCACGAAAACACGCCTATATAATTTTGACCCCCTTAAACCCCACTTTTATATAGTAAAACTGGGGTTTACAGGGGTAAACATTATTTTCCTTATTTCTGGTCAAAAACATAGATTGTAGGTACTCATTAGAACTGCCTCATAGAGGCAGTTCTAATTAATACCCACAATCTATGTTTTGAGCAGAAATATGAAAAATATCAGAATTTTTTATCAGAAAATTTTCATTTTTTGGTGTTAAAATTCTCAATATATTTGAATAGGCGTGTTTTCGTAATGAAAACCAAGTCTCTGATTTTCATTCTTTTGTATGTTTTGTTTCTAAAGGCAACCTTTTTAATTTTATTTTATATGTCCATCACGAAAACATACCTATATGATATTGACCCCCTTAAACCCCACTTTTATATTGTTAAACTGGGGTTTACAGAGGTATACATTATTTTTCTTATTTTTGCTCAAAAACATAGATTGTGGGTACTCGTTAGAACCGCCTCGTCGAGGCGGTTCTAACGAGTACCCACAGTCTATGTTTTGAGCAGAAATATGAAGAATATAATCAGAATTTTTTATCTGAAAATTTTCATAATATTTGAATAGGGTTTTCGTAATGCCTTATAGAATAAATTCAGGCCAATATTAGTGAACAGCTTGATATTTTGATGACTTACTTAATATGATAATGATTACTTTGAATGAAAGGTTGACAAAGTTTCTCCAGAAGAACTTCAATTAAATAAAACTACCCGGTACTTCTGATACCGAAGCCATATTTCTGGATTTGAATTTATAAATATCTAATAATATAATTCCTTCTAAACTTTATAACAAATGGGATGACTTTGATTTTGATCTTTTAAATTATCTGTTTTTTGGGGGCAATGTCTCTTGTGCCACACATCCTGTGGTGTGTACATTTCTCAAATGATTCATTTTGCAAGAGCATCCAGTCAAGTTAGTTACTTTAATAGCAAAATAAAATTTTTAACATCTAACGTTTTATGCAGGGGTACCTGTATAAACTACATAAAACATTTCTTAAGTTTTATCAACACCACTGTAACTTAATGTTAAATATCTGAATTAATGTCCAATTATAAGGCTGGTTTGAAAACACTTCTGCGAGAAGGTCTTTGAGAACCTGATGTTTATGGTGACTTTGTAAACTGAAAAATTGCTGCTGATTTTTAGAAACAGTTTGAAAAGATTGTCACTGGCTACAACATGTATATTCTGTGCCAGACTGCATGCCTGGTTGCCACACCAATGGTTGACAACTTCCCTCTTTGATTGCGCAATAATGAGTCTGTCCTCAGACTAAACATGGTTCCCTCCTCAATCTGTTTCAAGATGGTTGGCATCTGACTATCAATGTCTGTGGTCGGGCCCATCGTGGACCTGTTTGTAGTTTTCTTGTGTTGTGTCTTGAGATTGCCATTGAGTCCTTTTAATGTTTGTAACTATGAGTGTTCACTGATAAGGTAGAGGATCAAACATAAGCAGCATCAGAATTTAAGGTGAGATTTTGTGTGAGTAAAACTGGTCTAAGGCCTCAGTAGTTTTTCTATTGACTGTTCCAAGGTGGTTCCTCTGTTGTGGCTCTTTCTGTACACCATATTTACCCTAAGTATTGGGACACCTTATCTACTTACCATACTTGTCCAAAAATTTGAAATACGTCATTCTACTACCTCTTGATGTGTTTAAAATATTGCTGTATGTATGACAAACAGTGTATACCCTGATCAGACGCCATATTCTGTAGCATCTAATCTGTGTCTACACTATTTGCTAAGGGATTTCTGTCCCAATACTTAGGGTTATTACGGTACTTTCTTATATGGTGGCTGTTTTGTCAATGTTTATTTCTCTTTTCTCTTCTTTTGATGTCTCTGGAAGGCTGCACTTGGTGATAATAACATTTCCATGGTATCATCTTTTTCATGTTTTCTACTTTCATTACATAAACAATTTTCTCAAACAGCCATGAACATAGTGATGACCTTTTGGATTTAGAAAATCATCATCATCATCATCATATCCATTTTTAAGCCGGTTTTCCTCTACCGAGGGTTGGGCTTGTTTGACAAGTCTTTCTCTGAGACGTTCTCTCCACTCAGAACGGTTCTGGGGATCAGCAGAGTCCATTCCCAGCTTCTTTCTGTCATGCATCAACACTTCATCCCACGTTTTCTTTGGCCTGCCGGGTCTCTTCTGTGCAACTACATTTAGCTTGCATACCTTAGCAATCCAACCTGTACTGCACTCTACATGTCCAAACCACCTCATTCTACTGGTGCGGAGCACCACATCCAAGTCCTGGATGCCAAGCTTTGAGAGAAGGGAGTCTGAGCTGACTTCATCCTTTACCTTGACATTACAGATCCAACGGATCATTGCCCGGTCATTACGCCGCAGGCGGTTCAGTGTAGCTACTGTCATGGCCCAGGTCTCTGCTGCATGCAGCATCACACTCCTTACGCATGATGAATACACCCGACCTCTGGTCAGAAGTGGCAGATTGCGGTTGGTGAGAAGGGGGAGCAGTTGGCAGAACTTGCCCCAAGCACATTTGCAGCGTGTTATGGCAGCCAGCTCGCAACCACCGCCAGCAGAGAGCATGTCCCCTAAATAGCAGAACTCCGGAACAGCCTCAAGCTTTTCATCATCAACCTTCACCTCTTTCACCGTTCTTCCATCTATAGGCCGTGCTGTTACCAGGCATCGGGTGCACCTGAAATCAGGGTCAGGGCGCAAGGGGCCCTTTATGCCACTGCATTTCTTGTGTATCCAACACAAGCAGCCCCCACAGAAAATTGAATTGCTACCAACTCCTGTCTGACAGACACCGCAGGGGTCCTTTCCAGATTTCTTCAGTAGGTCCAAATTCATGCCAGACGCCATAATCTTTGTCTTTCCCATGTTCACACGCAAGCCTTTCTTCTCCATCTCTGATTTCCATGTCTTCAACTTTACCAGCAGTTCCTCCATGGAAAATATTTAAACTTTTTTATACTTCAGTTGTTATGTTAATTTCAGACCAGAATGGATGCCGAGGAAATTCTGCAGGCTCTTGGCGGGTACCGACGCTACCAGTTTGTAACATATCTCTTACTTGGCTATATCTACTTGAGAGGAGCATGGCATGTGTTTGCTATCATGTTTATTGGTGAGTCAACTTGCAAGAAAGCTTAACCCTTAACATGCTGAATAAATTAAGATGTCACACCAATTTATAATTTTTAGCCAATCAGATTACTTGGTGATACAAGTTCACTTACTCGGCAACATTCTTTCCTGGAGATTGATCATGAAATATATTCTACGGTCATTCTCTCCCTATCGCTGATTCAAGAAGGGCAGTTGTCAGTTTCTGGTGAAAGAATGTGCACAATACTGGTTAACAGCTTAGAGGACTAAGCCTGTCCAGTAAACGTGGTTAGGTAAAGTGACCACACTTGACATGACTCCATTGGGTTTACTGGGCCGTAAAACCAACACAAACAAACTGACATTACTTAATGACAAACAATGCAGATCCAGATCAGTTGGCTTCTTCAGAAGCCAACTGATCTGGATCTACACTGTTTGCAAAAGGCAGGACATGTTTGGGTTCAGCAGGACCGAGGTTAAAAAGACCTGTTTCATAGCTCCAGATTAGAGGACTAGCCAGATGGATGTTTTGCTTATTTCTTAGTGAAGTGCTTCAAATGAATACTCACAACATGTATTTTCATGAAGAAATAAGAAAAAATATCGTTACTTTTTGATTGAAAAAAAAGTATCTTATCTGGTGTGTTCCCTATAATATATAAGTACTAAAAAATGGGTCTACCGGTACATAATTAGGCAGATTTTCTGCACCCAATTGTTCAGAACTAACAATGTCATTGGTTAACATATCATTAAAACTTTGATCATTAAATATGACATATACGCTAATAATTTTGCGGAAAAATGTGAGTAGCTTTTGCAGTTTAAGGGCCTTGGCTTTTGTTAGTTTAAATCAACTTAAATGTGTTTGTTACTGCAGAGCTACCCTAATTCAATATAGGTATTAAGCGAAAAAGTGCCTACTAACAAGCATAAAATGCACAGAATATTCAGATCATCCTGCGCACACACAAAGTATCGTCCTGGCGTTTACTCTCCTTCAGACATTCTGTAGTATTCTGTTAGTGGTCAGTGAAGGCCCTGATCAGACTGCTGATGTGCAGGCTGATCTGGGCATTAGCTGTCCGCATATGCCCAAAGACATATTATCGCATGGCACCGCCCACATGAATCATAATACATTAGAGCATGCCAAAACTAATCCAAATCTCTAGAAAAGAAGAATATTATCCAAGGCCCAGTTGTTCAAAACTAAAAATGTCATTAGATTATCTTTAAAACTTTGACCATTAAATATGGCATATACGCTAATATTTTTGCTGAAAAAATGTGAGTAGCTTTTGCATTTAGCTACACATTTTTTCAGCAAAAATACCTGTGAATTAGATATTGTACTTACTAGAACAGTTAGCATTTTGACCACTAACAAGCTTGTTAAGCTAATGATGCTTTGAACAACTGAGCCCAGATATTTTTTCTTATTTTCCCTACATGTTGTGCTACTCATTAGAATTGCTTCAGTAAGGCAATTCCAGTGAGTACCCACTATATATGTTTTCATGAAGAAAAAAGAAAGTATCAAAATTCTTTGGTTGGGAAATGTTTTCTCAAGAGTTATGCTTGTCATAGCACAGTGCACAATCTGGTCTAGGTATGAAACACTTCAAAGGCTGATATACCGGTGCTATTTTAGAGGTAACTAAAATCACAGGAACTTCACTTTTGCTTCAAACTGATTTGCCCAGACTGTTGTTTTGAAAATTATATTGTCTGTAAAATTAATTAGAATAAGTGTTCTGATACTCTAAGTTTCACAAAAATAATTTAGAATCTGCACACTGACTGTGAAAGTAATACATGTATACATGTTTATCATAAAATACATAAAAATACAAATATATTAAAAAACTTCTAAAGTAATTAGGTTATTATTTAATTCATAACATTTTTACCTCCCTTGACCTAACTTGGCTGCTTAGCCTTGTTAGAAACCTACATACTTTGACAATATTTTCTCCTATAATACTTTATTGCACAGTCCTCAGAAGCATTTTAAAGCAAACTAGGGGCAGCTTAATTTCAGTTAGAAATAGTATTTTCAGATGACAAAAAGTAAGGTTATATCAAAATTAGCTCCGTTAGCTCTCTTTATGGTTCACTGATTCTCTGGACAAACTGGGCATGTAGACATATTTCTAGATGAGATGTTTTATTCAGCCAAAAAATACTGATATTGTTTTTATAATTCTATGTAAACATGTGTTGTGGGTACTCATTAGAAGTGCCTCCTTGAGGCACTTCTAATGAGTACTCACAACATCTGTTTTTGAGGTGAAATAGGACAACTATTTATCAAGATTTCTTCCTATCTAAAGCTATGAATTGTGCTAACCAGACTGCATGCTTGCATTGTCTTGTCTGGACTTTTCATGGCTTCACGTCAGAGGAGTATCCATATAATATTTCTCTTGCTGTGGCTACTTACATGTATTAGAAGCACCTCAGGGATGCTTCTTTAGTTTTGTGTGGAAATAAGAAAACTATCAGTCATAGCTTTTGATAAGGTGCTTTTTTCAACCAAAAAGTATCTATATTTTTTCTTATTTCTCGACAAAAACATATATTGTGGTACTCATTAGAAGTGCCTTGGTGAGGCGCTTCTAATGAGTACTCACAAGATATGTTTTTATTGAGAAATAAGAATACTATTTACCTGATGCCCACTCTTATCTAGACGGGTAAGACCTATGATCAGTACTTTTCTGTTAAAAAATGCCTTCTACTGAGCTATGGTATTTGTAATATGCACAGACCAGAAGGCTTATTTTTGTCACAAAGTGGTTTTCTTGTTAGCATTCTTCTTAAAAACCTATATTGCACCATTACTGGCCTAACAGGAATTCTTTTGGGTTGATAATGATCAGGGCCCAGTTGTTCAAAACTAACGATGTCGTTAGTTAATGTATTGTTAAAACTTTGATCAGTAAATATGGCATATACTGTAATATTTTTGCTAAAAAAATACCTTTGAATTAGATATGTACTTACTAGACAGTTAACATTTTGACCACTAACGAGCTTGTTAAACTAACAATGCTTTGAACAACAGAGCCCAGATATATATTTAAGTAGAATGCTAGCTGGTAATCTTACTTCCTTTGTAGGAGCTGATCCTGGTCATGAGTGTGCCTTACCTAATAGTTCTGCTGTGAACAAGTCATTACCTGCCATGTATACTGATGGACAGTGCAACATTCTGGTAGATGAAGGTGGAGTAAATGTGTCCAAGCCTTGTCCCTATGGTTACTTTTATGGTGATCAGTTTGAGTCTACAATACTGTCTCAGGTTTCTTACTTTCTTGCTTCATTATTTAGAGAAGTGTACGAGTTGCTAAGTGTTAGCAATGCAGACTTTGGGTCATGGGGTTCTGTGTTTCAGTCCCTTGAAAGTGGAGTTAGGTCATGGCACAGAACCTTACATTATCTGAGGTGCTTTGTGACAGGTGGTAGTACTGTGTGCAAAGTACATACACAAACACATCTTATTGGTCCATCAGGTTAATCCTTCTCTTGCTGAATACCACATGCCCTGTCTTAACAAACAGTGTAGATCCAGATCAGTTGGCTTCTGAAGAAGCCAACTGATCTGGATCTGCACTGTTTGTCATTAAATATGTGAATTTCTATCAAAAATCTGGATCAAGTAATCTGATTGGCTAGAAATTAGAAGTGGGTGTGGCATCTTAATTTATTCAGCATGAGAAGGGTTAATGGTCCATCAGGTTAAAATAAAATTGAAAAGCCCATATAGCAATAGAATATCACAAACATGGCGTCTTAGTATCCCTCCATTTTCTATTTTAAAAGTCTGCCTTGCCATTTGATAAGTCTGAAATATACAGTTAGTGTCCTAAAATTTCAAACACTTCATTCCATACTTTATTTTTTGCCAATTTTTTTTTTTTTTTTTTTTTTTTTTTTTTGTGCCTTTGTGTCACAGATGATTTATTATGACCTCAACTTCGAAGAAGTTGGAGGGGTATATTGCTTCTGGGGCATTTGTCCGTTATTCTTTTTGATGTATAGCATAACTTTAGAACCATGCATGCTACTGTTTTGAAGTTTCATATACGGATTCCTCATGAAAAAATAGCTGACACATATTTTTTTTTCTCGACAGGATTATGCCCCTTCCTGAGTTATGGCCCTTTGAAAAAATATGGATTGTTGTCAAACAAAAAGGCAAACTCAAATGCTTAAAATGTATATCAGAACACATATTGTCTATTTCAGTGGGACCTAGTGTGTGACAAAGACTACATGGTGGACCTTTCAACAACTATCTATATGATAGGAAACTCCTTTGGAGCTGTGCTTATTACCCCATTCTCAGACAGATTTGGTCGGAAATGGGTCCTGTTGATATGTTTGTGGGTGCAGGGTGTTTTAGGAGTAGCCCTTGCCTTTGTGAACAGTTATATCCTCTTTGTCTGCCTCAGATTCTGTTTAGGATGTCTTAATATGGTAAGGAAAAAAATTGGCGGACTGTAAGGTTTGAAATTTCTTGTGAATCATATGCTAGGCTAATAATTCACATGAAATGTCAAGCCTTATTGTACAAGAAAAGTATTTTAAAATGTTACCTGCTACAATTTTGAATAGTGCTTTAGAGATTAAAACAGATTTTAAATTGTTTTTCAATGCATAATATTCTGGGTCCCACATAGCAGAGTAGTTTTTTTTTTTTTGACATTTCTTGGGAAATGTTAGTTTGGAATCTTTTTAACCAGGCAATGCTTTTCTAATGCTGGGCATGAAAGAAGCCCAGAAAATTTTCAAGGCTACAGTACATAAATATGTCAGACAGTTAACCCTTGTCCTGCAGAATAAATTAAGAGGCCACGCCCACTTCTAATTTTCAGCCAATCAGATTACTTGATCCAGATTATTGAGATAAATCCACATACTTCATGGCAAACAGTGCAGATCCAGATCAGTTGGCTTCTTCAGAAGCCAACTGATCTGGATCTACACTGTTTGCAAAGGAAGGGTATTTCCTGGTTCAGCAGGACAAGGGTTAATGTACAATGAAAGAAAAGCTCACTTCTTCCATATGCACCATCTGATCTGGGCTTTCATTGCCCACTTAAAAGTTTAATGGATGCTGCAGAAAAAGTTGATTAAACAGGCAGACCTGATCAAGATCTGGACCATTACTGTTGGCATTTGGCATAAATGCCCTTTTCCCATGTTGTGCATCAATTAAGGTTGGCTAATCAGAACTGAAAATATAATCAATTATCAGTCCTGTCATCGTGATCGATAATCGATTAGTAATCACTGAAGATTTTGTCATTAATTTACCTGACTGTCTAAGCATGGCTCTTACCATACGTTATACTTTCCTGTATGTATTTGATCAGCCGGGCCTGAGCAAACAATATAGACCCAGATGAGATGCAGCAAAATGCTGTGCCTCATCAGGGTCTATACTGTTTGCCACTCATCCAGCTACTTTAGACACAACAATGGGTAGTAAATTGTACTTGTTCAAATTTTTGATGAATTATGGTAAGGAATTCAGGGCCCAGTTGTTCAAAACTAACGATGTTGTTAGTTAATGATTCGTTAAAATTTACATCCAGTGATACGCAAATATGCTGAAATTTTTTGCTGAAAAAATGTGAGTAGCTACTCACATTTTTTCAGCAAAAATTATCAAAATATTGTGTATTGAATCCGCTAAAACAGTTAACGAAGTGACCCTTAATGAGCTCGATAAGCTAATGATGCTTTGAACAACTGGGCCTAGGTGTATAAATACTAAGGTTAAAGTAAAATAACAGACACAGAAATCAAATGATCGATTATTAGCAAATCTGTAATGATAATCATTTTGTGGAATTGATCGATCAATTAATCGAGCCTTAGCATCAATTATTCTCTACAAAATGACAGTATACAGGTACCACTTTATAATGGTTCATTATAAGACTGTTTAGAAGATAAAACAGGTTAAAGGTGGAACCCAAAAGTATTTTTTCCAAACAAAAACCTATAGATTATATAGAAAAATGACCATAAATGACTAAAAATGTATAGATTATGTAGAAAAAATAACATAAATGGTAATTTTTCTATATAATCTATACATGTTTGTTTATTATATGTACATGGTTGTCAAACAAAAATATAAATTACAATAAATGACCTAAAAAGCATAGATTATATAGGAAAATGGCCATAAATGGTCATTTTTCTATATAATCTCTACATTTTGATTGGATATAACACAGTTGTTTAGCTAATGTGGTTCTTGATTTGAATCCCAGCAATAGTGTTATAAAGAGATTGCGGTGTATTTTTCTTTTGCAGGCTATAGCTTTGATAGCATATGTGATGATCACGGAATTATTCTCTGCAAAATGTCGAACCAGGCCATCTGTTGGAGCCAGCCTGTTCTGGTCGTCTGGCCTGATGCTGCTAGCTCTGTTTGGGTATCTTGTCAGAGATTGGAGACACCTAGAATTCATCATTTCTTTACCAAACTTTCTCACTATAGCATTTATTTGGTATGTATCATATTGTTTAGTTCACCATATTTATTACTCTATGTACAGCCAAACTTCAATGGCTTGAACATCTTTGGGACCATGGAAATTTGTTCCAGACATGGGTGGTTGGAGCCACTGAGGGTTAATCATAGTACCAGGTCAGGAGGCAAATGGGGATAATTTAGGAATCTCTTTTCCATCTTCTATAAAATAATTGTATGTTGAGTGTACTCATTAGAATTGCCTCAATGAGACAATTCTAATGAGTACATACAACATACATTTTCATGATGAATAAGAAAATTTCCCTAAACTATCCCATTTCTTGAGCTGTCGGAAGAATTTTCTAGGGACTTAAAGAGGAGTTCGAATAATCTACAGTGAACGAGCCATCCGTGTTCGACCCATTGAGGTTATACGTTATTTGGACAGACATGCTTAATCAATTGATGTAAACCCAGATCAGATGCTACAGAATGCAGTCTCTGCTCAAGGTTTAACCTTTAAAATGTCAAGAAAACCTGCATCTGAAAATGTCGTCTGTTTATGTTGTCTGTTGAATATTCTTGCAAACTTTTCAAACCTATTTTTGCTTACAGGCAAACAGTGTGGACCCTGATCAGACTGCTCCTAGAGGAGCAGTCTGATCTGGGTCCATACTATTTGCAAAAATGACTTTTAAAATCTCAAGCAGATGACAAAGCAGAAGACAGTTGTTGTGATTGGCAGTTTAAGGGTTAAACTGTTTGCCACTCAGTCAACAATTTTTAGACAAATCAACAGAAAGATAATAGTCTTGAACAAGTCCATAAACTTCTTGTTAATGTGGCTTTTGTTTAGGACAAGTATGGTAAGGAAAGGTGTCCCAATATTTAGAGTAAATACAATATTCGTCAGTGGTAGAGCTCCAGATAAGAAGGAGTAAAAGAGTATTTCAGTATTAATTTTATGTTTTGGAAATTAGCACTTAAAATTCAGCATTGAAATAAAATTGGGGGGGGGGGGGGGGGGGGGGGGAGGGGGGGGGGTTAACTTTTTTATGAAAAAAGAGAAGACAAACTCTCTTTTTTGTAAATTTTTCTAAACCACAAGTTATGCTGACGATATCATTTGATAGCACAGGTAATATTTAAGGTAAATGTGATTTCAGTTCACTTTAATATATGTAAAATAATTCAGAATATGGTTTCTGCAGATGCAAGTCACATTTCAGAGTGAAAAAATCTCCTCTGTCAGTATTTTGCCATTTACAAACGGGCCATGTCAAGCAAAAAGTGCCTTCAAACATATGCAAAATGCGCACATTCAGATCATCCTATCCATGCACAAAGTCTAAACCATGCCATTGCTGTCCATTAATACATACGGTAGTATCCAATGATTCTCTAAGCAGACTATGAAGGCCCCAATCGGACTGCGCTGATGCTCAGGCTAATCTGGGCCTTCGCTTTCCCCATATGCCTGAAGGCATGTTTTCACATGGTGTGGACGTAATAGGGATGTGAATTTTCATATTAGAAATTCATTATCAATTTCTGTAGCTGCATATCTCATTGCATTTAAATGCATGTAGCAAAGTGTCTAACAATGATTCCTTACAAATTAGTAGTAAAGACACAGCGTGTGTGCTTCATTTACAATGTAAATATGAAAATGTGTCTTAACGCTTGTCCTGCTGAACCCGGATATATCCTGTCTTTGCAAACAGTGTAGATCCAGAAGGTCTTTAGAAGCCAACTGATCTGGATCTGCACTGTTTGTCAATTAGAATCTGAATTTGTATCAACAACCTGGATCAAGTAATGTGATTGGCTGAAAATTAGAAGTGGGAATGGCATCTTAATTTATTCAGCATGACAAGGGTTAAAATAAGAGTAATAATAAATTTATGTATCTTTTTACTCTGTACACATATAATAAAGGATCTCCTTTTCTCTGACATCTCTTAAATATGAATGGCATTGGAACATTCTTGCATGCTCATCTTGTCTCATGATACAAACACAGCCAGCCTTGGTGGCTCAGTTGGATGCACATCCGACTGGTGATCATGAGGTTGCGAGTTCGATCCCTGCTGGGTTGGCAACATTCTTTCGTGGAGGTTTGATCATGAAATATTTTCTTCAGTCATTCTCTCCCTTCCGCTGATTTAAGAAGGGCAGTTATCAGTTTCTGGCGAAAGAATGCACACTACTGGTTAACCACTTAGAGGACTAAGCCTGCTCAGTAAAAGTGTGGTTAGGTAAACTGACCACACTTGACATGACCCCATTGGGTTGACTGGGCTGTAAAATCTCAACACAAATCATGATACAATCACATAACTTTTAACCCATTTATGTCGAGTGAACTCTTCTACCTGAGTTCTTTGGACCAGTCCATTTTCAGTTTAAGGGGTGTCTGGTCAGTTCTCTAGCATCTGATCTGGGTCTACACTGTTTGCCAATGTCCTATTTATTGCACAAATGGGTCAGTTTGATAGAAACTTAAGTACTCAACCCTGATGAGTTGTGAAAACTGATTGCACTATTTCAGAGATGAATGTTATTTAGAGGTATTGATATACTTTCAGGGAAGACAACTCTGTAAAAATTATTTTTGCTGTCTTCTAAAAAGGGATCTACTCTGAAAAGAAAAAAAATATTGTTCTTCCCTTTTAGATTAGACCCCTTTTCAGAAGGGGATTGTTGTACAGAAAAGCAAACAAGAATACACAACTCAGATCAAAAAAAAAAAGCTGTTTAGGACAGGTAGATTGTACAGCTTACTACCATGCCTCAGGCTGTGACTACCATAAAAACAGATCACCAACATGTTCAAGAGCTTTTTTATGTTACATTTAAACTGTTTCTATACAGGCTTCTTCCAGAGTCAATTCCATGGTTAGTGTCTCAAAGAAAATACAAACGTCTGGAACAAGTGGTGTCATGTGCAGCTCAAATAAATAAGATTGATCTACCAGAGAGTTTATATCATCAGAATGAAAGTACTGTAACTCAGGTAACATGTGACACAGTTCTTGGCTACTATAAAACACTTATATTTGGCCACTTTATTTTGATACAATGGCAATCTAGGGCAAAAAAGTGCCAAAACAAAACTCTGCCTGTACTCAGTTATCAATAAATGTATATAGTGCAGCAGTATCTGACAGTATGAATGTGCCAAAATTAAAGCCCTCAAACAAACCACCAAATTTTGATGCCTCAGATATTAATCTTGGTCTTGCGGAACCCAGATCTGATTAGCTGAAAATTAGAAGTGGGTATAATCTTTAATTCAGCATGGCAATGGTTAAGTGTTTTACAGTAACTCTTTCTATAATTTAAAGTTCTGGGCTGAGTTGTTCAAAACTAATGATGTTGTTAGTTAACATATCGTTAAAAATTTGATCATTAAAAGTGGCATATATGCTAATATTATTGCTGAAAAAATGTGAGTCGCTTTTGCATTTGCAAAAGCTACTCACATTTTTTTCAGCAAAAATACCTGTGAATTAGATATTGTACTTACTAGAACAGTTAACTTTTTTACCACTTACGACCTGGGCCCAGTTGTTCAAAGCTAACGACATCGTTAGTTAACGATTCGTTAAAATTTACATCGAGTGATACGCGAATATGCCGAAATTTTTTGCTGAAAAAATGTGAGTAGCTTTTGCAGTGCAAAAGCTACTCACATTTTTTCAGCAAAAAATATCAGAATATTGTATATTGAATCCGCTAAAACAGTTAACGAAATGACCCTTAACGAGCTCGTTAAGCTAATGATGCTTTGAACAACTGGGCCCTGGTTTAGCTAATGATGCTTTGAACTACTGGGCCCCGATGAACTATATACCTGAAGGTGTGCCTACTTGAGTTGTGCATATGAAGTTTTCTGAAACACAGCTCTAGATAAGATATCTTTTACAAACAGAAACATTAATACTTTTCTTATCTCTTCACAAACACATAAATTTTGGTACTCATTGGAATTGCCTTTCTAATGTAAACTTATCTAAAGCTGATTTTTCCATGTCTGAGTTTAGCCTATTTTAGACTGAATACCCCCTCACTATATATCGAGGGTTGAGCGCAAGACTATGGTAACTCAAACGTATTTTTGAAACCCTTGTTTAGGGGCAACTTGGACCCCTTTGTAAACAATGCAAATTTAGGTGCCATTGCTCATACGAGCAATGGCACCTAAATTTTCATTGTTTACAGAAAGAAATGTTGTAATCTTCATAACGCCTTCATGGTGAGGAGATTAGGTTTGGGGAAAAACAATCATCTGACTTACGATAGTCTTGCGCTCAACCCTCGATATAGGAAGAGTCGAATTTCAATTTTAAGTATGTCAAGCTACATGATTTAGATATTCCTAGAGAAACTATTTGCAAACAGTGGAGACCCTGATCAGATGCCAAGCTCTGCAGCATCTGATCAGGGTCTTCACTGTTTTCCAATTATCATTTTTGGGGGTCTCCAGACTAAAATGGGTTAGACAAGCCAATTATTTCACAAAAGGATGTTTGACAAATTCAGAAACAGAATGATTACTAATATAGATCCTTGTTACAAGTTGTTTTGTCTGGATCTACAATGTTTGCAAATGTTTAATTTGGTTATTTAGGTGAATGATGCAGAAATGTCAAACCATGATTTCAGGGGAAAACTGACTGGAAAATTGACTGGTTCACTTTTAGAACAATGATGGTAAAGTGTTAATGTGTCCGCATACTTAGGGTAAATAAATATATCTTCCATAAAAGTAGAATTGATGTTTCAGAGAAAATAAAGTTTTACATTTCTTATGAGTCATCTGCCAAGCATACAATGCACATGAAATGTCAAGCCTATTTTTTCTCTGAGAAAGAAAAAAAAAATATACAGTCGACTCTCGTTATCTTGAAGTCCACAAGACTCTCAGAAATACTTCAACATATCCATACCTCGACATATCAGATTTACAGAATTTGCAGCAGTGGGGAGACATGGAGAGTCAGAATTGCTAAAATCATTCTATTCCAATATCCAGGATGGCTGCCACGGTGACACATCTAGAAGTTCTTCAAACCGGGAAGGGGGTGGGGGAGGGGGGGAGGGTTTTAGGGGAAGGTGGGCATCTCCTCCCAAACTGTAAGTTGGATTGAGCTGAAACTTAATGGGACATAAAGATTCAGAATTGCTAAGATCATTTTGTTATGATAGCCAATATGGTAATCATGGTGGCCATCTTGAAAATCTTCCATTGATATCTGCTCCTGAACGGTAAGTCGGATTGAGCTAAACTTGGTGGAAGGCATCGGAGCAGCATGGCGATTTAGAATTGCTAAACTCATTCCGCTCTGATATCCAAGCTGGCCACCTTGGTGGCCATCTTGAAAATCTTTAAATTACATCTGCTGCAGAACCGTAAATTGGATTTAGCTGAAAGTTGATAGGAGCCATTTGGGGGACATGGAGATTCAGAATTGCTTGTTATTCAGTTCTGTTATCCAAGATAGGTGCCATGGCAGCCATTTTGAAATTCTTCAAACAACATCTGCCAAACCATAAATAGGATTGAGCTGAAACTTGATGGTAGGCACTGGGGTATTATGGAGATTCAGAATTGCTAAAATTGTTCTGTTCCGATATCCAAGATGGCCAGTGGTGGCCTTCTTGAAATTCTTCAAACCACATTTCCTTCCAAACCATGTTGAATTGAGCCGAAACTTGATGGGAGGATTGAGGTGACATGGAGATTCAGAATTGCTGAATTGCTCAGTTCTAATATCCAAGATGGCCACCATCTTAAAAGTATTTTAAACCACATCTGCTCTTAAACGGTAAGTTCAAATTGAGCTGAAACTTGGTGGGAGGCATTGGGGCGATGAGGAGATGCAGAATTGCTAAAATCATTCTGTTCCGATATCTATGATGGCCACCATGGTGGCCATGTTGAAACCCTTCAGACAACATCAGATTCAGAATTGCTGAAGGCAGTTTGATCTGATAGCCAAGATGGCCACCATGACACAATGTAACATATCGTGATCAGTCTAATCCAGATAAGCGATTTCTGAGCCACTTAAGCCTCTAGTTTGAGATAAGCGAATTTGAGATAACGAGAGTCGACTGTATATTGAAATGTAATCTGCTACAATTTTGACTGGCCAAATAAGGATTAAAAAGCTGGGCTGCTTAAACTGTTCTACATGACCATAGCCCCACCAATAAAGCCATTGCTTTTTGTGTGAGGTTAGTAGGTATTGAAAAAATCTGCATCTTAAACTATTCTTTCAGGATAATGAAGGTGATGTGGCTGACAATGAGAAAGTAGTGACTGACAGCCAAGAAAAGATGGTTAAAAACAAAAGCCTGGAGGAAATGAAAAAATATACAGTTTTTGATTTATTTAAAACTTCCAAGTTACGACGTTATACCATAATAATATTTTTTCTCTGGTAAGTTATAAAGAAGGAGATGGTATCTTAATTACCTTAAATATTTGAATAGATAGGCACGAGCAAACAGTGTAGACCATGATTAAACTGCTCTTAAAGAACTGCACCATTTTCCATTCCATCACAGCATGATAGATGCATATCCAATTAGTTGAATTAACTTACAGTAGATGTCCTAAAATTTTATATATAAACCAGCTGTCTGATCAGGGTCTCCACTGTTTGCTTTTCCTTCCAGTCAGTATTTTGTAAACTAAATGCATAAAAATGTATGGCATAAACTGATTGAAATTTTAGGACATTTGTGCCGGCCTCGGTGGCTTAGTTGGGTGTGCATCTGACTGGTAGTCAGGAGGTTGCGGGTCCAACCCCTGCCGGGTTGGCAACATTCTTTTGTGGAGATTTGATCATGAAATATTTTTTACGGTCATTCCCCTCTGCTGATTCAAGAAGGGCACTTGTCAGTTTCTGGCAAAAGAATGTGCGCAATACTGGTTAACCGCTTAGAGGACTAAGCCTGCCCAGTAAAAGTGTGGTTAGGTAAACTGACCACACTCGACATGACCCCATTGGGTTGACTGGGCAGTAAAACCTCAACACAAACAAATTAGGACATTTACCGTATATGGTTACTTTAGGATAAGTATGATAGAGAGTTAAGGTGTGCAGATACAAGGAATGAATACAGTGCTTTAATTACAGTGCAACCTCTCTAAAACAACCACATAAAATTTCTTAAGATACCAATGATTGATACTCTTTATCTTGTCCATGGACCTTGTAGATACTTGTGAACTCCACATGCCCAGACTACATGTATATTACACATATCTACAGCCATGACTAGTAATTCACATTTCATATTTTTCTGATTAGGTAGCTTTAGGTAAGAGAGGTATTCATATTAATAGTTTTCTTATTTTTACATGAAAACTGCATGTATATATTAAGGGTGTAAAATGAGGCCTAACAGTCCATGCAAATCGTCTATCATATTTTCTGGGAGACATAAGAAAAATAATGAAAAAATATAGTCTGCTGAAATTTTTACAGAGTGTCTATCGTTAAGGTGGGAAACAAGGTTATATTCAGTTTCCCACCTCAACCCATATAAGCCTAGCATCCCAAAAAAGGGACATTGTCAAACTGTGTAGACCCTGATCAGATGCCGCAGAATGCGGCATCTGATCAGGCTCTACACTGTTTGCGTTAAGTTCCGCTATTTTTTTTTAAAAACATGACAGTGATGAAAAACTAACCAGACACCCCTATGTAGAAAATGAACTTGTCCAAAGAGTTAAAGTAGAAGAATCCACTAGGCATAAATGGGTTAATGATTGACCCAAGGGTTTAGAATACACAGACTCTTCAGGACACTAATGATTATTTTTCTCACTTCCAAAACAAATAGAGGCTTTTTCTTTTTGGTTTGGTTTATCGTTGTTTTGACACATACCTCTACAAAACAAGATGATTACTTTGCTTTAAAGACTCCATATTCCTCAAAAACAGACATTTTATTATCCAAAAAGGATTTAATAAATTGATATATGATATTAACACAATCATAAAATGTGGCACCTGAGAGCCTGTAAAATTTCATTTAGTCTCTCGTTCTTGAAATGAAAAGATTTTTTATCGTATCTCTGAATTAATGTTGCCAACAATAATTCAAAGATATGATAAAAAATAAAAATCATTTCATTTTTGATCCAGTTGAAAAACCAGAGACTAACTGAAATTTTACAGGCTGTTAGATGCCACATTTTATGATCTTATTAATACTATATATCAATTTATTAAACCTTTCTTGGATATAAAATGTCAATTTTTGAGGAACATGGAGCCTTAAAAATGTTATGTAGTAACTAGTAACATAAGACTAAGTTGGCCTCTAGATTATCCCACATGGCTTACTACACCACAACCTCTTTATAACACTATTGTTGGTGTACATAACATGAACTGTGTTAGTTAAACAACCGTGTTATATCCAAACAAAAATGTATAGATTATATTGAAAAACTGACCATAAACGGTCGTTTTTCAATATAATTTATACATTTTTGGGATCCATCTTTGAACCGTGTTATATCCAAAACCATGTTATAACGAACTGTGTTATAAAGAGGTTGTAGTGTATGTTGAATAGCAGAGGTCATCACCTTGAAAAATCAAAGATGTCTGTGTCTAGTAGGCAATGGTTGGCAAGAAAACATTTCTTATCTGAGCATAGGCTGTTTGCTTACATCCATACAAAGGGCTAGATTCACGAATTCTTGTATACTGCCCTGTTAATTCTCATTTTAGCAAACTGTAAAATATGCTTCAGTTTGTAAGTTTTTATATTATATAATATTTCGTCTTTACAACTATGTATGAAATATTTGACAAAATCGCTTTGAATCTTTAAGAGCACTACCAAATCGGACCCCCTAAAGCACCAAACGCGACATTTTTTCACATTTTTTTGTGTAAAAGGCAGCTGAAAAAATATGAAGCCCCATATTCGACACCATGATTTTTCGTGCAACGTTTCATAAATGGATGAAGAATATTTGGTAAAAAAATCAAGGTGTCGAAATTGTGGCTTCATGTTCAAATAAAATAAAATATAATTGAAGAGATCTCGATAAGACTCTTCATTGTATTCTGTTTGCGCTACTAAGTTTTTCTGCTTTTTGAAAGAAAGATAATCAAATAAAATGAATTTCGTCCAGAAAAAAGAAGAAATAATCATACGTAAGCAATAAGTACGACATTTCATCCAGAAAGCCAATGAAACCATTGTTTTTCGACAGCAAGAGACCCGGCTTCTGAAATTACGTTACATGCGAAATTTGCGTTTTTACAAGGGACGCCACTCCAATAACCGCTAAGGGATGACAGTTCTGCGTTATTGACAACGGTGGTTTTACAATTAAAAATCGGTGTTTTGCGTTCGTTTATTCTACATTGGAGTTTTCTATATTTTTTCTCTCGAATGAAAATTCCAATGTCCAAAATTCGAGGTTTCAATGGAAATAAAAACGACTTCATTCATGCGTTGCGGGCGTTATTTTTTTTTTTTATTTTTTTTTTTTTAATGCTGTCTGTAAACGATAAAACCGAGCATTTGAAAGGAAATGTGATGTACATATAACAAAATGATACACAAAAATAAGAATTTTTTTTACGGGAAAATTATTATAATCGGCTTGTGCATTGAAAAATCCAACCTATTACTATTGTAATTTTGACCACTTTCATTACGTCATCTGTGGTGTAGTGGGTAAAACGCTCGTTTCATATTCGGTGGGTTCCGAGTTCAAAACCTGGAAGTGGTATTTTTTTTTTTTTTTTTTTTTTTACTTTTTCATTTATTTTTCAGATAAAATGTCTTGACATTTCATGCAATTTGCAGACAATTCACATGAAATGTCAAGACATTTTTATAAAAATTAAAAGTAACATGAAATTGTTATCTTTCTTTTATTTTGAAGAGAAAATAAGTTGACATTTCCTATGAACTGTCCCAAGCAGACAGTTCACATGAAATGTCAAGACTACCCCCCTCCCCCACCAAAAAAAATCAAATTGTCGTGTGCTTCAATTTTTCATGACGCTTAAAGAGTTGATATTACAACAGGAGAGAGATTACTGAGCTTGTACACAAGTTTGGATTTTAATTTGCTTTTCTTTGCAAGAGAGTTCCATGCATGTATATGGTAATCACTGGCTGTACATAACCTAATTAGACTGCAGCAAACATTAGAATTTGTGAAGCGGCCGTGTGGCGGAGTGGTTAGTGCTCCCGACTTTAGATCAGAATGTCTCGGTTTCGAATCGATTGGAGGCGGAATTCATCGAGCTAATACTCAGGCCAGTTTGCAAATACTATGGCGTCTGATCACAATCTTCGCATTGCAGTCTATACTGAAGTAAAGACCCAAAGTTTCTTCCTACAGACAACGAAGACTGAATATGCTGAGACTGTGCAGATGCATAAGCTGATCTGAGTCCTTGCTACGTACATGTGTCAGTTTTCAGGAATACCTGTGCTAAGGTTCCTAGCGGGCACATGACGAATGACATTGCATCACCTTTACTGCTACATTGTAGTCATGTCCTGCTGGACTTATATTTGTTCACAATAGGGTGTACCAGCTGGCCTTCGTTTCGTAAGGACAGATAGTTAAACACTACTAAATGGCTGCTATCAGTGTTGAACCTAATATTTAAGATGTTTCTATTTGCATACATATTTGCACTTACAGTATGTACAAAGATGACGTTTGTTATATTATGTCCAGCAGGTTTATAGTGCTCTACTAAACTGTATCTTTAGAATGAATCCGGAGCTTTTATTTTCCCAGTCTGTTCAGTGTCTAGATATGTTCGATGTTTATTTTTGCATACTTGCACTACACATAGCAATATATTTTGCATGTCAACTATGGAAACCAGAGGACCAACAGTCCTATAGCTCAACTGAGACCTCCGGTCCTGGGCGGGGACAGACAATCTATGGGTGACAGATCTTTGTGTCGATAGAAACCTTTTGCCATTACGACCACGATATAAGTTTCAAATAAATCCTTTGAACTGAGATTTTATACATTTTTTTTCAGGATTTTATACATGTACATAGCCCCAAAGGAGCGGCAGATAACCCCTAGGGAACATAATTTTTATGTCAAATGAATTCTTTTGTCACTATGGCCAACTGATGCAAGTTTGAAAGAAATCTCTTTGAAATGTGATTTTATACATATTTTTTTATACATGTTGGTAGCCTTAGGACAGGGGCAGATCACCTCTTTGGGACAGAGTTTTGATGTCGGATGAAACCTGTTGTCACTGTGGCCAACTGGTGCAAGTTTCGAAAACAAATCTGATTGAACTGTGATTTTTTTTTCATGATTTTTTACATGTACATAACCCTGGAGCACGGGCATATAAGCCCTTGGGGACAGAGTTTTGATATCGAATGAAAGCTTTTGCCATGATGGCCAACTGGTGGAAGTTTATAAACAAAATCTGTGATCTTGTACATTTTTTTCTTTTTCTTTTTTTTTTTTTTTTTTTTTATGATTACATACCTGTACATAGCGCAGGGGCACATCAACCCTGGGGATTGCATTTTTATGTCAAATTAAATTTTTTCTCACTATGGCCAGCTGGTGCAAGTTTCATAAAAATAATTTTGAACTGTGATTTGTGATTTTATATACAATTTTTCCTTGATTTGATACATATACTTAGACAAGGAGCAGGAGCAGATCACCACCGGGGGCAGAGTTTTAATGTCAAATGAAACATTTTGTAACTATGACCAAATAGTGCAAATTTAAAAGTCTCTTTGACCTGTGATTTTATACATTTTTTCCAATGGGGTCAAATATGACATTGCCATAAAATAGATCAATGATGAGCTGGCTGATCTGCGTCTTCACTGGCTCACATGTAATTTTGTAGCAGTCGGTATGCCGCGGCTCAGTCATGCCAATTAATGACATTTATGCCAAATGTTATGTGATAAATTTGTTGTTGGGGATACAAAACTTTTGGTGACATGATACTTAACATTTTAACTGTGTGCTGCAAACTGTGACAAACAAAAATATGCAGTAATGATACCAATACAGCATAAAAAAAAAAAAAAAAAAAAAAAAAAAAAAACATCAATCACTGAATATGGTCAAGCAAAAACAACATATTCTAATAAGATAAATGTATCCTTTTGTTTCCATGGCAACAGAAAGTTAAGTGACGCGAATGCCACTTTTTACGCACAGTCAAATACTTTAGAACACATTTAAATCAATGAAATAAAACACACTTTACATTTCATGATTCAAATCAGTCAAAACCACATATTATTTGGCTGAAGTAAATGGTTTTACAGTTTTGTTTCCATGGCAACAGAAACTTTAGTCTAGTGTTTTTCTTTTCTTTTTAATGTGTCTCCCATTACTGATAATCAAAGTTTTATACTGTATGTAGTGATAAAGATAGAATCGCATAGTAAACAGAATAAATTAAGTAAAACTGCGTGCTTTTTTGTAATAAATTTGACATATTTGTTGTCATGGTAACAGAAATTTCTGTGTTATGGTGATTTTTATTCATAACTTTGTGCTACAGTATTTGACAAATATGAAACTAACAAATGGGAATGCTTTTAGTGGTATTGCTCCTAAATTTCAGATATGAAATTGATTAAAACAAACAGTTTTACAGTACACCATGTAGTGTGTTCTTGTTACCATAGCAACCATAATGATTGGTTTTCAAACTTGTTGTTGTTGTTTTTGAAGATGTCCCATGCTGACTTATATTTACAAGCGTTTTGATCAATATATTGAATAGGGCAGATTTTGGTCATTCGTGAACCAAGCCCTTTTGCCGCAATAATATTAATATTGTCATTTTCATGCAGAAACATTTTCCAGTGTAC